>CAMQGK010000328.1:220000-295000 GCA_947000775.1 Pterois miles
CTGCTGGAAACCTCCCGCTCAGTAACATCTTGTACTGATTGCTGTGTTCTCATGTGACCAAACAAATACAGAAACCACCGCAGGGTTGGTATTAAACCGAGTTAGTGTTTGGAGCAGTTACCATGGTGTTATTAGATATCTGTCCTCTTGATTTGTTTGACTTTGTTTGAGAATGCTGCTGTTTTAATGCTGTTTCACAAAGCACAATCCTGACCTGGATCACAGATCCATCCTCCTCCAGCAGGACTGCAGTGTGGTTTATCAGGACTGAATCCAAACCAGCTACTGAAACAGGACTTTTAGATGTGAGGCGTTACTAGGTTGGAACTCACAAACTCACTTCAAACCATAGTGGCTAACCATAGAGGTTAACCATGGAGGCTAACCATAGAGGTTAACCATGGAGGCTAACCATAGAGGCTAACCATAGAGGTTAACCATGGAGGCTAACCATAGTGGCTAACCATAGAGGTTAACCATAGAGGTTAACCATGGAGGCTAACCATAGAAGAAGAAGAAGAAGAAGAAGAAGAACATCTACCTTTATAAGTCCCACAGTGGGGAATTCAATTTACACTCTGTTTAACTTATACATGGTACATGCACACAAACACACACACACATGCAGTAATGGAGAGATGTCAGAGTGAGGGGGCTGCTCCAGACAAGCGCCCCGAGCAGTTGGGGGTTTGGTGCCTTGCTCAGGGGCACCTCGGCAGTGCCCAAGAGGTAAACTGGCACCTCTCCAGCTACCAGTTCACACTCAGTTTTTGGTCCATGTCGGGACTTGAACCGGTGACCCTCCGGTTCCCAAGCCAACTCCCTACAGACTGAGCTACTGCCGCCCCCATAGAGGTTAACTATAGAGGTTAACCGTGGAGGCTAACCATAGAGGTTAATTGTGGAGGCTAACCATAGTGGCTAACCATAGAGGTTAACCATGGAGGTTAACCATGGAGGCTAACCATAGATGTTAACCGTGGAGGCTAACCATAGTGGCTAACCATAGAGGCTAACCATGGAGGCTAACCATAGAGGTTAATTGTGGAGGCTAACCATAGTGGCTAACCATAGAGGTTAACCATGGAGGTTAACCATGGAGGCTAACCATAGATGTTAACCGTGGAGGCTAACCATAGTGGCTAACCATAGAGGTTAACCATGGAGGCTAACCATAGAGGTTAACCATGGAGGCTAACCATACTGGCTAACCATAGAGGTTAACCATGGAGGCTAACCATAGAGGCTAACCATAGAGGTTAACCATGGAGGCTAACCATAGAGGCTAACCATAGAGGTTAACCATGGAGGTTAACCATGGAGGCTAACCATAGAGGTTAACCGTGGAGGCTAACCATAGTGGCTAACCATAGGAATCTAACCATAGTGGCTAACCATAGAGGTTAACCATGGAGGCTAACCATAGAGGTTAACCATGGAGGCTAACCATAGTGGCTAACAATGGAGGCTAACCATAGTGGCTAAACATAGAGGTTAACCATGGAGGTTAACCATGGAGGCTAACCATAGTGGCTAACTAGAGAGGCTAACCATAGCGGTTAACCATGGAGGCTAACCATAGTGGCTAACTAGAGAGGCTAACCATAGAGGCTAACCATAGTGGCTAACTATAGAGGTTAACCATAGAGGTTAACCATAGAGGTTAACCATAGTGGCTAACTATAGAGGCTAACTATAGAGGTTAACCATAGTGGCTAACTATAGAGGCTAACCATAGAGGTTAACCATAGTGGCTAACCATAGAGGTTAACCATAGAGGTTAACCATAGTGGCTAACCATAGTGGCTAACCATGGAGGTTAACCATAGAGGTTAACCATAGTGGCTAACCATAGTGGCTAACTATAGAGGTTAACCATAGTGGCTAACTATAGAGGCTAACCATAGTGGCTAACCATAGAGGTTAACCATAGTGGCTAACTATAGAGGCTAACTATAGAGGTTAACCATAGTGGCTAACCATAGAGGTTAACCATCGTGGCTAACCATAGAGGCTAACCATAGAGGCTAACCATAGAGGCTAACCATAGTGGCTAACCATAGAGGTTAACCATAGAGGTTAACCATAGTGGCTAACTATAGAGGCTAACTATAGAGGTTAACCATCGTGGCTAATTATAGAGGCGTTAGCCTCCATAGAGGCTAACTATAGTGGCTAACCATAGAGGTTAACCATGGAGGTTAACCACGGAGGTTAACCATAGTGGCTAACTATAGAGGCTAACCATAGAGGTTAACCATAGTGGCTAACTATAGAGGCTAACTATAGAGGTTAACCATAGTGGCTAACCATAGAGGTTAACCATAGTGGCTAACCATAGAGGCTAACCATAGAGGCTAACCATGGAGGTTAACCATAGAGGTTAACCATGGAGGTTAACCATAGAGGTTAACCATGGAGGCTAACCATAGAGGTTAACCATGGAGGCTAACCATAGTGGCTAACTATAGAGGCTAACCATAGTGGCTAACCATAGTGGCTAACCATAGAGGTTAACCATAGTGGCTAACAATGGAGGCTAACCATAGAGGTTAACTATAGAGGTTAACCATAGTGGCTAACTATAGTGGCTAACTATAGTGGCTAACTATAGAGGCTAACCATAGTGGCTAACCATAGAGGTTAACCATGGAAGCTAACCATAGTGGCTAACCATAGAGGTTAACCATGGAGACTAATCATGGAGGTTAACCATGGAGGCTAACCATAGAGGCTAACCATAGAGGTTAACCATAGTGGCTAACCATAGAGGTTAACCATAGTGGCTAACAATGGAGGCTAACCATAGTGGCTAACCGTAGAGGTTAACCATGGAGGCTAACCATAGAGGTTAACCACAGTGGCTAACTATAGAGGCTAACCATAGTGGCTAAATATAGAGGCTAACCATATTGGCTAACTATAGAGGTTAACCATAGTGGCTAACGATAGAGGCTAACCATAGTGGCTAAATATAGAGGCTAACCATATTGGCTAACCATAGAAGTTAACCACAGTGGCTAACTATAGAGGCTAACCACAGTGGCTAAATATAGAGGCTAACCATATTGGCTAACTATAGAGGCTAACCATAGTGGCTAACTATAGAGGCTAACCATAGAGGTTAACCACAGTGGCTAACTATAGAGGCTAACCATAGAGGTTAACCACAGTGGCTAACTATAGAGGTTAACCATAGTGGCTAACTATAGAGGCTAACTATAGAGGCTAACTATAGAGGTTAACCATAGTGGCTAACTATAGAGGTTAACCATAGTGGCTAACTATAGAGGCTAACTATAGAGGCTAACCATAGTGGCTATAGGGAAGGAGGTCGTACTGCTATTATATTATGACATTGTACTGCTAGTATAGTAGGAGGTTGTACTACTAGTATAATATGAAGTAGTACTAATAGTATAGTAGGAGGTAGTACAACTAGTATAGTAAGAGGTAGTACTACTACTACTACTACAGTATGAGGTACAGTACAGGCAGTGATTGTGATCAGACTTTGATTTAACAGATTTCTGTTGGTACTCAGAGCTCTACTTCAGGATCAGTTCTTCTCAGAGTGTGTCCTGTCGTCTTGTAGTCTGCTAGTCCTGTCGTCAGTTAGTCCTTTAGTGCTGTAGTCCTGTAGTCAGTTAGTCCTTTAGTGCTGTAGTCCTGTAGTCAGTTAGTCCTTTAGTGCTGTAGTCCTGTAGTCAGTTAGTCCTTTAGTGCTGTAGTCCTGTAGTCAGTTAGTCCTTTAGTACTGTAGTGTTGTAGTCCTGTAGTCCTTTAGTCCTGTAGTCCGTTAGTCCTGTAGTCCTGTAGTCAAGTTAGTCCTGTAGTCCGTTAGTCCTGTAGTCCGTTAGTCCTGTAGTTCGTTAGTCCTGTAGTCCATTACTACTGTAGTCCAGTTTAGTCCTGTAGTCCCTTAGTCCTGGAGTCCGTTAGTCCTGTAGTCAGTTAGTCCTTTAGTGCTGTAGTGCTGTAGTCAGTTAGACCTTTAGTCCTTTAGTGCTGTAGTGTTGTAGTCCTGTTGTCCTGTAGCCAGTTAGTCCTGTAGTTCTTTTGTCCTTTAGTCCTTTAGTCCTGTAGTTCGTTAGTCCTGTAGTCAAGTTAGTCCTGTAGTCCCTTAGTCATGGAGTCCGTTAGTCCTGGAGTCAGTTAGTCCTGTAGTCTGCTAGTCCTGTAGTCCTGTAGTTCTGTAGTCCTGTAGTCAGTTAGTCCTTTTGTCCTTTAGTCCTTTAGTCCTGTAGTCTGCTAGTCCTGTAGTCCTGTAGTCCTGTAGTCAGTTAGTCCTGTAGTTAGTGCTGTAGTGTTGTAGTCCTGTTGTCCTGTAGTTCTGTAGTCCTGTAGTTCTTTAGTCCTGTAGTCAGTTAGTCCTTTAGTGCTGTAGTGTTGTAGTCCTGTAGTCAGTTAGTCCTGTAGTCAGTTAGTCCTGTGGTCAGTTAGTCCTGTAGTCAGTTAGTCCTGTAGTCCTGTGGTCAGTAGTCCTGTAGTCAGTTAGTCCTGTGGTCAGTAGTCCTGTAGTCAGTTAGTCCTGTGGTCAGTAGTCCTGTAGTCAGTTAGTCCTGTAGTCAGTTAGTCCTGTAGTCTGTTAGTCCTGTAGTCCTTTATCTTTATTTGCTGGTCTCTACTCACCACCTCCACCACTACTGTATGTCATCATGCTACTGACCCCCCATGTCAGATCCAACAGTGGTGAGCAGAGTCGAACACATCAACTGCCTCACTGCCCGTGTGTGTGTGTGTGTGTGTGTGTGTGTGTGTGTGTGTGTGTGTGTGTGTGTGTGTCTGTATGTGTGTGTGTGTGTGTGTGCGGCGCGTTCTGCTTTAATGAGCTATTGTTTGGTGGAGTCGCCACTCGAGGGGAGTCTGTTGCTTCAGACTGGTTGATATTTTCAGATTCATTGATATTGTCAGACTGGTTGATATTGTCAGACTCGTTGATATTGTCAGACTGGTTGATATTGTCAGACTCGTTGATATTGTCAGACTCGTTGATATTGTCAGACTGGTTGATATTTTCAGATTCGTTGATATTGTCAGACTGGTTGATATTGTCAGACTCGTTGATATTGTCAGACTGGTTGATATTGTCAGACTCGTTGATATTGTCAGACTCGTAGATATTGTCAGACTGGTTGATATTGTCAGACTGGTTGATATTGTCAGACTCGTTGATATTCTTAGACTGGTTGATATTGTGAGACTGGTTGATATTGTCAGACTCGTTGATATTGTCAGACTCGTTGATATTGTCAGACTGGTTGATATTGTCAGATTCGTTGATATTGTCAGACTCGTTGATATTGTCAGACTCGTTGATATTTTCAGACTGGTTGATATTGTCAGACTGGTTGATATTTTCAGACTGGTTGATATTGTCAGACTCGTTGATATTGTCAGACTGGTTGATATTGTCAGACTGGTTGATATTGTCAGACTCGTTGATATTGTCAGACTGGTTGATATTTTCAGACTGGTTGATATTGTCAGACTGGTTGATATTGTCAGACTCGTTGATATTGTCAGACTCGTTGATATTGTCATGAACCCTTATTAATCCCCGGAGGGAAATTCGGGTGTCTTAGCAGCAGCAACAACAGTACAGATAAATACAGTACAGTAAAAAGTAAAAGAGAAGGTGCAGTGAATGAAATAAGGTGCAATGAAGGAAATTGACAGTAAAATAAATAACAGTAACAGTAACAGCCTGATGGCCACCAAAAGAAAGGACTGACCCAGACGGTTTGTAGTGGGCCGAGGGGGGATCAGTCTCTGGCTGAATGTGCTTCTCATCTGGACCAGTTGGTCATAGAGGGGGTGGGAGGGGTTCTCCTCCTGGTCCTCCCCTCTGCCACCACCTCCAGACTGTCCAGCTCACATCCACCCACAGACCCAGCCCTCCTCACCAGTTTGTTCAGTTTGGTGGCATCCCTGGTGCTGATGCCCCCCCCCCCCCCAACATACCACGGCGAAGAACAGAAAGCTGCTACTACAGACTGGTAAAACATCTGAAGTAGCCTGTTGCACACGTTGAAGGTCCTCAGCCTTCTCAGGAAGAATAGTTTGCTCTGTCCCTTCCTGTAGAGGCCTCGGAGTTGTTGGACCAGTCCAGTTTATTGTTTAAGTGAACTCCCAGGAACTTGTAGTTGTCCACTACCTCCACCTCCTCCCCACGGATGGTGATGGGAGTAGGGGAGCCCTTCCTCCTCCTCCGGAAATCCACCACCAGCTCTTTGGTCTTACCAATATTGAGCTGTAGGTGGTTGATGTCGCATCACCTTACAAAGTTCTCCACAAGTGTCCTGTACTCCTCCTCGTTGTCATCTGTGATGCAGCCGACGATGGAGGATATACTTACACAAAGTTCAGATATGTATGTACTATATATATATACTCTCTCACAGACATATGAATATGTATTATAAGCACACAGAAAACCTGGAGGAGTAGCTGGGAGCCAGGATGAGCCCCAGGACTGAACCTGTGGTAGATCCTCTGGGATCAGTTACCTGCATCGTGTTGTTAATAGTGTGGTGGCATCAGTTTAACTTTAGAGAAGACATCCGTCCACAGCAGCTGAGCAAGGCAGCACCGACGAGGGAAACTTTCTAGTAAAATAACTTTGCAGAGACGTGAACTCGACTCATTGGGACTTGGACTCGCTGTTTTGATGACTTGCAACTTGACTTGAATGAAAATAAATGACGAGAGTGTAGTTAAAGACTTTATGACTCGTGCTTTCAGTTTAAATAATTAATATAAAACCAAGGACACGTAGAAGTTAGATTTGAGTATTGATCAGAATTTAACCTTTCTGCAGGTCATTTAACATTAAATGGCCGTAATGACTTAAATTATTATGTTTCATGTTGTGACGACGCTGTAGTTCAGGTCAGAGTCCGGCACTAAATACTGCTACCCTAACCCCTTAACTAAGGATCTGACTTACCTTAACTAAGGATCTGACTTACCTTAACTAAGGACCTGACTTACCTTAACTAAGGACCTAACTTGCCTTAACTAAGGACCTGACTTGCCTTAACTAGGACTTACCTTAACCCGGACCTGACCTGCCTTAACTAGGACCTGACTTGCCTTAACTAGGACCTGACCTGCCTTAACTAGGACCTGACTTACCTTAACCCGGACCTGACCTGCCTTAACTAGGACCTGACCTGCCTTAACTAGGACCTGACCTGCCTAACTAGGACCTGACCTGCCTTAACTAGGACCTGACCTGCCTTAACTAGGACCTGACCTGCCTTAACTAGGACCTGACCTGCCTTAACTAGGACCTGACTTGCCTTAACTAGGACCTGACCTGCCTTAACTAGGACCTGACCTGCCTTAACTAGGACCTGACTTGCCTTAACTAGGACCTGACCTGCCTTAACTAGGACCTGACTTGCCTTAACTAGGACCTGACCTGCCTTAACTAGGACCTGACCTGCCTTAACTAGGACCTGACTTGCCTTAACTAGGACCTGACTTGCCTTAACTAGGACCTGACCTGCCTTAACTAGGACCTGACTTGACTTAACTAGGACCTGACCTGCCTTAACTAGGACCTGACCTGCCTTAACTAGGACCTGACTTGCCTTAACTAGGACCTGACCTGCCTTAACTAGGACCTGACTTGCCTTAACTAGGACCTGACTTGCCTTAACTAGGACCTGACCTGCCTTACCTAGGACCTGACTTGCCTTAACTAGGACCTGACCTGCCTTAACTAGGACCTGACCTGCCTAACTAGGACCTGACCTGCCTTAACTAGGACCTGACTTGCCTTAACTAGGACCTGACCTGCCTTAACTAGGACCTGACTTGCCTTAACTAGGACCTGACCTGCCTTACCTAGGACCTGACCTGCCTTAACTAGGACCTGACCTGCCTTAACTAGGACCTGACCTGCCTTAACTAGGACCTGACCTGCCTAACTAGGACCTGACCTGCCTTAACTAGGACCTGACCTGCCTTAACTAGGACCTGACCTGCCTTAACTAGGACCTGACCTGCCTTAACTAGGACCTGACCTGCCTTAACTAGGACCTGACCTGCCTTAACTAGGACCTGACCTGCCTAACTAGGACCTGACCTGCCTTAACTAGGACCTGACTTGCCTTAACTAGGACCTGACCTGCCTTACCTAGGACCTGACCTGCCTTAACTAGGACCTGACCTGCCTTAACTAGGACCTGACCTGCCTTACCTAGGACCTGACCTGCCTTAACTAGGACCTGACCTGCCTTAACTAGAACCTGACCTGCCTTACCTAGGACCTGACCTGCCTAACTAGGACCTGACCTGGCTTCGTCCCCCATCACTCAGAGCGTTAGGAGGGTGACGTTGTCACAGCCAGAGAGGAGGAATGATTGTAGCTACAGCGCTCTGCTGGTGGACATGAGGGCAGACCTGACAACATGTGAATGTAGTCTTAGACTAGAGTTGGTAGAAACTCCTGGAGGAAGAGAAACTAGACTGGGAACGTGGAAAAATAAGCGCTGAAGCTGAATCGGAGACCAAACTGGGTCTTGGGGTTTCCGGTTCTGAGTATGTCTTATTCTTCTCTGCCAGGTGATTTCTTTACATTTCCAGAAGTGAAGTCTAGATTCAGTTCAGACACCAACCACAGCGTCCTCTGTCTCTGTTATACAGGACAGGACAAGGTCAGGCTCTGCTCCACCCTTTACAGTACTACAGGAACCTGACACTCCCACACACACACACACACACACACACACACACACACACAGGTACGTGCACAGGGTTCAGTTTACCACAAAGCCTCGTGGGAAGAGTGACATCATCCCCTCTCTTTCTTCGCAGCTGTCAATCAGCAGAGACAATATATAGATATACAAGAACTGGAGAATATTTCTTCACTGAAGGACGAGCAGGACCGGCACTGAACGCTTTTCTTGATGGAAAAGATTATTTCGCTCTGTTGCTCAGTTCGACCGGCCAAGTTTGAATGACAGGTAGTTCGTCCAATCACCTGCCAGGTATGTTTGTGAATGAGCCTGCTCTTTTCCAAACAGATTCAGTGACGGTTCTGTGCACCAGACCATCCCAGATCCATTGTCCCTTCAGCACTGAAGTCTTGGATTGTGGTCCCTAAAGTGACGCCAGGACCCCTGAATCCCCTCTCACATACAGCTGAAGACGGGTTCACGTTTCACTAAAATTGAGGCAATGAAAGGCCAACAACTGGTTGCCAGTTTCTCAGAATGGTCAATGGCACCGCTTCCTGTTGAGCTCTGTAATATTAATATACAGTTACAAGAAAAAGCCTTTGGGATTACTTGGATTTCTGCATAAATTGGTCATAAAATGTTGTTCCGATCTTCATCTAAGTCACAACAATAAACACAGTCTGCTGAAACTAATGCTGCACAAAACAATTTTTTTGTTTTTAATTGAACGCAACATGTAAACATTCCCAGTGCAGGGTGGAAAAAGTATGAAAACACTACTTTTTGTGCTGAGTAGAGCCGTACGGTACCATGCAGTGGAATTAAAGTGTAACGGTACACATGTCAGTACGAACATATCTCTGTTATCTTGTGCTTCTCTTGGTTGTCGTTGATTATTTCAATGTGCTGATATTAACTTCTGTCCTCACTCTACTTACTACTTACTTGTTTTGTTTTTGTTTTTGTTTTCAGCGACCTGAATGGAAACAACCTGACAGTCATCACCAAGACCGACTTCTCTGGTCTCAAACACCTCAGAGTCCTGTAAGTCTCAAAACCCTTGTAGAGATCACAGTTATCCAGATAACACTGATCACCCTCAGCCACTAGATGTCACAGTCTCATTCTATTACAGTCACTTCACAACAAGTGGTTGCCCTCTCGTTGTACAACCTCCGTATTTACGGTCGAGTGGAGCCAGAGACTCGAGCAGATGGTCATCTCAAGTGATGAATCTTAAAAGGTCCTGCTCAGACCTGGCATTAACTCGCGTCCAGAGTGATCCAGTCACAAGTGGACAACTCTAAATACGTCTGCTCACACCTGGTGTTAGGATGCGTCTCCACAAGTGTCTTGAGCATCAACCTGTGGTCTGATCTCACCTCCCTGCTCTGTGTTAGTTAAGGTTTTAAGGACTGTGGCTGTTTGTAGGCAAATTGTGATTTTAAGGATCATTGTTGTAGAAGATTTAGATAAGACAGCTAATATGTCCTCACAGTTGTCACTTGTTGCCACCGGAAGTATCCACATATTGTGCATCCTGATGGAGGTAGTGGTGTCAGAGACAGATGGTGCCTCCAGAAGTGGTGGTGTTTACGGTGCTCACCAGTTGGTCCCTGAACGCCTCCCTCATGTCGTATTCACGACCTCGTCAGTGAAAGTGTCTGAAAGCTCCGAGTTCACGACTTGTGACGTGTTTGTTGACATTGTGAGAAACGGTGGAGCCCACAGAAGTTCATTTATCGCTGCATAATAAGTTAATATTGTTCAGTATGTTGTCATATGAGTCATATATTGTTTTCCATGGTAATTTTATATGTCAGAGGAAAATGTTGATATTCCCAACGACCTCATCTTCTGCTCTGTCGTTATGTCTTTACATTTCCTGCATCACTAGCTAGCTCTCTGAACTGTTAGCCTCTGTGGCTCCTGGACTCAGGCAGTAACCTTAATATTGTCGTTGCTTAGCAGCAGTGTTTTTCATGACTTAACCACTTGAACGCAACACATACCGTGTCCACGACTTCACATGTTGTAAACATGAGCTCACCAGTGTCATCTGAAGGCACCGTATTGTCCCTTTTTTCCCCACTAACTGGCAACCTGATCGCTGACGACACCACGTGATACCAACGTCGTTGTACTATTGGCTCACAAGCCATGTTAGAGTTGGAGATAAACAACAACGATAACATTCATTTTGGACTCTGGTAAAATGATTAACATACAATCATCATTTTTTACATAACAGTGTCACATATGACCTTTAAATTAGTGGCACTTTTTTTAATTCAGTATTTTTGCCTTTTTTTTGCAGTTGATTATTATGTGATTATATATTTTATTTAGAAATATAAAAATAAATAAATAAAAATGAGACATTTGTGTGAAATAGAGGCCTAGCTGCCTCTCACAGCTCGTATGAGTCCAGCAGAGATTCGTTCCCACATTTCTCTGCTGGTTTTCGGTCTGGTCGGGGTGCAGGGATCATGGCTGTGGTGCCTCCAGAAGCCAGAGGCAGCAGAACGATACTTTAGCTCTGCAGTGACACATGAGCCACCCAGAGGTGCTTGTTCGGTGTCAGTGTCAGTCACATTTACAACGGGGAGGGGTTGATCCGCGACCTTTTGACCTGGAAACACAGTGCCTTTGGGCGAGGCTGCACCGATGGCGGTTTCCTGTGTTTACCTGATGACTGGGTCCGGCGCTGAGAGTCCGTGATGGACGCGAGGTGTTAAAAAGGTGACATGCCGGGAACTAATGACATCTCCTGAGGCCTGTTCACAACAGATTAGCAGCCGGCTGGGAGCCCCGGGCTCGTTGCTGTCAGGAGGGGATTGAGTGTTACACCGCTGGTTTATTATGTGGAGTGTATTTATCAAACGCTCAGACCCCAGCAGCAACCGTGTGAGGAGTAATGTGTGTTGAGGCTTTTCAGTGTGATTAATGAGGGTGATCTGCTGAGCTGAAGGTGGTTTGTGGAGAGCATCATTTCCATTTTCACTATTGTGTGTGCAGACTATCAACATGGATGCATTCATTACTTATCATATCACCACAAATAATTAGCTGCTCTGGCTTGTGTTTGTTTTTTTTAATTTACTAAATAGGAAATTGATGCCTCCCTCTTGCCATAATTAGTTACATTTTTACTGGGTGCACTTTTGTTCTATCCTGATATTATACTAAGAATAAACTGCATATGCTTGAATCATGTTTTTGATGTGGTGTAATGGCAAAATATTAAAAAAATATGTTTTTTATTGATCAGTTGACAAACTAGGTTCAGATTGTTATTTATGCTTAATGTGTGCTGTCATGTGTTTCTCAATTAATTCATTCATTTTTCATTGATCAGTTGACAAAGCATAATAAGTCTCTGAATGACATGTTTAAACCGTATTTATGTTTAATGTGTTGCAGTGTGTTTGTAAATGGATTAATGTGTCCGTTTTAATTGCAGACATCTGATGGAGAACCAGATCAGTAACGTGGAGAGAGGAGCTTTTGATGAGCTGAAGGAGCTGGAGAGACTGTGAGAGCCCACAGACACATTCACACCTCTATACTGTACCTGCAGTTATTACACGGCTTCGTTGAATACTCCATTCTGATTGGTCACGCACGGCGCTCTACGGTCTGCTATCCGTTGTTATGGACGTTGTTCTGATGTCGGACTCTGGCGGACTATTTTTGTGTCAAAGTACTGATTTCTTCAGTGAATAGCTGTGTAATAATCAGCATAATGTGCAGCTAGCGAGTCACTGCTGTGAAATAAACCCCTTCAGGGCGATGCATCGATATCGCTTCTGATTTCACAGCAATGACCAGCTCATTATCCCTTACGTAGACTTAACGAGACATTTCCACTAAATTGACTGCAACGTTTACTGATCCGCTGTGTTTCTGTTCATCCAGTCGTCTCAACAAGAACCATCTCAGCCAGCTTCCAGAGCTGCTGTTTCAGAAGAATGAAGGCCTGTCTCGACTGTGAGTCTCCAACAGCTCCTCACACTTTACTGTCCTCTATTCTAGACCTAACATCTGAACCCTGGACTCCTCTCCCTGTTCCCGCCCTCTACTCTACTTCCTGCTGCATTTTATAAACACACACAATGATAGTTGGACCTGTTATATATATAAACGGGCCAGTTGTTGTAGATAGTTAAATTAAGTATTATAGTAGTATAGATAGTTAGATGAAGTATTCTGATAATTTGCCTTCTAATGAAGTTGCTGCGTGTCGTTGTCGTTGAAACACACGACAGCGAGTGTCTGGTGTTGTTTTCACCGTGTCAGTCTGTGCCATCATACTGTATTATATATATGTACAATCAGACAGCACCTACTGTACTTGTTGAGTTCCTGCAGCGCTGCAGCTCGTTGTATTAGCGTTGCTCTCATCCCTGTTTTCTGTGATGTGCCACCACTCAGGGGTTAATTTTCCTTTAACTGTACTTTGAGCATGTAGATGTACATGCTCAATGCACGTCGAGCGCTACTTCGATCTTTACTGTTGGATGGCGACGTGTCTGGTCTCTCCGGTGGAGCTTTCACTGCGAGGCGGCAGGTTTCCACCCGGCAGCGCTGCCACTGCTCCATCCTTTGCACAGTGATTGCCTAATTAAAGTTCTGGTTCACTTATAGCACAGGATTAAAATTTAAACTACTGCCAAATAGGTGCTTTTTTTGCTTTTTGCTTTGACACCAAATCCTCCACCACTGCTTGTAGCACTTGTCGTCCGACTATCTGTTGATAACACGGCACTGCTACACCAAAACAAACTAAATTGGCTTTACTTCTATTAAAAAAAGTAATACCATGGTGGGGGTGATTGATGTGTACCCGACCACCGTGTAACACCAGCAGCACTGACCAGCGAGCCTACCTTCCACTGTGCTCTTCAGTTTTCCTTTTAGTGTTGCTGCATTCATCTGCAGACTGTCTTTGACGGTGGACAGTAAACATTTACACTTCGGTTATTATCAGTCAGACGCTGCATGTTGCCACCAGTGTGCAGTCGATGCAGAACCAAACAAAATGTGGTAAATCTGCTGATGTGTTATGGTGATGGGAGTCTGTAGTGAAGTAGGTCTAGTTCAGTAATCCAGTTTTTGTAGATTTTTATCTCCATTGTTCTACTTTGTTTGTACCGTTGACCAGGGTCTGAAATTAGCTCCCGCCGCTCGCTAAATGACGGTAAATTGTTGGCAGTGGTGGATAAAATCGTCTGGCCATCCATCACTTTGTCAGACAGGGAAAACAGCACTGATGGGAACAGAGACCCGGTTCCTAGTTGTCTGATTCCTCCAAGACTATTGATTTCTCTCTTTCCACAGTTACACATGCACAGTGATTATAACGGCATATATACACTACACAATCATGTTTGGGTTCGTATATACAGTAATTAAAAATACTGACACCAAGACTTTTTTTAATCAAAGCAGATATTTAAATAATAATTTGAATTGTGTGTTTTTATTGTGTTATTTGTGTACTGTACCCTCCCTCCTCCAGAAGCTACGGTGTTATTCAAGCACTCAAATTAATCTTGCATATACAGTTGTGTTCAAAATTATTCAACCCCCACAGTAGATAAGTGTTTTTGCAAGTTTGACATTTATTTTTCCTTTTGTTTACAATCACATTAAATAATGACATGTCAAATAGACAAATACAACTGAAATTACAAAAATATTTTTGGAATATTCCAATCAATGGCCTTTCTGTGATTACCTCATTGACAAAATGATTCCACCCCCTAGTCCACCACTCTGAAGAACAGAGGTTTCCATCAGGTGTTGTCAAACAGCTGATGGAAACACCTGTAGATGTGAACGGACCCTAATGAGCAGCAATTAAGCAGATTTAAAAGGACTGTGAAACATGGCTCTTCTTGGCAGTTAATGACATCTTTGCAACATGGTGAAGTCCAAGGAATGGTCAAAAAAGTTCAGAGAGGAGGTCATTTCACTTAGCAAGGATATGGATATAAAAAGATGACAAAGAGGCTAAACATTTCAAGAGACACAACTGGGAGCATAGTCTGCAAGTTTAAAGCTAAAGGCACAGTGGAAACGCTACCTGGGCCTGGTAGAAAGAGGTTACTGTCTGCAACTGCTGTATGATACCTGAGGCGAAAGGTGGAGAAAAATCCCCGGTGACAGCTGAGGAACTACGACAGGACATGTCAAAGGGAGGTATTCAGGTTTCTGCCCAGACAATAAGACGCACACTGCCAAATGATGGCTTCCATGCAAGAACTCCCAGACGCACAAGTAGAGTCGACTCCAGTAGGCCAGAAACCATGTGGACAAACCACAGAGGTTCTGGGATACTGTTCTCTGGAGTGATGAGACCAAACTGGAGCTTTTTGGGCCAATGGATCAACGGTACGTGTGGAGGAGAAAGAATGATGCCTATAAAGAAAAGAGCACCCTGCCTACTGTGAAGCACGGTGGGGGGTCAGTCATGCTCTGGGGTTGGTTTGCTTCTTCAGGTTCAGGGAATCTTCAGCGTGTGCAGGTATTATGAATTCAGTTCACTACCAGGACATCTTGGATGCAAATGTCATGCAGTCAGTGACAAAGCTGAGGCTTGGGAGACGTTGGACCTTCCAACAGGACAATGATCCTCAGCATACCTCAAAATGAGGAGGAATGGACAAAGATACCTGTGGATCGCTGCAAGAAACTTGTGTCAAACTATGCTTCACGTCTAAAGGATGTTATTGTTGAAAAAGGATGTTGTACTAAGTACTAAAGTTGTACATACCTAAGGGGTTGAATAATTTTGTCAATGAGGTAATCACAGAAAGGCCATTAATTGGAATTATTCCAAAAAATATTTTTGTTATTTCAGTTGTATTTTTCTATTTGACACGTCATTAAGATAAGATAAGATAAGATATTCCTTTATTAGTCCCAGTTAGTGGATAGTGCAGTAAAAGACAGGAGCATAGATTTAAAAACAGTATTAATACAAATAAAATAAATTAGTATATACATAATGGAACAGTAAAGCCAGAAATATGTCCATCATATCAGTAAATAATTGTCCAGTTACTATGATTTGAGCAGATGATATAATTGTACATATGAGTCCTTATTGCACTTATGTCCGGTGAGTTTGTTGTGAATGTGACTGTGTATGTGGTCTACTGGGAGCAGTGCTGGTTTATGTGGTCTACTGGGAGAGTGCTGGTTGTGGATGTGTATATGGTTTATTGGGGGAAGTGTTATTTTGAATATGTATATGGTTTATTGGGGAATGTTTTTTTTTATTGTTTTTTGGGGAAATGTTTTTTTGAGATGTATATGTTTAGGGGAGTGTTATATTGTGGTTTTTATATGTTATTGGGGAATGTTTTTTAAATTTTTTTGTGTGGTTGACTGGGAGCAGTGCTGGTTGTGAATGTGTATGTGGTCTACTGGGAGCAGTGCTGGTTGTGAATGTGTATGTAGTCTACTGGGAGCAGTGCTGGTTGTGAATGTGTATGTGGTCTACTGGGAGCAGTGCTGGTTGTGAATGTGTATGTGGTCTACTGGGAGCAGTGCTGGTTGTGAATGTGTATGTGGTCTACTGGGAGCAGTGCTGGTTGTGAATGTGTATGTGGTCTACTGGGAGCAGTGCTGGTTGTGAATGTGTATGTGGTCTACTGGGAGCAGTGTTGGTTGTGAATGTGTATGTGGTCTACTGGGAGCAGTGCTGGTTGTGAATGTGTATGTGGTTTACTGGGAGCAGTGCTGGTTGTGGGGTCTAACAGCTGCAGGCAGGAAGGACCTTCTGTAACGCTCCTTCGTACACTTAGGGTGTAGCAGCCTGTCACTGAAGGAGCTCTCCAGAGCTCTGATGGTGTCTCTCATGGGGTGGGAGTCCTTCTCCATCATGGACGACAGCTTAGCCATCGTCCTCCTCTCTCCCACCACCTGCACTGAGTCCAGAGAGCATCCCAGGACAGAGCTGGTCGTTTTGAGGTTTGGGTCCTGGACAATAATTGTCATTGTTTTTTGGTAGTAATTGATTTCCAATAATAAATATATACATACATTTGCAAAAAGTAGCTTATTTGCCCACTCCCATGTTATTAACGGTATTAAATACAAATCTCCCTTTAATGTAGATTTTGAAAAGATAGAAAATGTGTGATTAATTTGCAATTACTAGCCAGTGACTTTAGACAATCAGTTAATTTTTTAATAACTTTATTTCGAACAATTAAAATAAATAACAATTACAAATATAAACCAAAAAAACAGGAATTACCATTTGATAGTTGTCTCAGTATATCTCCAAAGTTCAAAATGAATCCTCAATCAATATGAATATACTGTTATGTCCAATAGTGACTAATAATGATAGAAAAAAGAGAAACCCATTAACAAAAGAAAAAAAAGCCTCTGTTGGAAATGGAATAGGATGAAGCAGAAGCTTATCCAGTCCTATCCCAATGTATTATGTCCAATTACATGTTAACTAGTCATCAGTAAGGGCCCCAACCAACGTTTTACTTTTCTCTGCCTGGATTCAAAGATGCTCCTCCCTGATGTATTTTGATAAAATGAACTGCTTATACAGTTTCTTAAATTGCACAACATTTGCACTTTTTTTTTAATATCTTCCCAGAGTCCATTCCATAAAACCACTCCACAGATGGATATGCACATACCTTTAAGTTTGGTTCTAGCGTAATGCTGCTTAAATTTCACTTCCCCTCTTAAATCATAACCCCCTTCTCTCTCTGTGAATAATTTCTGTATGTTGCTGGGTAGCATTTTATCATTGGCCCTATACATTATTTGTCTTGTTTTGAAATCCACCAGATCCCTGAGCTTTAATGTTTGTAATTTTATGAATAGGATGTTGGTGTGTTCGTTGTATCCGACATGATTTACTGGTCTTATGGCTTGTTTTTGTAATGTGCATAAAGATTGTAATGTGGTTTATTAGTTACCCCAAACCTCTACACAATAATTCAAATATGGTAGCACCAGTGAACAATACAAAATATACATTGATTTGTCATTTGAAATGTGTCTTGCTTTCCCCATCAGTGCGATGCTGCGTGCTACCTTCGCCCTGACGTGTTTTATGTGGGTTTCCAGCAGATTTTGTGGTCGAGAATCACACCCAAAAATTTGTTTTCATATACCCTTTCTATTTCAACATTCCCAATCCTCAGATCTATCGGTGCATCTAATCTCCGGTTTCCAAACAGCATCAGTTTGGTTTTGCTCTGATTGATTGAGAGTTTGTTTTGATCAAACCACGTTTTAAGTTTGCCGATTTCAATCGTGACCTCTTCCAGAAGCTGCTGTAGATTATCCCGAGAACAGAAAATGTTTGTGTCATCTGCAAATAACACACATTTCAATGTATTTGAAACCTTACAGATGTCATTAATATACATAATGAACAATTTTGGTCCCAAAACTGACCCCTGTGGGACACCACAAGTAATATCCAGTTGTATAGATCGGTGATTGCCCATCTGCAAAATTGTTTCTGTTGCTTAAATACTTTTCCATTAAGTCCACCTTAATTCATATTTTTTAGTTTTGCGATAATATGTGATGATAATGGTGTCGAAAGTTTTTAAATTATAAATACTCCAGTGCATATTTTTTGTGGTCAGAGAACTGGTAATTTCTTCTGTTAGCTCCATTAATGCTAATGACGTTGATTTTTCTGACCTGAAGCCGTGCTGGCTGTCGGTTAAAATTAAGTGTGTGAATGAAATGATGTCGTCTGCTCGCCACCGTTTTTTAGTTTTGAGAATTGAGAGAGAAGAGAGACCGGCCTGTAGTTATTGAACTGTTTCCTATCTCAGCTTTGTAGAGTGGGATGATCTTAGCCGTTTTCAAATAAAATCAATTGAATATTTTAATCGATTGATAGCCATTTTACTGTAAAACCTTCAACTATTTACATAGGGGTCACCAACTATATTTGTAGAGGGCAGAATTTTGCCGGACAGTCACCTTGGGGGCCGGACCCTCAAATGAAAATTAAATGAAAATAAATTTTGGGATAACATTATTATTTGATGTTTTTGTTTATATTGTTCATTTAATTAGAAAACTGAAGGATTTTAGCTTTATGAGTCAGGCTCCTATCACCTGTACCACAGTCAACCACCAGGAGTGAGAGAGATATTTTGCCTCAACTCAATTCAAGTCCACTTTATTTATAGGCCACTTGAAAAACTAAAACCACGGAAGTGAAAGGAAAAGGCCTCTTAACACAGGTAAAATGGCATGAAAGGAGAAGTTGGTGTGGAGAACAGATCCTTTAATGATGACTGGACTGAAAAGTCCGCATTTATCTCGCCAGCCTTCCCAGATGCGTCACCTGTACGCCTCGTTAGCAACGAAACCGTTTCTGTAAGAAGGGTCCAGCCTCTGTGCCTCCTCCTCCTCCTCCTCCTCCTCCCCTGAGCTTGATCATGTGCTGTACATGTGCTCTCACTGTGCATGTCTCCTCCTCCTATCACCTGAGCCCAATCATGCGCTGTGCATGTGCCATCAGTGCGGCTGCACCGACTAGGCCCCCAGTACAGCACTGAGGGACAAAATACAGACGAGGAGAGGACGGCTGGACTTCAGCTGCTAGGATCGATGCTTGATGGACTTTTCTGGTGTGCGTCCGTGGAAATGTGAGTTTATTTTGGTGATGTTTATATTAGCTGGATACTAATGATTAGCAGTCCTCCATGTGTTATCTTAGGCTCACTTTGTTGTTAGTTTATTCAGTTAATTATAATCACTCTGTACTCTTGTGCAAAAGACTATAATCTGCGCCGTCACCACAACACTAAACATCCAAATTTCAAAAAAATGATGAACCACATCAGAGGAAATTCAAGCACGCAGCACCGCCTGATCCGTAAATTTGTGCGGGAATCCCAGGCTCCTCATTATGACCTGTTACTCCACAATGACGTGCGCTGGCTCGGTGAGGTAAAGCACTGGAGCGCTTCGTTGAACTCCGTGCCCAAGTGGTGGATCTTGGAAACAAAGCTAATCAAAAGCGGCAGTCGAGGGCCGGATTAGACGGTTCGGCGGGCCGGATTCGGCCCGCGGGCCGCCAGTTGATGATCGGCAAAGGCTACTCGAGGACTAGCTGCTCGCTGTGTGGCGCTGTGGTGATGCCGCCAGTGGCGGGTTAATGGAGACTCTCTGTCCTCTCCGTAGTTGGAGCTGCCGACCAAAACCACTTTATTCCTGTTTGTTTCATGTCCCAGTTTTCAGGAATAAAAGTGTAGTGTTTCATCCACCTCGACTCATTATTGGTCCAATCAGCAGAGCAGAACCAGAGCAGTCACATATATTTATCATTGGAAATCAATAACTACCAAAAAGCAATGACAAAGATTGTCCAGGACCCCTCACAGGTACTGCATTTAGTGTCCAAAATATGCTCAAATCATAATATGGTGAACCGCAGCCCAACAGACAACAACAGCTGTCAGTGTGTCAGAGTGCTGACTTGACTAGGACTTGATCCAGACTGACTGGGACTATCATGAAGTGGTCATGTCTGTAAAGGGGAGACTCGTGGGGACCCAGAGAGCCATTTTTATTCACATATCTGGAGGTCAGAGGTCAAAGGACCCCTTTGAAAATGGCCAGTTTTTCCTCACCAAACTTTAGCATAACTTCTATCAGCGTATATGAGTGTCGCAGTATTTACTGACCTTTGTGACAAGCTTGTCTGACGGACCTTTAGGTTTCCTAAATTCAGAAAAGCTTTAAAACTGAACCTGCTACAACCTCCAAAAGATCAGTTGTGTTAATGTGTTAAAGAAATTAGTGGCGTTAACCCGATTTTGCCTTGACGTGTTCTCACATTAACTAAAAATAAATACCATTTTACCCAAACAAAGCATCTTTCATTTTCAGAAATGAGTATTCTCCACTAGTTTCCACTTTCTTGCAACCAAATTTTGATGACATGTAGAAATAATAGACTACTATTACACATGAACATTACTAACATAAAGTCTGCATTAATTTTTCTTCATTATTTTTGTGGAGTAAAGCAGTTCAGATTCTTCCAATCAATCTGTAATCTAATCGCATTAGCGTTGATGGAATTGGTCCATTTATCAATTAGCAGTTTAGACAGGAAGTTTATCACCAACTATGTTGATAAGCCATTAATCATTTTATCTATTTATCTATCTTATATTATATATCTATCGATCTATCTGTCTATATATCTATCTGTCTATCTATCTATCTATCTTTATATCGATCTATCTGTCTATATATCTATCTGTCTATCTATCTATCTATCTATCTATCGATCTATCTATCTATCTATCTATCTATCTATGTATCTATCGATCTATCTGTCTATATATCTATCTATCTATCTATCTATCTATCTATCTATCTTCTTTTTTTGTTGACTATTGATTCTACTATCTATCTATTTCTATCTATCTATCTATCTCCTCAGCGATAAAATATAATGCAACTTGATTTACTGTGATGGATTCTTGTAACTCCAGAGTTTGCTGATATTATCATATCGTTAGGAGATGATTGAAAGCCAATGGACTCCTGAAAAAATACATGAAATAATCATTAACAAATCAACATTATGATTTATAGCTTTTAGAGACTGTATGTCTGAATGTTAAACCCCTATCACTTTCTCCACTTAGCTCTTCTTTTGTAACCCATTTTCTCCTCCCGGTAAGAATTGGATACGTGGAAGGGATGGGGGCTCCAGGGAACCCCCCCCGCAACACCCCAAAACTCCGGGGGGCCCTTTTTCCCCTGCTTTGAGATTTCAGTGAACCCCACCACCTTGACCTGTGGCCACACCTTTTGCCGCCACTGTCTGGCTCTGTGGTGGGAGGCCAGTCACAGTAATCAGTGCCCAGTGTGCCGGCAGAGGTGGGAAGGATTCCCTCAAATCAACATATTACTGAGGTATGCTTTTCACAGCCACACCATATCAGGGAATGCATGTTTGACTTTCTGACCACAGTATTCAAATTTCTCTCATAGTAGTACAGTAGAGAACAGAGACCTACTGACAACTTCTAAAACAAAAAACTTGTGTGTGTGTGTGTGTGTGTGTGTGTGTGTATGTGTGTGTGTCAGGTGTGGTTTTACATACACCCCCATGAGTCAAGGGCAGGGAAATTTTGTGATACTAGTGCCAATGTGATATCACTAATGTAATAAAAGAAATGAATGTGTTTAAATGCTAAATGTTGTCTGAACACAAGCAGCCATAATAGAACTCTATAATCAGACTTTATTGAAGCAGATAGACAGTACAGACCAAAAGTTTGGACACACCTTCTCATTCAAAGAGTTTTCTTTATTTTCATATTAAAATTGTAGATTCACATTGAAGGCATCAAAACTATGAACCTGGCACCTCTCCGTTAGCTTTAGCTTCTCTGCCTAATGAGTGATGAGCAAGGCAGTACAATATACAGTATAATCCACATTACCGGTGCCAGACTTGCCCTCAGTATGTGGTCTAAGATCAGAGGTTGACTGATTGATCGTAAGCCGATTAATCGACAATTTGTGGACATTTTTTTCATAATCGGCCACCACTTCCTATTAACTTACTGCTTTCCTCTCTAGGGATACAACTGAAAATCTGTTGAGCAGAGGAGAGCAGAGATCAGGCTAACCTCCAAATCCGACGCCGCCTGCGAGCCTTCCAGAGGTAGTACAGTATAATCTAAGATACAAACTGTTTTTGGTGTAATGCTCTGGAACAGGGTGTCGTAGTATATACTGGAAAGAGTAGTCCACTGATTTAACATTGCACTGACATTGTGAGACTCACAATGGATGGATTAAAACAAAAAGGATCAAAATGGACGCAGCAGAACCTGAGATATCCTCTGTTTTTTTCCTTCCTTGTCAAAACCTGTTGCATATATTACCCACAATGCAAGTTTAAGTTATCCCCCTGAACTTGCCTTGTGTCAGTCTCATCTGTTCATGCTTATTTAGTTTGTGGTCTGAAGCAGATTTCTACATGTTTCTAGGATTGCTGATCATGGAAAGATTCTGGAGAAACATGGATATCGGAGCAAAGTTCTGCTTTGCAGTCTTAATTGCAGTCGTATGTGTGGCTGTAAGTACACAACGGCAGTAAAATAAAAAAAAATATGTACAGGTTATCACATTAGTGGATGCAGAGGTCAGTGTTCATATTATGTGGACAGATCATGTTTATTTTGTCCATGTGGCACTTGGGAACAACGTAACTGTGCAACGTGGCATTAAATATGTGTGTGTGTGCTGCTGGCATGTTCATTAATGTCTGTGTTTCCAGGTGCTGCTGTATCTCTTGTTCAGCGGTGTGGTGCTTCACGTTGAAATCGACCATTATCCGTTGTACTAATCTTAATTTGCATGTTTAATTAAATCTTGTTAATTTGCTCCGCTCTCCTGTTCTTTTTTCTTTTTAGGTGCTTAACATTCACAAAGTCAAACTCTGTCACATACAGGATGTATAATAAAATAAAATAATAACAGCAGCATGTTAGAACTGCAGATGTGGATCTCAAAGTGTATAGAAGCAAAAACATAAAACTCTGGTGCTTTTTTGACAACAGCTGCTGGATAGCCACCATTTTGGACTAAATGCCAATGAGAAATTCACATATTGCAGCAGCAAAGTGGATAGTGCAATAAACAACAATTAAAAAAAGTATTAATACAAATAAAATAAAATAATATATACATCATAGAAAAGTAGTTAAGATATGTTCAGCATATCAATAAATAATTGTCCAGCTGCAATAATTGAACAGATGATATGATTGTTATTGCACTTAGTGTCCAGTCAGTTTGTTGTGGAGTCTGTATGTGGTCTACTGGGAGCAGTGCTGGTTGTGGAGTCTGTATGTGGTCTACTGGGAGCAGTGCTGGTTGTGGAGTCTGTATGTGGTCTACTGGGAGCAGTGCTGGTTGTGGAGTCTGTATGTGGTCTACTGGGAGCAGTGCTGGTTGTGGAGTCTGTATGTGGTCTACTGGGAGCAGTGCTGGTTGTGGAGTCTGTATGTGGTCTACTGGGAGCAGTGCTGGTTGTGGAGTCTGTATGTGGTCTACTGGGAGCAGTGCTGGTTGTGGAGTCTGTATGTGGTCTACTGGGAGCAGTGCTGGTTGTGGAGTCTGTATGTGGTCTACTGGGAGCAGTGCTGGTTGTGGAGTCTGTATGTGGTCTACTGGGAGCAGTGCTGGTTGTGGAGTCTGTATGTGGTCTACTGGGAGCAGTGCTGGTTGTGGAGTCTGTATGTGGTCTACTGGGAGCAGTGCTGGTTGTGGAGTCTGTATGTGGTCTACTGGGAGCAGTGCTGGTTGTGGAGTCTGTATGTGGTCTACTGGGAGCAGTGCTGGTTGTGGAGTCTGTATGTGGTCTACTGGGAGCAGTGCTGGTTGTGAATGTGACAGACCAGACAGAGCTGGCCCTTTTGATAATCTTATCCAGCCTCTTCCTGTCTGCAGCTGTGATGCTGCTGCCCCAGCAAACCACTCCATAAAATATGGCTGATGCCACCACAGTGTCATAAAAAGTTTTCAGGAGTGTCCCCTGCACTCCAAAAGACCTCAGTCTCCTGAGCAGATACAGTCTGCTCTGGCCTTTTTTATGGAGTGCAGAGTAATTTGTAGTCCACTCCAGTTTATTGTTCAGGTGAACACCCAGGTATTTATAAGATGTCACCATCTCAATGTCTGATCCCTGGATGTTCACCGGTGTTGGAGGGGGATGAGTTTGCCTGCGGAAATCCACCACCAGCTCTTTAGTTTTCCCCGCGTTGTCTGGAGGTGGTTCCGCAGGCACCAGTCCACCAAGTCCTGGGAAAGTTCTCTGTACTCCCCATCGTCCCCATCAGTGATGAGGCCGACGATAGCAGAGTCGTCAGAGAACTTCTGCAGGTGACAGGTTGGTGAGTTGTAGGAGAAGTCTGCAGTGTAGAGCGTGAAGAGGAACGGAGCCAGAACCGTTCCCTGGAGCCAGAACCGTTCTCTGAGGAACCCCCACACTGCAGACCAGCGTGTCTGAACCGTTCCCTGAGGAACCCCCACACTGCAGACCAGCGTGTCTGAACCGTTCCCTGAGGAACCCCACACTGCAGACCACCGTGTCAGAACCGTTCCCTGAGGAACCCCCACACTGCAGACCAGCGTGTCTGAACCGTTCCCGAGGAACCCCACACTGCAGACCACCGTGTCAGAACCGTTCCCTGAGGAACCCCCACACTGCAGACCACCGTGTCTGAACCGTTCCCTGAGGAACCCCCACACTGCAGACCACCGTGTCGGAGGTGAAGTCCCGTGTCCTCACATACTGTGGGCGGTTTGTGAGGTAGTCCAGCATCCAGGATGTAAGATGGTGATCTACCCCTGCAGTCTCCAGTTTGTCCCCCAAAAGTTTTGGCTGGATGGTGTTGAAAGCACTGGAGAAATCAAAGAACGTGATCCTCACAGTGCTGCCAGGTTTCTCCAGGTGAGACAGAGCTCGGTGTAACAGGAAGATGACGGCATCGTCCACCCCAATGCCAGGTTGATAAGCAAACTGTAGTGGGTCCCTGGATGGACTCTATTTGCTCTTACCAGTAGAAATGACAGTGTTTTTTCCATCTCCTTCAGCAGATAGTTTGGTATCTTTCCTTCTTTTGTAATGTCGCTTTACTGGTAAAAGAAAGAAAAAAGTTATTGCTTTAAAAACTGCTGTCTAAAACAGAAAACTGATATTATTAACTAGAAGGGGGGATGAGGGAAAAAGGCCGATGAATATGGGTTGGGTATCGAGAACTGGTTAAAAAATGGATTCACTTTTTTTTGTGAATTTGTTCGGGAATGTCCTTCTCAAATCAGCTCCTAAGTGTCTGAAAGTAAAGTTTGCATGTGTATGTTATTTACAACAAAAGAGGGGCTGAAATTTAAAACAAATCCACTGATGAAAATAAACAAATATCCACACCTTTAGTAGACCTATTTTAGTTTTCTCGTTCAACAATATGCAATGAACCAGGTAACATTTAATTCCAGAGACAGTATAATTAAAACAATACCCAACCAGATATTTTCTTCCTCTACTTACCAGCAGCCCGGCGAACAGTTTGAGTTTATTTCCACGATGGTTGGAACATTTCTCTTTCTTTGGGTGCGTCTTGACACTATAAGATGAAAAGACTTATTGTAAGAAAACAATATGCAAAATGATCATTTCACCAAACACAATTCAATAGACATAAAAAAATCACTCACCTCTCGGTCTTCACCAGGCAACACTGGAGCTTTTGAAATCTTTCTTCTGCCTCGTCGTTTCACTTTATAACAAAAGAAAAGCAGCAGAACGTATTCACATGTGGAAAGAAACAGTCATTATATCAACAATCCGCCCAACTCTTATTCGGACTCCTCTGAATCCTCCACATGTGCTACTTAAAGGACCAGTGTCTAACAATTAGGGGGATCTATTGGAAGAAAAATACTAAAATACTAATAATTATGTTTTCTGTAGTGTATTATCATCACCTGATAATAAAAATCTTTGTATTTTTGTTACCTTATGCCAGGATCAGACTACACAATATTTTTGATGGTTACGATGGTCACTGTGTCAGATTAGACGACTGAGTCATAAATTCATGTTGTGACTTGGCCTGGACACATGACAGACTACACATCAGTCCCTGACCAATCACGTCTGGTCATCTTTCATGACGTGCCTGATGTCATCATTCTGCATAATAAGCAGCCATGTGCTTCTGTTTGTCTGAGAAAGGACAGAGGATTCAGTGAGAACAATGTAAAGATGGAGACAAACAGATCTCAGTCAGATATAGACCCCCAGCTACTGTTGGTTAGGTGTATTATAGAGCATTATACATATTAGATTATGTTATATTGTGTATTGCCGTGTATTTTATTATATTATTATACCACAGCTCTATAAGTAATAAATGTATTTTGGGGGGAAAAGGGGGGGGGGTTGGGAGGGGAAAGATCAAAAAAGGAATAGAATAGAATGAATAAGGGCTATTAAAAAGGCTAGGAGGTGACTAGATGGGGGCAAAAGGGGTAGGAGCGCAGTCACTGGCACTGGCACGGGGGAAGTAAAAACCGGAAACTGAGCTCACAGCAAATAAAATTGAGTCTACAGACCTGGTAAAAAGCATAAAGCTAAAGGGAAGGGCAATCTGACAAAAGTGAGCGCTTGAAGGCGGGCCACTACTAGGGGAGGCGGAGGGTGCTAGCAAAAAAGGGGAATCTAAAGTGGAAAGTTAAAGGTGAAGATGAAGAGGAGAAGAAGAAGAATTTAAAGTGGAAAGTTGAGCTCGCCTGGCGCGAGAGTGGGGGTGACAAGGCCGGGCGCTGGGGAGGGGGAAGAAGCGGTGAGGGGGAAGAGTAGGGGTGGGGAGGAACGAGGTAGCGGGGTAGGCGGGGATAACTAGAGGGGGGTAGTGGGTGGGTGGGACGGGTAAGGTGTGTGTAGGCGGGCCGACTAACAGTCCTTCTACCTAAAGGAGGCCAGCCTCCCTCTAAGAGGAGGCCTGTTCTGTCTTACTGGGACTAAAGGCGAACAGCCCACCCGACGGCGGAGCACGAAGGACAGCTGTTCACGCACCATCACTCCCCCCCGTCTACACAAAGGTGAAATAAATAGCGGGGCGTATGCGGGATCCACCCCATTCTTCCTCCCCTCCTCCCCAAAGGGGTGGTAAATGATAAATATGCTTGGACCACACCGGTGCCCTCCTGGTGCACTGACGTTGAGAGATTGATTGGCCATCCGGGAAGACAGTGTGGCCACTTCCTTGTTGGGCTGCACAGCCTTCATCCCCTGGTGGTGACTCGGGGGGAGGTGATGGAAGAGTTGCACCTGGAGTTGCTGCCCTCTGGTAAACAGCACTGTCCCCACTGGGATGGGCCGCTGTGGGGGGGCAGGGAGGAGGCGGATAAGGGAAGATGGGTAGGGGTTAAATGAATCAAGTTGCCTACTGGGGCACCGATCAGCATTGTGACTCTTAGATCTTTATGGGCCTTAGGTTGAGTTTGGGAACAACCCTTTCTAGTTTAAACACAGAGGTTGAAAACTGAGTAAAATGGCTCTGTTGTAGATGTGTGTGTGCTTTGCTACAGTGGAAGTGTTAAATAGAGGAAATAGACTGAAGGGAGTCCAACAAATGAGGAGGCATCCGAAAAAATTAGGTGAAAGCTAGAGATCTGCGATTGTATTAATAGGAAAAGGATGGGAGGTAAAAAGGAGATAGAGAATGGATAAATAAAAGATGATTGGGATGGTAGGGAGTTGTTGTTATGAATATTTAGAAGTTGAAAACTTTAAAAAGTGCTAAAGTTTGAGAATGAATGGGTGGGGACTGACAAAAACTGAATGGTGGGTTGGGGGGTGGAAATGCTTGTAGAAAAATGTAGAGGATATTTTTTGAAAGTGGAGAGGGTAGAATGTAAGGGCTCTAGGTGATAAAAGGTTGAAGTGGGGAAAGGGAGGGGAATGGGGAATGTTGTACACTGAATAGAAAACAACAGGTGAGGGTTCGCACTCTGTTAAGGGACAGTAGGGAATGGAAGGAAAAGGAAAAAGTGGGGAGGAACTGACTGTGAGAGATGAATGGAGGGGCTACCGGATATTGATGCGAATACTGGGGATCTTTGTGGCGAGTCTTACGGAGGTCCAGTCCCTCTCTATAATAAATACTGCCCCACCTCCCTGGTTTAATTTCATCTTCCACCTCCTGGTCTGCAAGGTTTGCAGCAAATGAAATAGACTGGCACGGTGGACACTGTCGGACTGTCCCTGGTGTTCTATAAAGGGGGTGGAGAGGATGTTGAGTGGGTGAAATTCTGGAGTGCTGCCATGTAGGAGGGAAGTGTGGATGGGGGTATGGTAGTGGTTGACTTCAAAAATAATGTTGAAGTTTTTGTAATGTCACCATCTCAGCAACTCCTTTTTGTGTGATCTTTTCTGTTGTTGTGCTTGCCGATAGCTAGATGTTAAAATAGTGAAAAAGACAGAATGGGTAGAATGAAAGGATTGAGGGTCTGGATGGTAATGGGAGATATAACTTGTTGTGTAAATGAGCTGACAGGTTAGACCACTTAACGTGTAGTAGTGGTGTAAGGGGTGCATTGAAATTTAAGAAGAGGTAATAGGTGCAGCCAAAAAATCCGCTGTTTGATCGGTGGCTCCTCCTGCATTGGTGTGGTGAAATGATGGAAGATCTGAGGGATGAAAGTTGATTGAGGGGAGATGGTGGAATAGAATAGACGGAAAGTAGAAAGGTGCGGAAAAAAAGTGTTGAGGTAAAAGCGTGGCTGAAAAGTATTGGGTGAAATGTGTTGGTGATAAAGGAAGTGATTAAGAAGTGGGGTTAAATGGTGGTTTGGGATAATTAGATGGGGGTAAGAGTGGAAAGAGTGTGTGCTATAAAGATGTAATTGGGGAGGGGAAAGTTAGTGAGGTATTAGTTCGGTTCAAGACGCAGCCCATCCTTCTCAAAGGAGAAGGGGAGAGGGCTGATGATGGTGAATGATGCATTTGTTGATTGTTTTTGTGTTAGAGTAATGGAGAGGAAGGGGGGTGTATTGGATGGAGTTAATTTTGCGAAGAGGGGGAGTGTTAGTCTAAAAAAGGAATGTTGAAAAGTAAATGTTGCATTAGGTTCCTTCTTGTCCAAATTTGGGTCTAGGGGTCTAAAACCTCGTTTTTTGCGGGTTTATGTCTGTGTTAAGGTGCCGTCTTTCATTCAAAGTCAGTTTGGTGTTTTAGAAGGGATGTTTATTGAAAAGGGTGGTGTGATTGGTATGATGGAGGTTCAATTCTTTGCGAATGGTGTGACTAAGGGGTTGTGGGGGTGGTGGTGTGATTTTTGAACTGTGGTGGTTAAGGATTTGGAAAGGGGGTAGTTATTTGGAATTGTTTTATTATGGTTGGAGAAGTAATGAAAATATAGGGGGTTGAATAAGAATTGTTGGGTAAGGGTCAATGAGTGGTCTGTTCTGATTAGTGTTGGGTTTGGATTGTTCTTTCCTCATCTCAAATTGGGAATAGCGTGTTGTTCAAAAAATCTCCTCCCCTTGGCGTACTGGTGCTTTCCTATAGTGGGGTCTGGGTCTTCAGGGGGGAGTTGGCTTTGCGATTGTTTTGCATATGGGGTGGGAAATGTCGGTCCCTGAGGCTTTGGTTTTTGTAAAGAGCGGGGAGGTAATTCATTTTGGTAAGATGAATGCTGGGTGGGGCTGTGTGGGGGGTCTTTGTGGTTGGTGGCTGGTTATTGGGTCTCTCTATGTAGGTTTCGTTTTTCGGCGTGCTGTCTTTTGCAGGGGGTGTGGTTTGTTCTAGTTTCTAGGGCTCTTTAGAGCAGTGTTTGCTCTAGGTTTGGGGTTTGGGGGCTAATGCGGGTCGTGTAAAAGTGTAAAAAGGTTTGGTGTTGTGGGGGGGTGTTTACTGGTGTTAATGGTGTCTATTGGTTTTTTTCGGAAAAGGTTTTGGGGGTTAATTGGTTGTGTGGGATGTTTTGGGGATGAATTTTGTGTGTCGGTAAGAATTTGGTTATGTCTCCGGATTGCGTTAATTGTCATGTAATCTGGTGGGGGGATGAAGGGTGAAGGGTTTCTGGAGTGTGTGCGTTTCTCGTTTGTTGGTGTGGGTGGGTGAATTGTGTTTTGGTGTCGTGCGTGTTAATTTGTTTTTGGGTTGAATGGGTGGGTGGGTGTGGTCGGGTGGGGATGTAGGTGATTTGTGCTTTTAAGGGTATTTTAAAATGTTGCTTTGGGGTGCTGTGGGGGCGGGGTGGGGGTGTGCGGGGGGTTGGTTGGTTGCGTGTTATGGTGTGGTGTTGTAGGGGGATGTTCTGAAGTGGGTGTGGCGGGTTGGGGGGCGGGGGTGTGATTGTCGGGTCTTGGTTGGTTGGTTGGTGGGGTTGAGGGTTTAAGTGGAATGTTCGGTTGGGGGGCCCCCCGTGGGGGGATGGCGCGTGGTGGAGGGGGCCGGGAACAGGGCTCGCGCGGGGAAGGTCAGGGGGGCGGAAGGGTGCTCAGGCGAGGCCGCAACTAAACCCTCAGCAGCGCGGGAAGAAGGTGAGTTTGGGGGGAGGTGAGGGAACGAAGAGGAAAAACAAAGAGTTGTGTGGGCCGGGGGGGGGCCCAAAAAAAACCCAGCCCCCCCCCACGAGGAGGGGGGCCCCCGCCCCCCCTCCCAACGGAGGAGCGGACCCCCTCTCTCTTTACTCCCCTCAGGAAAACAATAAGTGACGCGAACACCAACCACCAGCAACGTGGCGGAAACAGCAACGAGAGGAGCCGGTCGCGTCTCTCACGCACCCACAAACAATAAATCTCCCTCCTTCAAAAAAAGGGAAAACACAACACAGGGGGGGGCCCACATATGGAGAACCCCCCCCCATTACTTCACTACAATATCTATTCCACATATATATATTACATGTATCATACATACATATCATGTATACATACATATCATGTATCATACATACATACATATATATCATGTTATGTTATACAACATTACATTATATACTATATCATCATATTTTATTTTATCATTTTATTTTATTATTTTATTATCTTATTATTATTAGTGTGTATAATGTTTACATTTCTTAGAATTAGATTAGTTTTATAACAAGATTGTCTGTATATACTTCACACTTCGTACAGATGTGCATATTCCCTTTTTATGTGTACATAGTTGTGTATATTCTCTCTTGCATATTGTGCTGATAACCTGCTACTGTAACACTAAAATTTCCCAACTTGGGATCAATAAAGTATCTATCTATCTATCTATCTATCTATCTATCTACAGCTGCTAGAAATGTTTCTTCTCTCCTGGCAGGTCGTTTTGGTGTAAAATGCACTTTCGCCATTGCGTCTTTGTGCACGGAGCCTCGTGGGCCCTTTTGGTCAGGCCCGTTTAGCCCTTAAATTAACACATTACGCAGAGTTGCGTATTGTCGGAACGATGAGATTTCGCAACAATGGGTGTCTGTTTCTTCGGTCCAGTGGTGCATTTGTCGGACTATTGGCCTGTCAGAATAATGGCTGGTTCATTTGGACAACGGAACAATGACATGTTGCCATAGCTCTACAAACGTTTCCTCCATTTCAGAGTTCCACCTCACAGCGACATCATTCCTCTTTCGCTTCGCCGTTGTTTGTAGCTGTGTGGTTCTGTGCTCATTCGGTCAACTTCGCGGCCATGACGCAACACGTTGTGGGACGCAAAACAAAAAACCAAACATGCTAGACTCTCTGTTGGGACGTTATGAGGCCTCCCAGACACGCTGTCAGTTGTGTGTACTATGACAAAGTACACAAGAAAAACGATCGAGTCGACACCCTACGTCAGCCCCATCTGCCTATAATCGGGCTGATATTGTGTAGTCTGAACCGGCCATTACAATGAACTGTTTTCATCTACATAGGGAGAGGGTCCTCTTCACAGAGTCCACCATGTTGCAGCGTCATGTTTGTACAGTAGCCCAGAATGAACAAACCAAACTCTGGGGCCGGAGTCGATAACGTTACTGCCATCTTTCTCCCACTACTCACTTCTCATGTACACACTCTCTGCACTGACTCTGCTCCAACTGGCTCTAGAGAAGGACACTTGTGTTTTTGCGTCGGCCACCGAAGCTCTCCAACACGCTTGGCACGTGAGAGAAGCATCAGCTGGTTGCGATCTACTCACCTCACTGCTAGATACCACCAGATTTGGCGGCATCGAGTAGTGTGGTTGCAGATTACAACAAACTATGTACCCGTCTGCTCACTCCTCCCTTTCCAATGCGGTTTGCCTCGCTCAGAGGTCATCCTTATCATAATAACACTACTTGAGGAGCAACAGAAGTCAGACGGTGGCTGGTGGTACCACGGTTTTACACTCTGCGGCTCACACCCATTGTTTATTAAATCACATAATTTAGTAATTATCTGTCAAGATGGGTAGTAACAGTGTGTATATATATATATATATATATGTGTATATATATATATATATATATATTTATCAAGCACTGCTGGGACTTAAAAATGCCAGTAGTTGCAGAAACACCCATTTAGAAGAAATTAGGAGTTTTATGCAGCACTACAATAAATGGCGCAAGCGACTGAGATTTGGCTACACTGATGATAATAATGTCACAGCAGCAGTACAGTAAATAAACTCACGTTTTGTTGCGCTTGCTAGAATTATAATTGGCACTGTGAGCTCTCTATGATATTTTCTTCTCCAACACTTGGACATTTAACAAGCCCTTGTACCTCGGAAGAGTCGGAAGCAGCGCATAAATCATTTCACCGGATAAGTTTCATGTGTTACTGAAAGCAACACTCGTTTAATAACAAACGTCACTAGCTAACTAGCTAGCAAACAAGCTATTCTGACAATATTAGAAGCTACTGTTTATTTTAGGAGCGGCATGGGGTTAATATTTAAACCAATGTCGACCCACGCGCAACAGTTACTTCTTATTCATCTGCATACCAGGTTAACGAGCTGCATCTACCCAGCTAGTTCACTGATACACTGAAGCTACATCCAAAACCCCAGCAAACGGAAGCTAGCTGTGCAATAATAGCGGCGAAGTTGTCAACGTTACCTCGAACATAATGCGATGTGGTCGCCCGGTTTGAAGGCTGTCATCAGAAAACCAGGGTAAAGAGTAAATGAGGCCAAGTTGCTGCGTTATTCTGGATGACAGCAGCCCGTCATGAACTAGCCCCGCTGTCTGAGCTAGCCTGCTGCTGCTAGCTAATGGCGCCAGCACTTCTTCTTCGTGTGTTTTTTACCAGCGGTTACCATCCGTGATGAAGGCAGGTCGGCATCTGATAGGCTCATACCGCCACCTACTGGCCGGCACTAAGTAAGACACACAAATATACCGCGTATACTGCATACTGCAATTTGTGTTTTTTATATTTTTAACTGCAAAATCTTTCTGTTATATCTTAACTTCATTTGACTTATCTTTATATACTGTAAAAAAAAAAAAGATTTAACCTGAAACATACAAACAAGAATGTGATTTTGCTAAATGTTTCCCTTTTGAATTTGAATTAAATAGTGGGTCATCATTTTATCATGTGTAGTAAACGAAGACACCAATTTGAGCACAACGGGGCAGTGGTGGAACATGATTAAGTACATTTACTGAAGTACTGTAGAGTATTTTCATTGTACACAGCTTTATACCTCCACTGCATTTCAGAGGAAAATGTACTTTATACTCTACTACATTTGTCTGACAGCTTCTCCCATCACTGGCTATATACAGCATGCATGTCAGTATGTTCTATAAAGTTATGATCCAGGATTATTTGAAGAAACACTAGGACATAACCAGTGATGGAAGAAGTGCTCTGCCAGGACACTATCTGTTTTTCTACAGACTTTTTTTTTCTTAGAGTGTATATTGCTGGATTATAATTATTAATGCATGAATGTGTAAATGGTGAATGTATTTCATAGTTCAAGGTTCTTTATTTGTCATATGTCAGTTCCAGCAAAGCAGTCATGAAAATATTTGGTCTCAGGTTCCTTCAACAATGCTCATTATATAGATATACTGTATATCACACAAGTAAAAGTGAAAGCAAAATGATGATCTAAGGCATAACAATAACAGTCAACAGAATGTAAATAGAATGTAGTATGTATAGGCATGATGAGAATATGCCTATGAGAATATGTGAAGTGTAAATGGGAATGTAGTATGTAATAATATAAAAATATATGTATACAGAGGTGTAGAATGCTGTAAAACGTATATGAAAGTATATAACGGTATAGACAATGGTAAAGTGAAAAAGTCTCGCATTTATACATTGTTGTTCATGTCAACATTCACATAGACATTGATAAACTGGTGGTAGATGCTGCCATAGAGGGTGGTCAGTTTGGGGCTAATTATGCTGCTGGGGAGCTTGTGAGTTTCCCCCTGGAGATCAGTACAGTTTTACTGATATAAAGTAATAATCTAGAGTCTATCTGTTGATTATATTTTGAATTATTAATCTGAATCTGCAGAATAATTAAAGTAGGTGTGTGTAGTAGTCAAAATAAATGTAGTAAAGGGAAAAGTGCAATAATGACTTCCATAATGTGGAGTTAGGGCTGCATAATTATGGCCAAAATGATAATCATGATTGTCATTCATCTTGATATGATGATTATTTATCACAATTATTCATTCGTTTATTTCAGTGACAACATACTGTATTTTATTAAACTGCTTGCTGTTCAAGTGGCTAAGTTGTGAGGAACACCGCAGCTAAACAACAGCAATACTGACGTTACTGTCTGAGTCTAGAAGCAAGTTAGCAAGAGGGTAACACAATGCAGGAAATTCAAAGACATAATCGCTGAGGAGAAAGATGAGGTAGGTGAGAATATCAACATTTTCCTCAGATATATTATAAAATGACCAAGAAAAAACAATATATGACTAAAATTACAGTATACTGTACAATATTAACTTGTTATGCACCGAGAAATGAACTTCCATGGGCTCCACCATTTCTGACTTCAACAAACACGTCACAAGTTGTAAACGCTGAGCTTTCACAAAATTTTCACTTATGAGGTCATGAATGCGACATGAGGGGGGGCGTTCATATGGACCCATCTCGTAAACAGGACCCCATTTGAAGAGACCATTAGACCATTTCACAGTTTTACATGTTGTAAACGTGTATTACAGTGTATGTGACTGTCATCAGCTGACAGGAAGTAAATATGGACACAAGCTGTCGCCCTGCAAAACAATTCCATCGCTAAAATGGAGCATTTCAGACAGAGGGTAAATACAGGCATGTTCAGGGGAAAACAAAGGTCTTTTGAACATTAAAACCTGTCGCCATGTTCTGGTAGAAACATAAAATACAAGTATGAACCTGAAAATTAGCACGATGTGGGACCTTTAAGTACTGGAGCTGCTTTCCATCGCTGCTAGAAATACAGCGGGTCTCTTCTGTACATGAAGGGCCAACATTTAAGTTAATAGGTTACTGTGTTGTTAATATCGTGGTCAGGAAAACCTCAAACTTCACTGGCAGAGTCTGGTGTGAACTTTGAACTGAAACGTTTGTGAAATCAGCTGGCTTTACAACATCACCGAGGAAGACTACAGACGCCACCTTCCTCCGTCCTCTTCTCTCTAGTCCTGCTGCAGGGTGTCCCTGATCCCTGATGGATGTATAAAGAGGTCCGATGAGCTGGTGACCAGTGACGACGACTGTTAACACGTACCCGCATGCTGACATGCCAATGTGCGCGTGGATGTGTGCGTGGGGGGGCTTTCCACTTCCACAGCAGCAGCGCGGATCCCGGCGTGATGCACCAGAATAAACAGAGGAAGGTAAGAAAACCTTCATTTTTCTGTAGCATCTTTTCCATAATGTTGTCAGATATTTATAATAACGATATGAGCTTGTCAGTGGCAAAAACAAGCACTGACAGTGGACGGATATGATGCATTAGGCCGACGGCCCGTATAGCGGCCTACTGCGTCCTGCACCAACTTCAGACATGGCTGTACAAACCAAACGCAGTCCTCTTAAAGTGGACCAGCAGAAAGGGACTTGGCTCTTTTTGTGTTCACATTGTTGGTGCATTTGAAAGTGGACTCAGTTCAGGTCCACTTCAGCTCTGATGGGGCCTCAGTCCTCTTTCTGTTCACAGCAGAGCTCCTGGAGCTCAGACCCACATAGTCCCAATTAAATGGCCAAATTAAGCCCATAAACACCTCAGTGGTGTGAATGGAAAATGCAACGCTTTTCAAGTCACTGCCACCAGTGTTTTAAGGTGTTTTATGGAGTTTTAAGGTGTTTTGAGGTGTTTTAAGGTGTTTTATGGGGTTTGAAGGTGTTTCAGGATGTCCTGCCTGTGTAATCAATGCAATTAGAAGTTTGGAAATGTGTGTTTGGTGGATTATTTTTCTGTTGTTACAATGCTAATTGGCATTGTGTTTGATATCATTAGAAAGCCGGTTTATTTACCTTCACCATGATGTCCAACTTGTAAGGATCATGTGTTTGTGGGATGAGCAGCACAGCTGATTATGTGCGTAGCACCAAGTGAAATTTGTCAAAATTCTCTGCCAGTGCTAAACAGTGTTTTCTCCTGTTGGTACTGAGTCTTATTCTGAGCTCCAGGTGCTGCCGATCAGGCACCACAAGACCAGACCACGGGATCACCAAGTGATCCGGTTCATTCTGAAAAGTCAGCTTTTCAAAACCAACATGGCTCAGTTCAACATTTAGTTTCAAAATAAAACTCCTCATCTCTTCTCTGACATGGTTTTGACATCAGATGATTTGCCACCAATCATTCAATCAAGTTTCACTTGGGTGCTACGCACATAATCAGCTGTGCTGCTCATCCCACAAACGCATGATTCTTACAAGTTGGACATCATGGTGAAGGTAAATAAACAGGCTTTCTAATGATGTAAAATACAATGACAATTAGCAATGTAACAACAGAGGAATAATCCACCAAACACAAATATCCAAACTTTTTTCATCCAAGTGTATTAGTAGGTTTTGTTAATTATTCCAATCATAAGGAGCATTTGGGGGCAGGACTGATACAGACTGAAAGGTACGTTTCTCTGTGCTTAAGTGGTGGCTGTAAAATGTACATGCATTGTCTCTATTTTATATTATAAAAGCATCTCCAACCAGCTGTTTATATTCAAGTTTCTCTCCAATATCCAAACACATTTCTTTTGTCCCAGGGATACCATTAGTGTTGAGCCTCGCCGGTGCCCGCGGTACTGTAGAAAAACAAGTACTGCCACGTCTTCAGAATTTTTGCATTGACTTGGTATCGAGTTATCAGTTCTCGTGATGTCCCTAAAGGGAACCTGGAGCGCTTTGTCTTCTTTGTGAACTGCAACACAGACTTGAAGCCAACCGTACTCTTGGTTTCAGTCTGAGCTGAGTGTTCACATTTTGCACAGAAAATGCTGACTAATTGCTCTGAGTTTGTTTGGAGGGCTGAAAGGGACCAAGTGTGAAAACACCACGAAAATATGGGAAAACGGAGTCCATGTTGAAAACTTGTTGTCATTTATCTCTCCTCCTGTCTGTCACTAGAAAAGAAGCAGCAGCCTTTGGGCACACTGAGCATCATTAATATGGGCAGACACACAGCTGACAGAAACACACACACTTAATGAAACTGGCTGGTTTCAGTCGATATCAGTGACACTTGTGTGTTCTGGTGAATCTCTTGAGAGATGTGAGCTTATTGTTGTGAAAAGAATAATTCTCCTTTAGGAATTGTAAAAGGCAGCGCCCTAGTTTAACGCTGAGTTGGTAGCAAAGGATGAAAACTGAAACTTCCTTGTGCAAGAAAGTAGGAACAAAGAAAAAGAGGATTCCCATTTTCCCAGAATCTCAACGTGTAATTTAACTGTAAAATATATTTCACACACAGATGCAAAAATAAAGATGCACTAAAATACATCCAATCCATTTCTCTAAACTGCTGCTTTTTCTCGGTACCACTGGTTGGACCGTAAGAGGTTTAAAACTACAGCTCTAAACTTAATGATATCATATCAGTAACTACAATACACAATACATATCTGTTACCATTATCCTAAAGAGTAATTTATCCATATTTAACATACTGTAATATTGTTTGGGCAAGTACGTTTCCAACTTATCTAAACAAAACCTGGCAGCTACAGAAAGTCTCTTAGATTAGTGGCTTTTTCTAATGCTGCTATACGAAGTGCACCACTGTTTTAAAATTATTAATTAGTTATTGACTATATTTGATATCAACATTCTTCAGACCTGTGCATTTGTCTTTACGGCGAGATATAAGGATGCAGACTTACCTCATTGTTTGAGATATTATTTTGCTAATCAACTCCATAATTACCCAGTCAGACAGGCTGCGACCTTCATCCTTTGTATAAAACATCTCATGGTCAGTTTTCTGTCAAATTTTGTGAAGTTATCTTCCGTCCATCCGTCTTCAACCGCTGATCCCGTCGGGGGTCACGACGGGGTCGAAGCCGATCCCAGCAGGCATTGGGCAAATGTTTCCCGCTCTTGTGTAGCTCATCACCAGTTGATGATCCTCCTCACATGTCCCCACAGCTTAGTGAGCCACAGGTTCACCCCCAAGTCTGTCAGATATTGAATTTCTGGCGTTAACATCTTTCAGCACAACTCCTGATGGGCTTTGTCCACGTTTCTTTTCAAATTTTTAAAGTGCTGTACATGTTAAGAGGAATCATAAGGGTACGGATGCAGGTGAGTGACCATCACCTGCCATTTTTGAGCTAAAAGTTCACCAAAGTGAACTGCATTTCAAAGGCAAAGATGAGCAAATGTTGTGTCATTTATATTTAATATAGACAGAAAAAGGTTAAGAACCGTGTGCCCGTTTGTAAATAATATTAATAATCCAAAATTAAAACCTGGTACTTTATGCATTCATGAAGCTGTGTAAGTTTGCATTTTCTACCACACTGTCCTGCAAATATTTCAGAATAAAAGCCTTGTACTGACAACGGAATTCTGTACACATAAAAAAACTCAATAAAGAGTTTTTATTTTGAAATGGAAACAGGAAGTGTTGATATAAAAATAAATCTTTACTTTTTTTCCACATCTGTTTCATAGTCTACTAATACAGACATTGAAACTGTGGTAATGTTGCTGTTATGATGTCAATATACTGTAAACAAAAAAAAAAAAAAAAAAATTGTTGGCTGTTGTTGCTGTGAACGACGTTCAACTTGCCGTAAAAATAGGCGAGACCTCGAATCTCTAGAAGACACGCAGCTGATAGGCCGTGAAGCCGTGCTGCCCACGCTGCTGTGTGGCTGCTCTAACCTGTTAACATGGACGGCGAAATAAAAGACAACACGTCCTGGCGCGGCCGTTGACAACGACCTCTAGTGAAGTCATTGTGTAACAACGTGGTCACATAAAGTTTTACAGAAACCGTGTGAGGTTTAAAAGCCTGGCGCCTCTACTATGAAGCAGGCTTTGGGGTTAGCGAGGTAACTTCAGGGTTAACCCTTGAGGGTTTTCAGTCCTGTGATGGTGGATTATGTCTTATCAGGGTCAGGTCGTACTGATACTGAACAGCTAACCTGCTCCGGAGCAGGTGATGTTTGAGATAAGTGAGCAAGTCGTATGAAAGCACCACCTGTTGACCAATCAGACGTCGGTATGCAGATCATATGATATTATTACTTAAAGACAAAGATGTTTAAATCAGACAGCTGGCTGTATGCTCTGGGTGGTCACCTCTTTGATTTATCTTTTCATGCTGAGAGAAGGCTGAAATACTCATCACAACCTTGTCATAGTCCATAATGAGGTGAAATCTATTCATCTATTATGCTTCTCAAAGCCCCATCTATATGACTATATGACCTGTGAGTATTAAGTCTTTTAATTTATGCATTTACACACTGGCATTTTTTTTTTCTTTTGCCAGCTGTCCTTCCTGCATTTGGTGGCTTCAGCTGTTACTTTCAGTCTGGATAATGTGTTTAGCAACACACAACTGTCCCAATTACTGTGCATCATAAGGCCGAGCATGCTGTCCCATTTCAAAAACTTCTACAATTGCAGCTAAGACTTGCAGATTTGGAGAACAGAAGTAGAAATTCACCAGTCTGAACTCCATAACCGGAGCCAAACGATGGGTTTGGGAATTTGTTAGAGTGACACTGTCAGCATGGTTTTGGTTTCCCCAAAGTCCTGCTGCTCATTAGTCAACTGTAAAAAAACACCAAAAATGTGGCGTTCCAGGATTGTGGATCTGTAAATGTGAAAAACCATATTCCTGAAAAAATAAAAAACCTTCTCATCTTAACAACATACTGTTGGATAATTTAGAGAGTTTGAAAAACTAATCTGTAGCTGACAAACTGTTTATTTGTGACAACATTTGTCTGTGGTAATGAATCCGTATTACTTCCGACACGGTGGTCTGCAGTGTGGGGGTTCCTCAGGGAACGGTTCTGACACGGTGGTCTGCGGTGTGGGGGTTCCTCAGGGAACGGTTCTGACACGGTGGTCTGCGGTGTGGGGGTTCCTCAGGGAACGGTTCAGACACGGTGGTCTGCAGTGTGGGGGTTCCTCAGGGAACGGTTCTGACACGGTGGTCTGCAGTGTGGGGGTTCCTCAGGGAACGGTTCTGACACGGTGGTCTGCAGTGTGGGGGTTCCTCAGGGAACGGTTCAGACACGGTGGTCTGAGGGGTGGGTGTGGGGGTTCCTCAGGGAACGGTTCAGACACGGTGGTCTGCGGTGTGGGGGTTCCTCAGGGAACGGTTCAGACACGGTGGTCTGCGGTGTGGGGGTTCCTCAGGGAACGGTTCTGACACGGTGGTCTGCAGTGTGGGGGTTCCTCAGGGAACGGTTCTGACACGGTGGTCTGCAGTGTGGGGGTTCCTCAGGGAACGGTTCTGACACGGTGGTCTGCAGTGTGGGGGTTCCTCAGGGAACGGTTCAGACACGGTGGTCTGCAGTGTGGGGGTTCCTCAGGGAACGGTTCTGACACAGTGGTCTGCAGTGTGGGGGTTCCTCAGGGAACAGTTCTGACACGGTGGTCTGCAGTGTGGGGGTTCCTCAGAGAACGGTTCAGACACGGTGGTCTGCAGTGTGGGGGTTCCTCAGGGAACGGTTCTGACACGGTGGTCTGCAGTGTGGGGGTTCCTCAGGGAACGGTTCTGACACGGTGGTCTGCAGTGTGGGGGTTCCTCAGGGAATGGTTCAGTGCAGGGGACACTTCTGAAAACATTTTATGACACCGTGGTGGCATCAGCCATATTTTATGGAGTGGTTTGCTGGGGCAGCAGCATCACAGCTGCAGACAGGAAGAGGCTGGATAAGATTATCAAAAGGGCCAGCTCTGTCTGGTCTGTCACATTTACAACCAGCACTGCTCCCAGTAGACCACATACAGACTCCACAACCAGCACTGCTCCCAGTAGACCACATACAGATTCCACAACCAGAACTGCTCCCAGTAGACCACATACAGACTCCACAACCAGCACTGCTCCCAGTAGACCACATACAGACTCCACAACCAGCACTGCTCCCAGTAGACCACATACAGACTCCACAACAAACTGACTGGACACTAAGTGCAATAACAATCATATCATCTGTTCAATTATAGCAGCTGGACAATTATTTATTGATATGCTGGACATATCTTAACTACTTTTCTATGATGTATATATTATTTTATTTTATTTGTATTAATACTTTTTTTAAAAAAAAATCTATACTTCTTGTTTATTGCACTATCCACTTTGCTGCTGCAATATGTGAATTTCCTCACTGTGGGACTAATAAAGGAATATCTTATCTTAAGGAATATCTTATCTTACTAGCTACTGGCACTACTAGCTACTGGCACTACTAGCTACTGGCACTACTAGCTACTGGCACTACTAGCCACTGGCACTACTAGCTACTGGCACACTACTAGCTACTGGCACTACTAGGTACTGGCACTACTAGCCACTGGCACTACTAGCTACTGGCACTACTAGCTACTGGCACTACTAGCCACTGGCACTACTAGCTACTGGCACTACTAGCCACTGGCACTACTAGCTACTGGCTACTGGCACTACTAACACTACTAGCTACTGGCACTACTAGCTACTGGCACTCTAAACTGCTCTGGCCTCTCACTACTAGCTACTGGCACTACTAGCTACTGGCACTACTAGCCACTGGCACTACTAGCACTCTGCCACTGGCACTACTAGCTACTGTACTGGCACTACTAGCTACTGGCACTACTAGCTACTGGCACTACTAGCTCTGGCACTACTACTACTGGCACTACTGCACTACTAGCTACTGGCACTACTAGCTACTGGCACTACTAGCTACTGGCACTACTAGCCACTGGCACTACTAGCTACTGGCACTACTAGCTACTGGCACTACTAGCTACTGGCACTACTAGCTACTGGCACTACTAGCTACTAACACTACTAGCTACACTACTAGCTACTGGCACTACTAGCTACTGGCACTACTAGCTACTGGCACTACTAGCTACTGGCACTACTAGCTACTAACACTACTAGCTACACTACTAGCTACTGGCACTACTAGCTACTGGCACTACTAGCTACTGGCACTACTAGCACTACTAGCTACTGGCACTACTAGCTACTGGCACTACTAGCACTACTAGCTACTGGCACTACTAGCTACTGGCACTACTAGCACTAGCACTACTAGCTACTGGCACTACTAGCTACTGGCACTACTAGCTACTGGCCGATAGCGGGTTGTTTGGGAACAGAGACATTAATACATCCACCACGGTACAGGCTCACAGCATACAGCCCATGAGTGTATTGTAAAATAATAAAAGTAATGAATTACAGCCAATATATCCATTACTACAGCTAGTGGCTATGACCATGCAGGGCAGCGGAGTCCCGTGGGTCTGATGCACGTTCATTATGCTGAGGAAAACAACTCTGGATTCTACTATTAGTTCATCTGACAACTTTTAGGTCGTAATGGTTTAAATGAGGTCAATCCAACTGTTCATTCTTGGCAGTTCATTTACCTCAAAAAAAAAAAAAAGATCTTCTGACTTACAGATATCTCTGTATAGATCCATGGCTATGGACTCATTGGCATTTAGTCCAAAATGGTGGCTATCCAGCAGCTGCTGTCAAAAAAGCACCAGAGTTTTATGTTTTTTTTCCATACCAGGGGTCTGCAACCTTTATTATCAAAAGAGCCATTTTGCCCCCTCTTCTTCCCAAAAAAAAATAGTCGGGAGCCGCAAAACATAACAGAGCTTGTAAACTGCAAACAAAAGACTGTGGAGAGGTAATCCACTTCTTGAAAGATAGTTTGCTCTATTCAGCTTTTCTTAGCAGTTCTGAAATTGCTCTCTTTCGCTCATCTTCGGTTGGGTATTTTTCGGCGAATGCAGAGTGCTTGTTTTGAAAATGTCTTTCAACGTTACACTTTTTGTTGTTCGATATCTTCTCGCCACATATCAAGCACGAAGATAAGCCAGCGTCATTGGCGATGAAGGCAAATGAATATGTCCACGCTGAATTAAACTCTATTTTCTTCCGAAACTTTTCTTTTTTGGGATTTTTTCATGGTTAGGCTATTGCAGGGTTCGCACACTACAAAAGCCGCCAGCAGGTGAAGGCGAAGGCGGATGACGTTATGTGACGTATATTTTCGTTGACAAATTATAAATTAAAAATAGCTCTTTTAAAATTAGATGGCATCAGGTCAAACTCCAAAATAACTGCTCAACAAAATAAACTAATAATGTTAATATTTTATATGAATAAAACTGAATGAAGAAATACCATTTATTTATGTTCGGGTTTTTTTTTCAAGGCCAAAGGGAGCCGCTACAATGAGGGTGAAGAGCCGCATGCAGCTCCGGAGCCGCAGGTTGCAGACCCCTGATCTATACACTTTGAGATCCACATCTGCAGTTCTAACATGCTGCTGTTATTATTTTATTTTATTATACATCCTGTATGTGACAGAGTTTGACTTTGTGAATGTTAAGCACCTAAAAAGAAAAAAGAACAGGAGAGCGGAGCAAATTAACAAGATTTAATGAAACATGCAAATTAAGATTAGTACAACGGATAATGGTCGATTTCAATGTGAAGCCACCGAAGAAGAGATACAGAGCACCGGAAAACAGACAATAAGAACATGCCAGCAGCACACACACAAATATACTCCACAAAAAAAAAAAAAAAAAACCATACCATACCAATTTAATCAAAAAAACAAACAAAAAAAAAACAAAAAAAAAAGAAAAAAAGAAGGGGAAAAAAAACAGAGGATATCTCAGGTTCTGCTGCGTCCATTTTGATCCTTTTTGTTTTAATCCATCCATTGTGAGTCTCACAATGTCAGTGCAATGTTAAATCAGTGGACTACTCTTTCCAGTATATACTACGACACCCTGTTCCAGAGCATTACACCAAAAACAGTTTGTATCTTAGATTGTACTGTACTACCTCTGGAAGGCTCGCAGGCACCGGCGGATTTGGGGGTTAGCCTGGATCTGCGCTCTCCTCTGCTCAACAGCCTCCCTGAACAGATTTTCAATTATATTCCTAGAGAGGAAAGCAGTAAGTTAATAGGAAGTGGTGGCTGATTATGAAAAAAATGTCCACAAATTGTCGATTAATCGGCTCACGATTAATCAGTCAACCTCTGATCTTAGACCACATACTGACAGGGCAAGTCTGGCACCGGTAATGTGGATTATACTGTATATTGTACTGCCTTGCTCATCATTCATTAGGCAGAGAAGCTAAAGCTAACGGAGAGGTAGCTCCACCAGTGGAACCAACTCAATCCATCCTCAGCTGTTGGGGTAACGTGGTTGGAACAGAAAAGAAAGATTGGCTGGATGTGGAGGAGTTAAAGACAAGTCTGCACCACTGGAGCTAAATCACTTATTAGGATTATAGACAGTACAGACCAAAAGTTTGGACACACCTTCACACTGAAGGCATCAAAACTATGAATTAACACGTGGAAATTATATACTTTACAAAAAGGTGTGAAACAACTGAAAATATGTCTGATATTGTAGTTTCTCAGTTTTCTCAGCACCCCATCACTCTCCTTCTGGGTCAAATAGCCCTCACACAGCCTGGAGGTGTGTTTGGGGTCATTGTCCTGTTGAAAAATAAATGATGGTCCAACTAAACGCAGACCGGATGGAATAGCATGCCGCTGCTAGATGCTGTGGTAGCCATGCTGGTTCAGTCTGCCTTCAGTTTTGAATAAATCCCCAACAGTGTCACCAGCAAAGCCCCCCCACACCATCACACCTCCTCCTCCAGGCTTCACGATGGGAACCAGGCATGTAGAATCCATCCGTTCACCTTTTCTGGTTCCACAAAGACACGGTGGTTGAACCAAAGATCTCAGATCTGGACTCATCAGACCAAAGCCCAGATCTCCACTGGTCTAATGTCCATTCCTGGTGGTCTTCAGCCCAAACAAGTCTCTCTGCTTGTTGCCTGTCCTTAGCAGTGGTTTCCTAGCAGCTCTTCTACCATGAAGGCCTGATTCACACAGTCTCCTCTGAACAGTTGTTCTAGAGATGTGTCTGCTGCTAGACCTCTGTGTGGCATTGACCTGGTCTCTAGTCTGAGCTGCTGTTAACCTGCCATTTCTGAGGCCGGTGACTCGGATGAACTGATCCTCCTCAGCAGAGGTGACTCTTGGTCTTCCTTTCCTGGGGCGGTCCTCATGTGAGCCAGTCTCTTTGTAGCGCTTGATGGTTTTTGCGACTGCACTTCGGGACACTTTCAAAGTTTTCCCAGTTTTTCGGACTGACTGACCTTCATTTCTTAATTTGTTTTCGTTAAGTATATAATTCCACATGCGTTAATTCATAGTTTTGATGCCTTCAATGTGAATCTACAATTTTAATATGAAAATAAAGAAAACTCTTTGAATGAGAAGGCGTGTCCAAACTTTTGGTCTGTACTGTCTATCTGCTTCAATAAAGTTTGATTACAGAGTTGTTAATGATTATTTCATGTATTTTTTCAGGAGTCCATTGGCTTTCAATCATCTCCTAACGATATGATAATATCAGCAAACTCTGGAGTTACAAGAATCCATCACAGTAAATCAAGTTTGCATTATATTTTATCGCTGAGGAGATAGATAGATAGATAGATAGATAGATAGATACATAGATAGATAGATAGATAGATAGATAGATAAAATGATTATTGGCTTATCAACATAGTTGGTGATAAACTTCCTGTCTAAACTGCTAATTGATAAATGGACCAATTCCATCAACGCTAATGCGATTAGATTACAGATTGATTGGAAGAATCTGAACTGCTTTACTCCACAAAAATAATGAAGAAAAATTAATGCAGACTTTATGTTAGTAATGTTCATGTGTAATAGTAGTCTATTATTTCTACATGTCATCAAAATTTGGTTGCAAGAAAGTGGAAACTAGTGGAGAATACTCATTTCTGAAAATGAAAGATGCTTTGTTTGGGTAAAATGGTATTTATTTTTAGTTAATGTGAGAACACGTCAAGGCAAAATCGGTTTAACGCCACTAATTTCTTTAACACATTAACACAACTGATCTTTTGGAGGTTGTAGCAGGTTCAGTTTTAAAGCTTTTCTGAATTTAGGAAACATAAAGGTCCGTCAGACAAGCTTGTCACAAAGGTCAGTAAATACTGCGACACTCATATACGCTGATAGAAGTTATGCTAAAGTTTGGTGAGGAAAAACTGGCCATTTTCAAAGGGGTCCTTTGACCTCTGACCTCCAGATGTGTGAACAAAAATGGCTCTCTGGGTCCCCACGAGTCTCCCCTTTACAGACATGACCACTTCATGATAGTCCCAGTCAGTCTGGATCAAGTCCTAGTCAAGTCAGCACTCTGACACACTGACAGCTGTTGTTGTCTGTTGGGCTGCGGTTCACCATATTATGATTTGAGCATATTTTGGACACTAAATGCAGTACCTGTGAGGGGTCCTGGACAATCTTTGTCATTGCTTTTTGGTAGTTATTGATTTCCAATGATAAATATATGTGACTGCTCTGGTTCTGCTCTGCTGATTGGACCAATAATGAGTCGAGGTGGATGAAACACTACACTTTTATTCCTGAAAACTGGGACATGAAACAAACAGGAATAAAGTGGTTTTGGTCGGCAGCTCCAACTACGGAGAGGACAGAGAGTCTCCATTAACCCGCCACTGGCGGCATCACCACAGCGCCACACAGCGAGCAGCTAGTCCTCGAGTAGCCTTTGCCGATCATCAACTGGCGGCCCGCGGGCCGAATCCGGCCCGCCGAACCATCTAATCCGGCCCTCGACTGCCGCTTTTGATTAGCTTTGTTTCCAAGATCCACCACTTGGGCACGGAGTTCAACGAAGCGCTCCAGTGCTTTACCTCACCGAGCCAGCGCACGTCATTGTGGAGTAACAGGTCATAATGAGGAGCCTGGGATTCCCGCACAAATTTACGGATCAGGCGGTGCTGCGTGCTTGAATTTCCTCTGATGTGGTTCATCATTTTTTTGAAATTTGGATGTTTAGTGTTGTGGTGACGGCGCAGATTATAGTCTTTTGCACAAGAGTACAGAGTGATTATAATTAACTGAATAAACTAACAACAAAGTGAGCCTAAGATAACACATGGAGGACTGCTAATCATTAGTATCCAGCTAATATAAACATCACCAAAATAAACTCACATTTCCACGGACGCACACCAGAAAAGTCCATCCATCGATCTACACAACTGGTTATTACTTGTGGCGTCCCACAGGGGTCAGTTTTGGCACCACAATTGTTCATTATGTATATTAATGACATCTGTAAGGTTTCAAATACATTGAAATGTGTGTTATTTGCAGATGACACAAACATTTTCTGTTCTCGGGATAATCTACAGCAGCTTCTGGAAGAGGTCACGATTGAAATCGGCAAACTTAAAACGTGGTTTGATCAAAACAAACTCTCAATCAATCAGAGCAAAACCAAACTGATGCTGTTTGGAAACCGGAGATTAGATGCACCGATAGATCTGAGGATTGGGAATGTTGAAATAGAAAGGGTATATGAAAACAAATTTTTGGGTGTGATTCTCGACCACAAAATCTGCTGGAAACCCACATAAAACACGTCAGGGCGAAGGTAGCACGCAGCATCGCACTGATGGGGAAAGCAAGACACATTTCAAATGACAAATCAATGTATATTTTGTATTGTTCACTGGTGCTACCATATTTGAATTATTGTGTAGAGGTTTGGGGTAACTAATAAACCACATTACAATCTTTATGCACATTACAAAAACAAGCCATAAGACCAGTAAATCATGTCGGATACAACGAACACACCAACATCCTATTCATAAAATTACAAACATTAAAGCTCAGGGATCTGGTGGATTTCAAAACAAGACAAATAATGTATAGGGCCAATGATAAAATGCTACCCAGCAACATACAGAAATTATTCACAGAGAGAGAAGGGGGTTATGATTTAAGAGGGGAAGTGAAATTTAAGCAGCATTACGCTAGAACCAAACTTAAAGGTATGTGCATATCCATCTGTGGAGTGGTTTTATGGAATGGACTCTGGGAAGATATTAAAAAAAAAGTGCAAATATTGTGCAATTTAAGAAACTGTATAAGCAGTTCATTTTATCAAAATACATCTGCTCCCAGTAAACCACATACACATTCACAACCAGCACTGCTCCCAGTAGACTACATACACATTCACAACCAGCACTGCTCCCAGTAAACCACATACACATTCACAACCAGCACTGCTCCCAGTAGACCACATACACATTCACAACCAGCACTGCTCCCAGTAGACCACATACACATTCACAACCAGCACTGCTCCCAGTAGAACACCTACACATTCACAACCAGCACTGCTCCCAGTAGACCACATACACATTCACAGCCAGCACTGCTCCCAGTAGACCACGTACACATTCACAACCAGCACTGCTCCCAGTAGATCACATACACATTCACAACCAGCACTGCTCCCAGTAGACCACATACAGACTCCACAACCAGCACTGCTCCTAGTAGACCATATACACATCCACAACCAGCACTGCTCCCAGTAGACCACATACACATCCACAACCAGCACTGCTCCTAGTAGACCATATACACATCCACAACCAGCACTGCTCCCAGTAGACCACATACACAGTCACATTCACAACAAACTCACCGGACATAAGTGCAATAAGGACTCATATGTACAATTATATCATCTGCTCAAATCATAGTAACTGGACAATTATTTACTGATATGATGGACATATTTCTGGCTTTACTGTTCTATTATGTATATACTAATTTATTTTATTTGTATTAATACTGTTTTTAAATCTATGCTCCTGTCTTTTACGGCACTATCCACTTGCTGCTGTAATGTGTGAATTTCCTCACTGTGGGACTAATAAAGGAATATCTTATCTTATCTTATCTTAATGACGTGTCAAATAGAAAAATACAACTGAAATAACAAAAATATTTTTTGGAATAATTCCAATTAATGGCCTTTCTGTGATTACCTCATTGACAAAATTATTCAACCCCTTAGGTATGTACAACTTTAGTACTTAGTACAACATCCTTTTTCAACAATAACATCCTTTAGACGTGAAGCATAGTTTGACACAAGTTTCTTGCAGCGATCCACAGGTATCTTTGTCCATTCCTCCTCATTTTGAGGTATGCTGAGGATCATTGTCCTGTTGGAAGGTCCAACGTCTCCCAAGCCTCAGCTTTGTCACTGACTGCATGACATTTGCATCCAAGATGTCCTGGTAGTGAACTGAATTCATAATACCTGCACACGCTGAAGATTCCCTGAACCTGAAGAAGCAAACCAACCCCAGAGCATGACTGACCCCCCACCTGCTTCACAGTAGGCAGGGTGCTCTTTTCTTTATAGGCATCATTCTTTCTCCTCCACACGTACCGTTGATCCATTGGCCCAAAAAGCTCCAGTTTGGTCTCATCACTCCAGAGAACAGTATCCCAGAACCTCTGTGGTTTGTCCACATGGTTTCTGGCCTACTGGAGTCGACTCTACTTGTGCGTCTGGGAGGTCTTGCATGGAAGCCATCATTTGGCAGTGTGCGTCTTATTGTCTGGGCAGAAACCTGAATACCTCCCTTTGACATGTCCTGTCGTAGTTCCTCAGCTGTCACCGGGGATTTTTCTCCACCTTTCGCCTCAGGTATCGTACAGCAGTTGCAGACAGTAACCTCTTTCTACCAGGCCCAGGTAGCGTTTCCACTGTGCCTTTAGCTTTAAACTTGCAGACTATGCTCCCAGTTGTGTCTCTTGAAATGTTTAGCCTCTTTGTCATCTTTTTACATCCATATCCTTGCTTATGAAGTGAAATGACCTCCTCTCTGAACTTTTTTGACCATTCCTTGGACTTCACCATGTTGCAAAGATGTCATTAACTGCCAAGAAGAGCCATGTTTCACAGTCCTTTTAAATCTGCTTAATTGCTGCTCATTAGGGTCCGTTCACATCTACAGGTGTTTCCATCAGCTGTTTGACAACACCTGATGGAAACCTCTGTTCTTCAGAGTGGTGGACTAGGGGGTGGAATCATTTTGTCAATGAGGTAATCACAGAAAGGCCATTGATTGGAATATTCCAAAAATATTTTTGTAATTTCAGTTGTATTTGTCTATTTGACATGTCATTATTTAATGTGATTGTAAACAAAAGGAAAAATAAATGTCAAACTTGCAAAAACACTTATCTACTGTGGGGGTTGAATAATTTTGAACACAACTGTATATGCAAGATTAATTTGAGTGCTTGAATAACACCGTAGCTTCTGGAGGAGGGAGGGTACAGTACACAAATAACACAATAAAAACACACAATTCAAATTATTATTTAAATATCTGCTTTGATTAAAAAAAGTCTTGGTGTCAGTATTTTGAATTACCGTATATACGAACCCAAACATGATTGTGTAGTGTATATATGCCGTTATAATCACTGTGCATGTGTAACTGTGGAAAGAGAGAAATCAATAGTCTTGGAGGAATCAGACAACTAGGAACCGGGTCTCTGTTCCCATCAGTGCTGTTTTCCCTGTCTGACAAAGTGATGGATGGCCAGACGATTTTATCCACCACTGCCAACAATTTACCGTCATTTAGCGAGCGGCGGGAGCTAATTTCAGACCCTGGTCAACGGTACAAACACAGTAAAACAATGGAGATAAAAATCTACAAAAACTGGATTACTGAACTAGACCTACTTCACTACAGACTCTCATCACCATAACACATCAGTAGATTTACCACATTTTGTTTGGTTCTGCATCGACTGCACACTGGTGGCAACATGCAGCGTCTGACTGATAATAACCGAAGTGTAAATGTTTACTGTCCACCGTCAAAGACAGTCTGCAGATGAATGCAGCAACACTAAAAGGAAAACTGAAGAGTACAGTGGAAGGTAGGCTCGCTGGTCAGTGCTGCTGGTGTTACACGGTGGTCGGGTACACATCAATCACCCCCATCATGGTATTACTTTTTTTAATAGAAGTAAAGCCAATTTAGTTTGTTTTGGTGCAGCAGTGCCGTGTTATCAACAGATAGTCGGACGACAAGTGCTACAAGCAGTGGTGGAGGATTTGGTGTCAAAGCAAAAAGCAAAAAAAGCACCTATTTGGCAGTAGTTTAAATTTTAATCCTGTGCTATAAGTGAACCAGAACTTTAATTAGGCAATCACTGTGCAAAGGATGGAGCAGTGGCAGCGCTGCCGGGTGGAAACCTGCCGCCTCGCAGTGAAAGCTCCACCGGAGAGACCAGACACGTCGCCATCCAACAGTAAAGATCGAAGTAGCGCTCGACATGCATTGAGCATGTACATCTACATGCTCAATGCATGTAGATGTACATGCATTGAGCATGTACATCTACATGCTCAAAGTACAGTTAAAGGAAAATTAACCCCTGAGTGGTGGCACATCACAGAAAACAGGGATGAGAGCAACGCTAATACAACGAGCTGCAGCGCTGCAGGAACTCAACAAGTACAGTAGGTGCTGTCTGATTGTACATATATATAATACAGTATGATGGCACAGACTGACACGGTGAAAACAACACCAGACACTCGCTGTCGTGTGTTTCAACGACAACGACACGCAGCAACTTCATTAGAAGGCAAATTATCAGAATACTTCATCTAACTATCTATACTACTATAATACTTAATTTAACTATCTACAACAACTGGCCCGTTTATATATATAACAGGTCCAACTATCATTGTGTGTGTTTATAAAATGCAGCAGGAAGTAGAGTAGAGGGCGGGAACAGGGAGAGGAGTCCAGGGTTCAGATGTTAGGTCTAGAATAGAGGACAGTAAAGTGTGAGGAGCTGTTGGAGACTCACAGTCGAGACAGGCCTTCATTCTTCTGAAACAGCAGCTCTGGAAGCTGGCTGAGATGGTTCTTGTTGAGACGACTGGATGAACAGAAACACAGCGGATCAGTAAACGTTGCAGTCAATTTAGTGGAAATGTCTCGTTAAGTCTACGTAAGGGATAATGAGCTGGTCATTGCTGTGAAATCAGAAGCGATATCGATGCATCGCCCTGAAGGGGTTTATTTCACAGCAGTGACTCGCTAGCTGCACATTATGCTGATTATTACACAGCTATTCACTGAAGAAATCAGTACTTTGACACAAAAATAGTCCGCCAGAGTCCGACATCAGAACAACGTCCATAACAACGGATAGCAGACCGTAGAGCGCCGTGCGTGACCAATCAGAATGGAGTATTCAACGAAGCCGTGTAATAACTGCAGGTACAGTATAGAGGTGTGAATGTGTCTGTGGGCTCTCACAGTCTCTCCAGCTCCTTCAGCTCATCAAAAGCTCCTCTCTCCACGTTACTGATCTGGTTCTCCATCAGATGTCTGCAATTAAAACGGACACATTAATCCATTTACAAACACACTGCAACACATTAAACATAAATACAGTTTAAACATGTCATTCAGAGACTTATTATGCTTTGTCAACTGATCAATGAAAAATGAATGAATTAATTGAGAAACACATGACAGCACACATTAAGCATAAATAACAATCTGAACCTAGTTTGTCAACTGATCAATAAAAAACATATTTTTTTTAATATTTTGCCATTACACCACATCAAAAACATGATTCAAGCATATGCAGTTTATTCTTAGTATAATATCAGGATAGAACAAAAGTGCACCCAGTAAAAATGTAACTAATTATGGCAAGAGGGAGGCATCAATTTCCTATTTAGTAAATTAAAAAAAACAAACACAAGCCAGAGCAGCTAATTATTTGTGGTGATATGATAAGTAATGAATGCATCCATGTTGATAGTCTGCACACACAATAGTGAAAATGGAAATGATGCTCTCCACAAACCACCTTCAGCTCAGCAGATCACCCTCATTAATCACACTGAAAAGCCTCAACACACATTACTCCTCACACGGTTGCTGCTGGGGTCTGAGCGTTTGATAAATACACTCCACATAATAAACCAGCGGTGTAACACTCAATCCCCTCCTGACAGCAACGAGCCCGGGGCTCCCAGCCGGCTGCTAATCTGTTGTGAACAGGCCTCAGGAGATGTCATTAGTTCCCGGCATGTCACCTTTTTAACACCTCGCGTCCATCACGGACTCTCAGCGCCGGACCCAGTCATCAGGTAAACACAGGAAACCGCCATCGGTGCAGCCTCGCCCAAAGGCACTGTGTTTCCAGGTCAAAAGGTCGCGGATCAACCCCTCCCCGTTGTAAATGTGACTGACACTGACACCGAACAAGCACCTCTGGGTGGCTCATGTGTCACTGCAGAGCTAAAGTATCGTTCTGCTGCCTCTGGCTTCTGGAGGCACCACAGCCATGATCCCTGCACCCCGACCAGACCGAAAACCAGCAGAGAAATGTGGGAACGAATCTCTGCTGGACTCATACGAGCTGTGAGAGGCAGCTAGGCCTCTATTTCACACAAATGTCTCATTTTTATTTATTTATTTTTATATTTCTAAATAAAATATATAATCACATAATAATCAACTGCAAAAAAAAGGCAAAAATACTGAATTAAAAAAAGTCCCACTAATTTAAAGGTCATATTGGTGACACTGTTATGTAAAAAATGATGATTGTATGTTAATCATTTTAAAATCCTGATGAGTCCAAAATGAATGTTATCGTTGTTGTTTATCTCCAACTCTAACATGGCTTGTGAGCCAATAGTACAACGACGTTGGTATCACGTGGTGTCGTCAGCGATCAGGTTGCCAGTTAGTGGGGAAAAAGGGACAATATGGTGCCTTCAGATGACACTGGTGAGCTCATGTTTACAACATGGGAAGTCGTGGACACGGTATGTGTTGCGTTCAAGTGGTTAAGTCATGAAAAACACTGCTGCTAAGCAACGACAATATTAAGGTTACTGCCTGAGTCCAGGAGCCACAGAGGCTAACAGTTCAGAGAGCTAGCTAGTGATGCAGGAAATGTAAAGACATAACGACAGAGCAGAAGATGAGGTCGTTGGGAATATCAACATTTTCCTCTGACATATAAAATTACCATGAAAAACAATATATGACTCATATGACAACATACTGAACAATATTAACTTATTATGCAGCGATAAATGAACTTCTGTGGGCTCCACCGTTTCTCACAATGTCAACAAACACGTCACAAGTCGTGAACTCGGAGCTTTCAGACACTTTCACTGACGAGGTCGTGAATACGACATGAGGGAGGCGTTCAGGGACCAACTGGTGAGCACCGTAAACACCACCACATCTGGAGGCACCATCTGTCTCTGACACCACTGCCTCCATCAGGATGCACAATATGTGGATATTTCCGGTGGCAACAAGTGACAACTGTGAGGACATATTAGCTGTCTTATCTTAATCTTCTACAACAATGATCCTTAAAATCACAATTTGCCTACAAACAGCCACAGTCCTTAAAACCTTAACTAACACAGAGCAGGGAGGTGAGATCAGACCACAGGTTGATGCTCAAGACACTTGTGGAGACGCATCCTAACACCAAAACAAACAGTTCATAGACTGGTGGAAATGGGACAGCATTGGAGCAGCCTGTGAGCCAAAATGTGGAGGATGTCGCTGTGGCAACTGTCAACCAGGAGGAAAGGAGATGACGCTGATGGAGGAGAAAGAGCTTGAAATCATAAAGCAAGGCCTCACTTATGTAAAATCAGACAGTCACAGTAATGCTCCACACTGGGACACAAAATATCCGTGGATTATTAACCTCTCTTCCTAATAACCGAAATGCAGTGGAGGCCACTTTTCTGAGGACAGAAAAGCAACTCAAGAGGGAGTCACAGTGGAAAGCAGCCTACACAACTCAGATACATGAGATGGTGGAAAGAGGAGCAGCAAAGACGCTCTCAAAAGAAGAGATAAGCAGCTGGAACGGACCAGTTTGGTACGTGAGCCACCTGGTAGCACCAAATCCCCACTCTGTGACCACACCAATACGTATTGTATGGAATAGCAGCCAAAAGTTTGAAGGACTGTGTTTGAATGATCTTCTGCTTAAAGGCCCTGACGTCCTCAATCCAATCCGAGCAGTCTTACTCAGATTCAGAAGAGGAGTCTATGCAGCACTTGGAGACATTAAGAAAATGTACAACTCTGTGTGGCTGGAAGAAAGGGAGATGCACCTCCACAGATTCCTATGGAGAAACGGTCAAGATGAAGAAATTGGTGAGTACGCCATTACCAGAGTCAACATTGGTGATCGACCTGCAGGGTGCATTGCACAGCTGGCTATGCGAGAAACAGCAAGGTTACCAATGTTCACACACTTGGAAGAGGAGCGTAGAGTCCTAGAGGAGGACAGCTACGTGGATGACATCCTCATGTCCCACAATGACACCCGGAAACTGGAAAAGTGCACAGAAGATGTAGAGAAAATACTGAGAGCTGGTGGGTTTTTCCTCAAGCCATGGGTCCCGTCAGGGCAAAGTGGGAGGCAGAGGACAGGAAAACCTGGACTGGAGACAAAGAGTAAAGTACTCATACTCCCAAATCAAATGAAGGAGGAGGACAATAAGGCTCTGGGTGTCGGATACCTGGTGGAGGAGGACAAGCTCCATGTAATGGCTTCAATCAACTTCTCAAGAAGAAAGAAAAAAATGAGAATGGGCCAGAACCTCCAAGAGGAAGAAATAAGGGAAAAAACTCCAAACCCCCTAACCAGAAGAGAGCTGCTAAGCCAAGTAGCTGGCCTCTATGACCCAATAGGCCTTGTCACGCCCACAAAACAGAAAGGAGCCATACTTGTCCGAAAAGCATTCCAAGAGGCCAGAGATGGAAGCCTTGAGACTCGAGACACTTGGGACAAACCACTATCTGAGAGCCTGAGGGAGGAAGCAATTAAGCTGTTTGAAGAGTATGTGCGTCTTGGCCAAATCACTTTCCACAGGAGCCTCACACCAGTTGGCTGGACTGGAAAGCCATGGGGGATAACATTCTCAGATGGCAGTGACAAGAGCTACGGTGCTGTGGTATACTTTAGATGGGAGACTGAAGAAGGTGTCCAGGTCAGGCTGGTAGAATCTAAAGCAAAACTCACACCACTCGACCAGAAGGGAGAACCAGTTAAAGCTGAAATCTGTGGTGCAGTCTTTGCCACAAGGCTTCGAAGATACATAGAAAAGCACAGCCGCATGGAAATTGAGCGTTGGTTCCATCTCCTGGACAGTCAAACCGTGCTTGGGGCCATTCAGCGAAACAGTTATGGATATCAAACCTTCTTTGCAAACAGAGTTGGTGAAATCCAAAAATCTGCAGCTGTTGAAGACTGGTGGTGGATCCCAGGGCACTTGAACATTGCTGACATCATAACAAGAGGAGCTACTTCTGAGGACCTTAAAGAGAGTTCATTGTGGCAGAATGGACCCCACTTCCTAAGACTGCCAGTGGAAGAGTGGCCAAAGAAGTCAGCTAAAGAGGTAGCAGCAAATGCAAAGGATGGCATAAACAAAATGCAGCGAAAAGCTTTTTCAGCTGCACTCACAAGAGCTCAAGCAAAGAGAGAGCTGAGTAGTGAATGTCAAAACTGTCCTAGCAGTAAAGAACCTGTGATTCCCACAAAAGCATCTGAAGGTGTGAGAGAGGTCCCAATCCAAAGAGCTCCAGCTGGCACAGCAGTCAAACAACTTATTGACATAAGAAAATTTAGCAGTTTAACAAGGCTGGTCAGAGTCATTGCCTGGGTGTGGAGAGCTGCTGCAAAGTGGAAGAGGAAAGGCTCAGCTGACTATAAGGCAAAGTGGGAGGCAATGCCCATGAAAGGAGGAGCAAAATCCAAAGCCAAACAAGCTGTGCTCTCTGTTAGGGAGTGTCAAGATGCACTCCGAGATCTTTTTCTGGCAGCCAAGGAGGGTGTAACCTTCGATGACACCACACTCAGCAGACTGGCTGTGTATAAAGAAGAAGAAACAGGACTTTTGGTATGTGGAGGTAGAATTCAGATTTTCAATGAAGAGAAAACCGCAGTACCAATCCTGCCATTCGAGTCCTGGATATCCACTCTCCTTGCTCAAGAAGCCCACGAAGCAAATCATGAAGAAATAGCTGGAACACTCTTGAGGATGAGAAAGAGAGCCTGGATTGTAAAAGGCCGAATATTGGCTAAAAAAGTTGTTGACAGCTGTGTGACATGCAGAAAGGCCAGAGCAAAAAAGTGCCAGCAGATAATGAGTGACCTTCCACCAGAGAGGACAAATGCAGCAAGACCGTTTGAGTTTACAACATTGGACCTTTTCGGACCCTATGAAGTGAAAGACGAAGTCAGAAAGAAAGTAAGACTCAAAGTATGGGGAATCGTCTTTTGTTGTATGGCATCAAGGGCTATACACACAGATGTGGTCAGTGACCAGTCAGCAGAAGGATTTCTACTGGCTTACAAGAGATTCACTGCACTGAGGGGACATCCAAGCAAACTCTGGTCAGATCCTGGGAAAAACTTTGTGGGAGCCAAACCAGCCCTCAAGGAGCTTTACCAGTTCCTAGGCCAAGTAAACAAGACAGAGCTTGAAAACAAGGCTGTCAAAAATGGGACTGAATGGAGCTGGAAAATCCATCCTGCGGATTCACCTCACAGGAATGGAGCTGCTGAAGCAGCCGTTCGTGTTGTGAAAAGAGCCCTGCTTAACTTGGGAGGAGACGGAGTTTTCACATGGGGAGAATTTCAAACATGCCTCTACATGGCAGCTAACCTGGCTAATGAAAGGCCTATAGATGCCAGGACCCAAAGCTGTGAGGACTGTGTGCAGTACATCAGCCCAAACTCTCTTCTTCGGGGTAGAGCTGGACCTAAAGGAGACTCTGGAGGCTTTACATTTGAAGGCTACCCTTACAAAAGACTAAAAGTCATCCAAGCAGAAGTAAACAGATTCTGGAGAAAGTGGAGTCAGTTAGCTGGTCCTAATCTGTTTGTGAGGACCAAGTGGCACACCAGGGAGCGGAATGTTGCAGTAGGAGATGTGGTTTGGCTGGCTGACCAAAATGCTCTGAGAGGACAGTATAAGATGGCCAGAGTAATTGATGTCAACACTGACAAGAAAGGAGTTGTGAGGGATGTCAAAGTCAGGACCTTTCCCTCCTACCCGGTCCCAGTCAAGAAGGCGAACGATGGAGGGATGAAGAGACTTTCAGATAAAATCCCTGCCACAACGCTACACAGGGATGTAAGAAGACTGGTGATCCTGATTCCTGTTGAAGAACAGAAGTAAAAAGGACTTGTGTGACCTCCTTGGGTTAAGTAACCAGGAGCTCAAGTGGGAGGTGTTAAGTCAAAAGTAGAGTTAGGTCATAAGAGGGTTTTCTAGTTCTAGTTGTTTTAATTTTGTAACTATAACATAATTTAATACCAATAGCAGTCATGCACCATAACCCAAAACATCTAAAATAGTTCTTGTAGTCTACCAGGTGAGGGCAGCGCTGAGTTGAAAGGTCAGGTAGATGATGATCAGATAAATTGAAGGAGGCTGCGTTCACTTTGGTTTGATACAGCTGAGACAAAGAAGTCTGTGCAGCAGGGTGACATCGGTGTGGAGGCTACAGAGACGCTATTGGTATGACCGTTTAATTTATTTAATGCATACGATGTTTGATTTGACCGACTCTTAACCGGAGAGTATTAATCGTATGTTTAACTTAACAGTGCGTCCGTATCTTTATGTGCCATCATGCGCTGCATTGAATTTGTTTGTCAGCGTGTGTTGTGCAATAGCTTCACATGGTGTTACAGTGTTGAATGGTAAGAGCGGACACTGTGTTTAATTAAAAGAAATGTTAAAGGTGCTTGCGCACATTCATATGCTTTTGATTTAATCCGGGTGTTTAATTATTGAGTGTGCGACGGTGCGCAAACGTAATGTTTAATATTTAATTACGAGTAAAATTTATTTGTTTATTCCATACCATTTATAGTATTGGAAAATTTGAAATACTGCAGTTTCAATTGAGTATTTGAAACATATATTGGCAAATAAATCCAAATAGTATTTAACTTGAATTTGTTATTTAAAATATAGTGCTTTAAAAAGTAAAAGAATGTTCAATTAATGAAAAACTAAGTTGCTTAGGGAAATATTTAGAAAAGTTATTGTTGCATTTAAGTTATGAAGTTGTTTATTTCATTTTGATCGTGCAATAACTAACATTGTTTTTTGTGTGTTTAAAGGTTATCAACCTAATCTAAGCTCTACCACTAAACTACAACTACAAAGACAACTGCCATTACAATCTGAACAAATCTTGTGAAATAAAAGCTAAAGAAGAGCTGAGTTGCCCACAGCGTCCTCTGTTTACACCTCCAAGCCCTTTTCAAGTTTGGCAGAACTGATGTCAAAGCCCAGAGAACTTGACAGTGTGTGTGTGTGTGTGTGTGTGTGTGTGTGTGTGTGTGTGTGTGTGTGTGTGTGTGGAGTGTCAGGTTCCTGTAGTACTGTAAAGGGTGGAGCAGAGCCTGACCTTGTCCTGTCCTGTATAACAGAGACAGAGGACGCTGTGGTTGGTGTCTGAACTGAATCTAGACTTCACTTCTGGAAATGTAAAGAAATCACCTGGCAGAGAAGAATAAGACATACTCAGAACCGGAAACCCCAAGACCCAGTTTGGTCTCCGATTCAGCTTCAGCGCTTATTTTTCCACGTTCCCAGTCTAGTTTCTCTTCCTCCAGGAGTTTCTACCAACTCTAGTCTAAGACTACATTCACATGTTGTCAGGTCTGCTCTCATGTCCACCAGCAGAGCGCTGTAGCTACAATCATTCCTCCTCTCTGGCTGTGACAACGTCACCCTCCTAACGCTCTGAGTGATGGGGGACGAAGCCAGGTCAGGTCCTAGTTAGGCAGGTCAGGTCCTAGTTAAGGCAGGTCAGGTCCTAGTTAAGGCAGGTCAGGTCCTAGTTAAGGCAGGTCAGGTCCTAGGTAAGGCAGGTCAGGTCCTAGTTAAGGCAGGTCAGGTCCTACTTAAGGCAAGGCAGGTCCTAGTTAAGGCAGGTCAGGTCCTAGTTAAGGCAGGTCAGGTCCTAGTTAGGCAAGTCAGGTCCTAGTTAAGGCAGGTCAGGTCCTAGTTAAGGCAGGTCAGGTCCTAGTTAAGGCAGGTCAGGTCCTAGTTAAGGCAGGTCAGGTCCTAGTTAGGCAAGTCAGGTCCTAGTTAAGGCAGGTCAGGTCCTAGTTAAGGCAGGTCAGGTCCTAGTTGAGGCAGGTCAGGTCCTAGTTAAGGCAAGTCAGGTCCTAGTTAAGGCAAGTCAGGTCCTAGTTAAGTCAGGTCAGGTCCTAGTTAAGGCAAGTCAGGTCCTAGTTAAGTCAGGTCAGGTCCTAGTTAAGGCAGGTCAGGTCCTAGTTAAGGTAAGTCAGATCCTTAGTTAAGGCAAGTCAGATCCTTAGTTAAGGTAAGTCAGATCCTTAGTTAAGGTAAGTCAGATCCTTAGTTAAGGGGTTAGGGTAGCAGTATTTAGTGCCGGACTCTGACCTGAACTACAGCGTCGTCACAACATGAAACATAATAATTTAAGTCATTACGGCCATTTAATGTTAAATGACCTGCAGAAAGGTTAAATTCTGATCAATACTCAAATCTAACTTCTACGTGTCCTTGGTTTTATAATTATGGTTTTAATTATTTAAACTGAAAGCACGAGTCATAAAGTCTTTAACTACACTCTCAAGTCATTTATTTTCATTCAAGTCAAGTTGCAAGTCATCAAAACAGCGAGTCCAAGTCCCAATGAGTCGAGTTCACGTCTCTGCAAAGTTATTTTACTAGAAAGTTTCCCTCGTCGGTGCTGCCTTGCTCAGCTGCTGTGGACGGATGTCTTCTCTAAAGTTAAACTGATGCCACCACACTATTAACAACACGATGCAGGTAACTGATCCCAGAGGATCTACCACAGGTTCAGTCCTGGGGCTCATCCTGGCTCCCAGCTACTCCTCCAGGTTTTCTGTGTGCTTATAATACATATCTATATGTCTGTGAGAGAGTATATATATATATATAGTATATACATATCTGAACTTTGTGTAAGTATATGGGTGTGTGTGTGTGTATTCAGCATATGAAGGTGTATGTAGAGGTGTAATCTGGTATATGAAGGTGGGCGTAGATGTGAATATGTGGTTAAGTGTATAATGTGTGCGTAGACTTATTTTATTCTTCTGTTTGAACATATCACTGGGTGTATGGGGAGGAACAATCAAGTATTGTGTATACTGAAGATGAAATCACTAGAAAAACAAAAAAAGGAAACAGGCACACTGTCGTTAAATGCCTTGTTGTCACACCAGCTGCTACGCTAGAGTCAAAACTACGACATGTGGAAGAGGAACATGTCTGGAGGTGAATTAATCTCATCCCACTAAGATTTGTGGAGGTCTTACAGTGTGACGATGGAGGCGGAGGTAGTCCTGAGAGACTGGGGGAAAGCAGAGGCAGGGGATCGGCTGGGACGGAGGGAGGGAAGGATGGATGTAGACGGGTCACGGCGGGGGGTCCAGAATCACTCCCTGGATGTGTGTGAAATTACCCCGACAGTTACACCACACAGGCAAAACCAGCCTGAGGAGGGAGAGCACGTACAGCCAGCGGTGGCCGGACTGTCACACGCTGTTAAAGGTTCAGTACAGACACACAACGAGTCTGACAATATCAACGAGTCTGACAATATCAACGAGTCTGACAATATCAACCAAGCTCACAATATCAACGAGTCTGACAATATCAACGAGTCTGACAATATCAACGAGTCTGACAATATCAACGAGTCTGACAATATCAACCAGTCTGACAATATCAACGAGTCTGACAATATCAACCAGTCTGACAATATCAACCAGTCTGACAATATCAACGAGTCTGACAATATCAACGAGTCTGACAATATCAACCAGTCTCACAATATCAACGAGTCTGACAATATCAACGAGTCTGGCGATATCAACGAGTCTGACAATATCAACGAGTCTGACAATATCAACCAGTCTGACAATATCAACCAGTCTGAAAATATCAACCAGTCTGACAATATCAACGAGTCTGACAATATCAACCAGTCTGAAAATATCAACGAGTCTGACAATATCAACCAGTCTGACAATATCAACCAGTCTGACAATATCAACCAGTCTGACAATATCAACAAGTCTGACAATATCAACCAGTCTGACAATATCAACCAGTCTGACAATATCAACGAGTCTGACAATATCAACCAGTCTGACAATATCAACCAGTCTGACAATATCAACAAGTCTGACAATATCAACCAGTCTGACAATATCAACGAGTCTGACAATATCAACGAGTCTGACAATATCAACGAGTCTGGCGATATCAACGAGTCTGACAATATCAACGAGTCTGACAATATCAACGAATCTGAAAATATCAACCAGTCTGAAAATATCAACCAGTCTGAAAATATCAACGAGTCTGACAATATCAACCAGTCTGAAAATATCAACCAGTCTGACAATATCAACGAGTCTGACAATATCAACCAGTTTGAAAATATCAACCAGTCTGAAAATATCAACCAGTCTGAAAATATCTAACGCTAACGGTAAAATTCTCTGATTGGTCTCTGAGGAAAAGCAGAGACAGGAGGGAAGAGATGAAGAGGAACAGCCCCGACGAGGCCTGGTTGATGGAGGCTTGTGCAGCATGGTGGGGTCAGGGGTCAGCGGAGCAACAGACTCCCCTCGAGTGGCGACTCCACCAAACAATAGCTCATTAAAGCAGAACGCGCCCACACACACACACACACACACACACACACACACACACACACACACACACACACACACACACACACACAGGGCAGTGAGGCAGTTGATGTGTTCGACTCTGCTCACCACTGTTGGATCTGACATGGGGGGTCAGTAGCATGATGACATACAGTAGTGGTGGAGGTGGTGAGTAGAGACCAGCAAATAAAGATAAAGGACTACAGGACTAACAGACTACAGGACTAACTGACTACAGGACTAACTGACTACAGGACTAACTGCCCAGGACTACAGGACTAACAGACTACAGGACTAACAGACTACAGGACTAACTGACTACAGGACTAACTGACTACAGGACTAACTGACCACAGGACTAACGGACTACAGGACTAACGGACTACAGGACTAACTGACTACAGGACTAACGGACTACAGGACTAACGGACTACAGGACTAACGGACTACAGGACTAACGGACCACAGGACTACAGGACTAACGGACTACAGGACTAACTGACTACAGGACTAACGGACTACAGGACTACAGGACTAACTGACTACAGGATTAAAGGACTACAGGACTAACGGACTACAGGACTAACGGACTACAGGACTAACGGACTACAGGACTAACGGACTACAGGACTACAGGACTAACAGACTACAGAACTAAAGGACAAAAGGACTACAGGACTAACTGACTACAGGACAACAGGACTACAACACTAAAGGACTAACTGACTACAGGACTACAGAACTACAGGACTAAAGGACTAAAGGACAAAAGGACTACAAGACTAACTGACTACAGGACAACAGGACTACAACACTACAGCACTAAAGGATTAAATGACTACAGGACTACAGGACTAAAGGACAAAAGGACTACAGGACTAACTGACTACAGGACTACAGGACTAGCAGACTACAGGACTAAAGGACAAGAGGACTACAGGACTAACTGACTACAGGACAACAGGACTACAACATTACAGCACTAAAGGACTAACTGATTACAGGACTACAGAACTACAGGACTACAGGACTAGCAGACTACAGGACTAAAGGGCTAAAGGACAAAACGACTACAGGACTAACTGACTACAGGAGTAGTGTTGTAACACTACAGCACTAAAGGACTAACTGACTACAGGACTACAGGACTAGCAGACTACAGGACTAAAGGACAAAAGGACTAACTGACTACAGGACTACAGAACTACAGGACTACAGGACTACAGGACTAGCAGACTACAGGACTAACTGACTACAGGACTAACGGACTCCAGGACTAAGGGACTACAGGACTAACTTGACTACAGGACTAACGGACTACAGGACTAAAGGACAAAAGGACTACAGGACTACAGAACTACAACACTACAGTACTAAAGGACTAACTGACTACAGGACTACAACACTAAAGGACTAACTGACTACAGGACTACAGCACTAAAGGACTAACTGACTACAGGACTACAGCACTAAAGGACTAACTGACTACAGGACTACAACACTAACTGACTACAGGACTAAAGGACAAAAGGACTACAGGACTAACTGACTACAGGACTACAGGACTACAGGACTAGCAGACTACAGGACTAAAGGACAAGAGGACTACAGGACTAACTGACTACAGGACTACAGAACTACAACACTACAGTACTAAAGGACTAACTGACTACAGGACTACAGCACTAAAGGACTAACTGACTACAGGACTACAGCACTAAAGGACTAACTGACTATAGGACTACAGCACTAAAGGACTAACTGACTACAGGACTACAGGACTAAAGGACTAACTGACTACAGGACTACAGGACTAAAAGACTAACTGACTACAGCACTAAAGGACTAACTGACTACAGGACTACAGCACTAAAGGACTAACTGACTACATCACTACAGCACTAAAGGACTAACTGACTACAGGACTACAGGACTAAAGGACTAACTGACTACAGCACTAAAGGACTAACTGACTACAGGACTACAGCACTAAAGGACTAACTGACTACAGGACTACAGCACTAAAGGACTAACTGACTACAGGACTACAGCACTAAAGGACTAACTGACTACAGGACTACAGCACTAAAGGACTAACTGACTACAGGACTACAGCACTAAAGGACTAACTGACTACAGGACTACAGCACTAAAGGACTAACTGACTACAGGACTACAGCACTAAAGGACTAACTGACTACAGGACTAACTGACTACAGGACTACAGGACACACTCTGAGAAGAACTGATCCTGAAGTAGAGCTCTGAGTACCAACAGAAATCTGTTAAATCAAAGTCTGATCACAATCACTGCCTGTACTGTACCTCATACTGTAGTAGTAGTAGTACTACTACCTCTTACTATACTAGTTGTACTACCTCCTACTATACTATTAGTACTACTTCATATTATACTAGTAGTACAACCTCTTACTATAGTAGCAGTACAATGTCGTAATATAATAGCAGTACGACCTCCTTCTCTATAGCCACTATGGTTAGCCTCTATAGTTAGCCTCTATAGTTAGCCACTATGGTTAACCTCTATAGTTAGCCACTATGGTTAGCCTCTATATTTAGCCACTATGGTTAACCTCTATATTTAGCCACTATGGTTAGCCTCTATAGTTAGCCACTGTGGTTAACCTCTATGGTTAGCCTCTATAGTTATCCACTGTGGTTAACCTCTATAGTTAGCCTCTATAGTTAGCCACTATGGTTAGCCTCTATAGTTAGCCAATATGGTTAGCCTCTATATTTAGCCACTGTGGTTAGCCTCTATAGTTAGCCTCTATAGTTAGCCTCTATAGTTAGCCACTATGGTTAACCTCTATAGTTAGCCACTATGGTTAGCCTCTATAGTTAGCCAATATGGTTAGCCTCTATATTTAGCCACTATGGTTAGCCTCTATAGTTAGCCACTGTGGTTAACCTCTATGGTTAGCCAATATGGTTAGCCTCTATATTTAGCCACTATGGTTAGCCTCCATAGTTAGCCACTACGGTTAACCTCTATAGTTAGCCAATATGGTTAGCCTCTATATTTAGCCACTATGGTTAGCCTCTATAGTTAGCCACTGTGGTTAACCTCTATGGTTAGCCACTATGGTTAGCCTCTATAGTTAGCCACTGTGGTTAACCTCTATGGTTAGCCACTATGGTTAGCCTCTATAGTTAGCCACTGTGGTTAACCTCTATGGTTAGCCTCTATAGTTAGCCACTATGGTTAACCTCTACGGTTAGCCACTATGGTTAGCCTCCATTGTTAGCCACTATGGTTAACCTCTATGGTTAGCCTCTATGGTTAGCCACTATGGTTAACCTCTATGTTAACTATAGGCTAACCCCTCTATAGTTAGCCACTATGGTTAACCTCTATGGTTAACCTCTATAGTTAGCCACTATGGTTAGCCTCTATAGTTAGCCACTATGGTTAACCTCTATGGTTAACCTTTATAGTTAGCCACTATGGTTAAGAAAGAAAGAAAGAAAGAAAGATATTCCTTTATTAGTCCCACAGTGGGGAAATTCAGTTTTACACTCTGTTGTTCACACAGTACAGTTCACACAGTACATATACATGTCAATGGAGAGATGTCAGAGTGAGGGGGCTGCTCCTGAGCAGAGCAGTTGGGGGTTTGGTGCCTTGCTCAGGGGCACCTCGGCAGTGCCCAAGAGGTAAACTGGCACCTCTCCAGCAACCAGTTGGTCTTGGTCCATGGGGGATTTGAACCCAGGTCCTCCACATCCTAACCCAAGTCCTTACGGACTGAGCTACTGCCGCCCATAAAGGAGCATAGTGGGTTTGCAGGCTTCAGAGTTTTTTCCAGGCCGTTTCCCTTCGACCAGGGGACCCAAGTCCTCATCCCCGATCATAAAGCTATCAGCCTCAGAGGGGAAAACATCCTCCACGCTACAGCAAACCACAGAGGAGGAAGGATAATGTATCTCTGCTGGCATCCCTGACAGTCATCAATTATTCACACAGAGGCCCTCTCCAACCTGAAATAAACTCACACTGATACTCACAATGTACAAACACACATGTAGAGCCCCGTACAGTACACGGTACAGAGAGAAACAGACGAGTGTTTCCTCTCACACACACACACACACACACACACACACACACACACACACACACACACACACACACTGCTGCACATCAAATCAAACACTTCCTAAACTAACAGCCACCAGCCGGTGATCCACATGGTCTGGCTGTACAAAGCGTTTGGTTAAGTATTCAGAATAAACGTCTCAACAGAGGTTTTTTCGGCCTGTACGTCCAGCTCTGTGCGTTGAACACAAACCAACAAAGCAGCTAGCAGACAGTTTATAGAGACGTGTGCCCAAAAGAAAACTCCACATTTCTGGTTGGAAGGAGAAACACACCTACGTTTAAACACTGAGAAAGACTTGGATATAACCATGTTTTTGGTTATGCGTAAATATCATAACACCGACCGTTTCAAGAAGGTTGAAGGAGCTGAGTATTAATCAGAGTATGAACAGCTGCTTAATAATGGGAATATTAGAGGAATACTCAGCTTCATCAGCCATGTAAACACCTCAGTAGGAATAGTGTCTTTTTCGCAATAAGAGCAAAAACTAGAATATATTGTGCACGTAAATGTAGAGAGTGATGACTTGGTTGCCCCTTCAGTGACAGGAGCACACTTTTACTTTGAAAACAACCGTACAGGAAGAGAAGCAGCTTAAAAGGAACAACATACACGTAAAATGAGATTATATTACATCTTTCTGAACTGCACTGGCTGAAGTACGACACAGAGAAGATGAGTGGAAGAGGAGAAGAGCAGGCGGAGAGATGAAGGCGAGATGCTTGGTATTTGTTTCTAATAGGTGATGAGGAATTTGTACAGTGCATGAGATATGTGAATTATGAAAAGAGGGTAAAACATTACAGAAATATAAACATGCATTTACAACAGGGAGCATTAGCGGGAAAGAGCAACGATGCCGCAGACCAGCACTCTGAATCCTGGGAGTCAAGTGAGATATGAAGTTAAACAGACTACCAGTGAAGAGAGCTGAAAGGAGCACCAAGAGGAGAGGCACTCCTCTCTCCAGTCCAGGACCGGCACATCCAACATGTGGACACTGATCATTAAATCCACCACTACGGACTCACTTTCACCAACACAAACAAACACAAACCTCCCCTCCTTCCTCTGGTTTTCACACACGCATGCACGTTTTATGACACTTGTGAGGACCTTCTCACCCTAAACTTAAAACCTGGTCTTGATCACAAACCCAGATTTAAATTCCCTCTTTAACCTTCTGAGACCCAAGATCCCACCTGTCTTTCAGAGGCTCTGGTGGATTCAGTTTTAGGGTTAAAGTGAAGAGACAAATATCATATGAAACTACAAACCTGAGGAATCCATCAGTCCAATCATGTCATGCTAACGTGTTGAGTCGGAGGTTAAATAACGCTCCACGCTTGGGCTAAACTTTAGTGAGGAAAAACTGTCATGTCCATGTTCAAAGGGGTCCCTTGACCTCTGACCTCCAGATGTATGAATGTAAATGGGTTCTCTGGGTCCCCACCAGTCTCACCTTTACAGACATGCCCACTTTATGATGGTCCCAGTCAGTCTAACTGTGTTATTGTCTCCTAGTCTAAATAGTGTATCTGAGTATTTCTGCATACTGGGTCCCTAAACAGTGTTGAACCCCATAAACTGGGTCTCAGTGTAAAGCTGAGACTCTGGTGGAGGATGGGGTCTTTCCTCGCTACACTGACTATCAGGGGGTTTCTGAGCACTTACTCAACACTAGTGATCAACATCCAATCAATGAAAAATGCTCCTAAAGACCTCCTGGACCCCCCTAAAGAAGACTAAAATGGGTCTATTGTGGGTCTCAGAGGGTTAAGTGATGAGGAGCACTATGCCACCACTTTGAGGGATTCCCCTCATCTATCCATCTGTGATCATTTGTTCCTCAGAAGTACAGAAAAATATGAATACACATGTGGTCAGTGTATGAGTACTCACAGCCTCTCAGTCCCTCTGGGGATGTTTCTGGGTACGGCATGGATCCCCAGGCCATGGCAGTCCACTGTGTTCCCCTGGCAGCTGCAGGGAGCGGGGCACGCCTCCACACCTCCCCGTCCTGCCATCAGCACCAGGACGCCCCACGCCAGCATCGTCCGCAACCCAGACCGAAGAGCCCAGCCTGGAGCCGCCGCTGCCGTCCCACAGCCTCCTGACCCAGCATGCATCCTGCTCTCCTGCAGCACTCCACGCTGCAGAAACCAGCCGTCGGATCCTGTCCCCTCCTTCACCATCCTTCTCCTCCCAGGATGACTGACCACCAGCAGCAGCAGCAGCAGCAGAACAACCCCCTCTAAAAGTGGACAAAAATACTTAAAGTACAATGAGTACTTGATAGACAGCAGCACAGCCAGGTGAAGTTCAACTCACACTGAGCAGCTGCCACTTGATGCCAAAGTGGCTTTTTAGAGAAAGAAAGACAAGTAAAAAAGACAAGTATATCCTCCTCCTCCTCTTCTTCTTCTTCCTCTTATTCCTGGCTTTAGAGCTCCTTCCACTTGGCTTCTCTTCTTCTACTCTCCTGTGCTCTCTCTCTCTCTCTCTCTCTCTCGTGCAGCCGTACAGTGTGTTTGCCTCTCCCCTCCACTTTTCATTGAGTCATTGTGCAGTGAACAGTGAGCCACTAGAAAAAAAAAGAAAAGAAAGGGGGGACTCCCTCACTCCCTCTATCCTCCTATCTCTCTCTCACACACAGAGCAATCATCCATCAAAAGCTTTTACAAATAACAGCAGCGAGACTCCTCCCACGCCAACACCCCCCCAAGCACCCGGAGTGAACTCACATCTATTCAGTGACAGCAGTAGAGGGAGCAGCCACCTCCAGTGACGGCAGTCTCTCTCTCTCTCTCTCTCTCTCTCTCTCTCTCTCTCTCTCTCTCTCTCTCTCTCTCTCGCCCACATCCTCCCATGGGGGAAGAAAAGAGCCCAAGGCTCCACGGACATGAGGAGGAGAGAGAGAAAGGAGGAGAGAGGAGAGGAAATCGTGATCACACCGAAGCTTCTGAGCGGGAAGCTCCGGCAAAAAAACATGTGGACAGAAAAGGACAAACACTTGATGAAGAGAAAAAAATGAGTGAATGTGGCGTTAAAAGAAGCAGAGAGGGAGTTGTGCTGCTAAATGTGATAATATTTAAAGCCACGGCTCAGTGCCAAGACGGCACACCGGGCTGCAGAGGCTTGGACTGGTTGTGGAGGGGGGGTCTAGTGAGACTGGCATAACTGGAATGCCATAAGCTGCCAGAGAGCTTACTCAGATCTCTATTATGATTCACTGGCAAGGCTCTGAAATTCAAATGAAGCCTGGCTGAGTTTTTTTTTTTTTAATCTCCACAGAAACGCTGGCTTCAGCTTTTGCCATATTGCCATATTACCAAGGAAAAGAAAAAATGTGGAGGTGGATAAAGCCACCAAAAGCTAAATCTGCCACTAAAAAAACTAAAACTGTGGGACTGCAACAACATTTTTTTTTCCATTATTGACCGATCGATCAATCAATCCCCCCCCAAAATGAATCCATTAATGGTTAAAGGTCCAGTGTGTAGGATCTGGTGGTATCTACTGCAGCAGTGAGGTGGAGAGATAAGCCTCTCCTGTCAGATCATTAGACTGTTGTCAGGCTATTAAATAGTCATTATCAATCACTAGAAGCCCCGTGGGTCAGCAGGAGCCTTCTTCACCAACCAGTAGGTTTTATCATCTATTCATATGATAAATCACCGAAAGAAGGTATAAAATAGCACAACAGCAACCTCTACTAACCGTAGTAATTATGACAGGACTCACCCAGGAGACCGGAGTTAGCATCCTGAGTGAAACCAGCTGTAGCTGTCGCTGTGTTCGTAGTTATTTTAACTCAAAACACAAAGTGTCCCTAAAATTAACAAAGTGAAGTTATAGTTCTATTGTCTAAACCTAAAGAAGTTGTAGTTTTGTTGCTTAAACCTAATGAAGTTGTAGTTTTGTTGTCTAAACCTAAAGAAGTTGTAGTTTTATTGTCTAAACCTAAAGAAGTTGTAGTTTTATTGTCTAAACCTAATGAAGTTGTAGTTTTATTGTCTAAACCTAAAGAAGTTGTAGTTTTGTTGTCTAAACCTAAAGAAGTTGTAGTTTTATTGTCTAAACCTAAAGAAGTTGTAGTTTTATTGTCTAAACCTAATGAAGTTGTAGTTTTATTGTCTAAACCTAAAGAAGTTGTAGTTTTATTGTCTAAACCTAAAGAAATTGTAGTTTTATTGTCTAAACCTAAAGAAGTTGTAGTTTTATTGTCTAAACCTAAAGAAGTTGTAGTTTTATTGTCTAAACCTAATGAAGTTGTAGTTTTATTGTCTAAACCTAATGAAGTTGTAGTTTTATTGTCTAAACCTAAAGAAGTTGTAGTTTTGTTGTCTAAACCTAAAGAAGTTGTAGTTTTATTGTCTAAACCTAAAGAAGTTGTAGTTTTATTGTCTAAACCTAATGAAGTTGTAGTTTTATTGTCTAAACCTAAAGAAGTTGTAGTTTTATTGTCTAAACCTAAAGAAATTGTAGTTTTATTGCCTAAACCTAAAGAAGTTGTAGTTTGATTGCCTGAACCTAAAGACACCTTTTCGTCTGTGTTCAAACATGACGTTTAATTCAGTGTTACGTTAGAACATAGCAGGTGTGGTAGGCCACTAATGACCCACATCTATGGTGCTTATAGCAGCTGATAACACCTGTTTAATGGTCTAAAAACAGTCTGATAACAGTCTAACCGGGTGTTCCCGTGTGCCAGGCGTGCTGGAGAGCTACAGCGCCGGATGTCAAAATGTGAATATCCCTCTAGGGCCATTTGGAGCAGAGGCAACACATCGAGAGTGAATGTGTGAAGAGAGCGGCGGCGGCGTCGGCGGCGGCGAGTAACGTTACCGACGCCGGCCGAAGTAGGAAAAGTTACCAAAGTTTGGTTTGTCCGTTCTGGGCTGCAACTCGCTCTGCAGACATCAACATCTCGTTCTAAGGTAATAAAAACACCGTTCTTACTATCAGGTGATTATACAGAGAAGAAAAAAAACAGTCATCAATATTATCATCCATTCCTGCCAATAGATCCCCTGATTGTTACACACTGGTCCTTTAAGCCCTGAACTGCCAGCCAACACTGAAAATTGGCACCATTTCAGCACTCAAAGTGATATTTGCTGATGTAGTCGATAAAATACAGAGAAAAGCAGCTATTAATCAGACTTGAGAAGCTGACCTCTGCAAATATCTTTGCTTCATGAATGACTCTCTGCTATTGAATCAAGTAATTAACTAAACCTGGAGCACTAAAAACCTGATAGATTAAGACGTTCAAGTTGCTGTGTAAGAGAAACAAAAAGGCAAAAATGGTGTTTTTGTTCTGCTTGTAGCAGCTATTATATTTCTCACTACATCGTCGGTGATTTGTACACTATATCATGAGGTCATGTGGAGAATAATTGGATTTTCTCTGAATACCAGATTAGATTCAGCGCCTCTTTGCAGTATGCCAATCAACAACCGGAGGGCACGGTTTACCCAGCTTTTTATTTACCACCATACATGAGTGATTATTGCTTGTGGCCTCCACTTTGTCTTCTCCCTGCAGACTCAGTATGACGGGTTAATTTTACCAGGCGCTCTTCAGGAGTGATGGAAAACAAACTGGCCACAGGCAGAGCCCCGGCTGCAACTGAAGTGAACGAGTCATTCGGGCGATAATCTGCAACAAAGGGAGGGACGAGATGTTGACATCTCCATGGGGGTAGACCCCCTTATTCCTGGGGCCATAATAGCTTTCTGAGGCAGCGGTGGGTGGGGAGCTGGGGGCTTTTTTTTTTTACTCCAGACGCGTCTGAATTGATTTCTGGAACGACGGAGCAGATGCTTTTGTCTCAAACATATCGATTCACAAAACCTTCAGATCAAGTCGCTGCACTGATTTGGCACAAAAAACCTCCTAATCCCACCAACAGAAGACTTTTTACAAAGTGGCAGTGCAGATAAATATATTATTTGGTTAACTTCATTAACTGGGAGATAAATGCTGTCCTCCTTTAAGACACAATTTCAGCAAACACAGCTATAATCCCACAGTCAACTGTTGGGAGTGCAGGTGTGAGGGGAAATACTACAATGCAAGATACTGCTTAATGTTCTAGCATTGCTCCTTAATTCATTCAGCTAAAAAACATCTAGAGCTGAAATGATCTGGCAGATTCATTTGTCTATTGGCAGAAAATCATTTGATATTAGCTTTTCCTCGGCATCAGGCCGCCCTTTCTGATGGGGAACTGAACCTGTGGGAGCCATCTATGCTCTCGCCAAAGATGCCCAAACCAAACTCCATTGAAAAAACATACAGTTTTACCTCACAGACAACGAGAGTTGTCGGTCTACTACTGCCTTGATTTAGTGCTATTGTTTAACTTTGGTGAGTCTGAACTAACCCTTAAAAACACCAAGGTCACAGTAACACAAACTAACTGACCAACTGAGGCAGCGGTAGACCAGAAACTCCTGTGTTTTGCACAGTAAAATTACTGCTTTTTCAGGCTGCTTCAACAAGAGCACAGATACCAGCTTCCCATCAGAAACACAGACTGTGTAGCTGTCTCACTGCCGGGGTGTGAAATGTACCGTACACTTAAACTGTCACTCTGTGCTGGTACGCCTGTTGACTGTACATAATACACTCATTATAGATAAGTACCTCATACAACCCCACTTCAAAACATCTGAACTATCCCTTTAAAACCTGGTGATTTCTGCTTCATTAATGTGTATGCTTTGTGCCGAAAACAAGTTCAGCTTCAGCACGTCATCAATCATAGTGTGGTGCCAAGTCGCCATCCCTGCCTCCTGAAACAGACAAATAAAAATGTGCACAATGTCTGAAAACTAAAAGGAGAATGCTGTGTGTAATTAACACCACGTCAATGTTACCAGCAACATCAGAATCGTACACTTTTCCCTCAACGTCCTACACATTATACCATGATACATGCTACATTGTTGTATTAATTAATATGCATGAATGAAGCACTGTTGCTTCAGTCATGGAGATGTTTTATTAAATCATAAACTTGACTTGAATAAAAGCATTAACACCGTTTTCCTGCAGGAGGAAACCTAATGTCCAGCCCTAATTAAACAATGTGTCAAAGCAGATTTCCATTCAAAGATGTACTTTAATATACGTGTAGTTCACCGTAGTAAAACATTGATTAACTGATCTGGTCATTGCTCTGCGGTCTCCAGAGATGTGTTTTCTTTTCAAACGTTACAAGTAGATGTAGG
>CAMQGK010000328.1:300000-537500 GCA_947000775.1 Pterois miles
TTCTTGGCGGAGTCGGGCATGTTGTGGTTGACGTGCCTGAAGAGCTCCTTCAGAGCCTCTTCTGTGTATTGCTGAGCCGGAGACTGGCACTGCTCCTGGGAGCTGGGGCCCAGAACGGCGGTCCTCTTCAGGGACAACACTGTCCGCTGAGCGGGAGAGCTGCTCGCCGTCAGCAGCTCCAGATCATCCTGAGTGAGGAGACGGGAAGTCACACTGGCTGTGTGTTTTAAATGGAGGCAATAGCTTATGATAAATACGATACACCACATCTGGCTTTGATTACAATATTACTTGAATATAGAGTCCTGAACAAAATCTTATGACTGGGGGAAAAATGACAAGAATTCACATTTTGCACTGGAGGATCGTATCCAGTTTTTAAGTAGAGCTTCAAAATGAAAAAAACAAGAAAAAGGAGCAAGAGACAAAAAATAAAGTCATAAACAGCCAGATCATGATGGAGCCTCCTCCACTGAAAACATCTCCAGTGGATCTGCTGGTCACACCAGTAACGCTGGAAGCCATCAGGACCGTTTGTGTCGTGGGAGGAGACGCGACCTTCAAAGACGTTTTCTGTTCTTTAAGCTCTTCTCTTGCAGATGTCGTTTTATGGTTATTGGGCTGCAGTCAGAAACAGTAAAGGCCTTAATTTGGGTCGAGGATCGTACTGTGTCTTCAAGGACAGCCCGTCGGATCCTCCAGCTCAGCGCAGGTGACATTTGTTGGGGTCTACCAGTCGAGGAAGAAGAGGCGTACATCGTGTTTGTTTGCTAGAAAGTTTATGTGTTTTTGGGGTGGTGACACTAGACGGGTTCCCTCCTGCCAGTCAAGGCCTACTGGTGACACGTCATCACCGCCTCATATCTTTGGGGTCCAATCGTAATGCACAACTGCAGCTCCAGTTACACTGCATGTGTTGTACCAAGACATATATACACAGACGCTGCATTAACTCCTGGATCATATGTGAACATGGGCGTCATATTGGACCTGACCAGATAGTCCTGTAACCCTATACTTGTGAACGGGGGAGCTGGATAAAAAGCACAATAACGTCTACATTTCTCAAGGTCCAATATGGCAAACCAGCTGAAGCATTCAATGCACCGTCTATGTATATATGTCTGCCTTATACCCCGTACCCCAAGACCCGTGTCCCCCCATGTCCCAGCCTCTTTCAGTGAGCCTTGCTGCCAGTGTACACTCCTGATCAAAATCTTAAGACCAGTTAAAAAATTGCAAGAATTTACGTTTTGCACTTAAGAAGGTTCTAAGTAGAGTTTCAAAATGCAAAAATAAGAAATGGGAACAAGAGACCAAATGTTTTGAGCAGGCGATTTATTGAAAAGAACAATTTAACTAAAATAGGCTGTTCATCAGCTGATCAAAAGTTTAAGACCACATCCTTTAAAAGCCCAACTCTGTGCAAAAATTTGGATTCCATGTCATTTTCTGTCAAGTAATCACACTGTCAAGACCTCTTGATGGGAAAAGAAAAAAAAACTCACTGCCTTGGAACGTGGCAGGATTGTTGAGCTGCATAGACAAGGCCTCTCACAGCGTGCCATCGCTGCTGAGGTTGGACGCAGTAAGACAGTCATTTTGCATTTCTTAAAACATCCTGAGGTTTATGGAACAAAAAAATCAAGTGGTAGACCCAAAAAAATCTCACCGGCACCGAGCCGGAGGATCCGAACGGCTGTCCGTCAAGACACGGGACGATCCTCATCCCAAATTAAGGCCATTACTGGTGCTGACTGCAGCCCAATAACCATCAGACGGCATCTGCAAAGGAACGGCTTCAAAAACAAAAAACCTCTTCAAAGGCCACGTCTCCTTCAACGCCACAAAATTGCCCGTTTGGCCTTTGCGAGGGAGCACCAAACATGGGACGTTCAAAGTTGGAAGAAAGTTTTATTCTCTGATGAGAAAAAATGTAACCTTGATGGTCCTGATGGCTTCCAACGCTACTGGCATGACAAGGAGATGCCACCTGAGATTTTTTCAACACGACATAGCGGAGGGGGCGCCATCATGATCTGGGTGCTTTTTCCTTCAATGGAACAATGGAGCTCCAGGTTGTGCAGGGCGTCAAACAGCAGCTGGCTACGTGGAGATGTTGCAGCGGGCATCCCTCATGACTGAGGGCCCTCGTCTGTGTGCTGATGACTGGGTTTTTCAGCAGGACGATGCTGCGATTCACAATGCCCGTCTGACAAAGGAGTTTTTTCAGGAGAATAACATCACTCTTTTGGATCATCCTGCATGTTCCCCTGATCTAAATCCAATTGAGAACATTTGGGGATGGATGGCAAGGGAAGTTTACAAAAATGGACATCAGTTCCAGACAGTGGATGCCCTTCGTGAAGCCATCTTCACCACTTGGAGCAACATTCCTACAAGCCTTTTGGAAACACTCGCATCAAGCATGCCAACACCAATTTTTGAAGTGATCAACAATAATGGTGGAGCTACTCGTTGCTGAGTCTGTTTTTGAGACTTTAATTTCTGTTTTAGGGTTTTTTTTGAGCTATGGTCTTAAACTTTTGATCAGCTGATGAACAGCCTATTTCAGTTAAATTGTTCTTTTCAATAAATTGCCTGCTCAAAACATTTAGTCTCTTGCAACAGTGCAAAACGTAAATTCTTGCAATTTTTTAACTGGTCTTAAGATTTTGATCAGGAGTGTATTACAAGCATGGGTTAGCCCCCAAGTTAGCAACAAGAACAACCCAGGCTCACTTAAGGTGGGCTGGCCTTTAAGGTGGACCACGCGGCTCCTCCGAGTTTTGGTGGAGCACCACCTAGTGGTAAGACTTGGTACACGGGTACTTGGTAATACCAAAAGTTTTTATACCAGCACAACTCTCTTGCTAAACATTTCACTCTCCTTTTCAAAAATCTGTGGTTTCTCCATTTAATTTTATCACACTTGACATGTACTGTATAATATCTTTACAATGTTTTCTGCTGCATTTGATTGGATGTGTAGAGAGAAGGAAGGGAGTTAATGATTGAAATGGCATTTTAACAGGAGGGGAAGTGAAGACGAACTGCTACTGTACAGATCTAGTGGTGTGTCTATGTGAACTCCCTCCACTAACCTTGGTCTGCAGAGCCTTGATCCCAGTGAAGTGCACTCTGGCATATTCCCGCAGGTAGACTGGAGCCTGAACAACACGCAGCAGACACGTCACTCATCCACAGGTTATCCATTAAACATGTCACCTGTTAGGTTTCCAGAGCCCACTTTGTTTCTGCACTCGATTCTCAGTGTTAACGGATTTTGTCTGCAGCCTTGTCCACGCAGACACAAGTAATTTTATAAGCTTTTTCTATGTGTTTTGGGCTTCTTTAGACACCCAAATGACGCTTTATGTCAGAGTGTGCGCCGCGATCTCTTTTGTGTGGCGACATGTTGCGTAACAGCGACATAAATACATCCATTAACAGAGGACATGGCCAAATAGAGTGCTGCAGCGACGACGTATTCTTGTAGGCCAAACAGGAAGTTAGGCTGAGTCTGTGAAGGAGGACAAGTCAACGTGATGGCATTATATAGTCTCATTTAGCCACTTGTTAGCAACAACCTTTAATAAAGACACATAAAAGCTTAAAGTCACCAGTGGGATATTTACTGACATATTTTATATCACAGAACAAAACAAAATCTCTTCAACGCATGTTAACTAGAGACCTTATTTCAACCCACTGACTTCAAATAAGGGGACAGGAAGTGCCTCAATGCTATCCCACTTCCAGGGTTTAGGACTTATTTGTGCACTATAACCTTACTAAATGTTAACATAGATGTTACTCTTCTACTATATTGAGGCGTCAGAAAACACTACAAAGGTCACTGCTACTTCAGGCATTTTGGGCCCTCGGTGAGCATCTGTTGCCTCAGGTTTTGGGGAGTGTCCCACACGGTCGGGTCATGTTTGCCCGTGTCTGAGGTTTTTCAGCTGATTCACCATGTTGAATCGGTGGCATCACGTGTCAGAGAGCAAAATCACTCCAATTGGCAAGACAAGAGGAGAAATGGAAGTAAGTAAGTCAAGAGGACACAGATCTTATCTGATCAGTCCAGTACACAGATATTTTCACAGCAACATGAACATCTGGAATGAAGCTAAGTGGAGAGTGAGACTGGTGTGAACTTTGAAATGACGAATACAGACTACCGCCACCTGCTGGTGAGGAGAGTTATTTCATCTCACGCAGGTGCAGAGTTTACATAATAGTTGGCCGTCAGCTGTAGACTTCGCGGCGTGTTCATGTGCCATTTTTTGGCCGAGACACAGGTGATGCGAGGCGATGCAACGGTCGGCCTTCATCACCACTAGTTCATTGATGTCAGTTTGGTGCATCTGGCCCAAACTGCCTCGGCAGACAGCGCTTCAGAGACTTTTTTGTCCTTGTGTGGACAGGATTTTTTTTACAAAAATACCTGAGTAGGTGTGGACTAGGACTTCAGGTTAGTTTCTATCTGTTTGATTGTCCGGTTGTGTGTCTGGTCAATACTTACCCTGAAGAGTTTCTGTGAGTGTTTGATGAGGAAGGCCATGCTGTTGTTCAGTTTCTTCAGATTGTCTTTCAGGTCACCGGCTGTCATCTGGATCAGGAAACAAGTCAGGAAAACACTTAAAGCATCATTTTTTTGAACACTATGGAACAGAAAGACAATCTCATTTAAAGTTTCATCAACAGCTCACGATGAGTGCTGAGTTCACGCAGTAAAAAAATGCATTAACACAAATTGGTTTTAATGCAACAACTCCATTTGTACCAACCGTGTCAAACTAAACTGTGGATAAAGAGTCTCAATAACGCTCCAAACTTATGCTAAATGTTGTCGAGGAAAAACTGTCATGTCCATCTCCAAAGGAGTCTGCTGACCTCTGACCTCCAGATGTGTGGATGTAAATGGGTTCTCTGGGTCCCCACCAGTCTCCCCTTTACAGACATGCCCACTTTCTGATAGTCCCAGTCAGTCCGGATCAAGTCCTAGTCGAGTCAGCACTCTGACACACTGACAGCTGTTGCTGCCTGTTGGGCTGCAGTTTGCCATGTTCTGATTGGAGCAGATTGTTGATGCTACAGTCAGAACCTGGGAGGGTTTCTGGACAATATCTATTATTGATTAGTGGTGTTCGTTGATTTACAATAATAAATATATACATATATTTATATAAAGCAGCATATTTTCCCACTGCCATGTTGATAAGAGGATTAAATACCTGAAAAACCTCCCTTTAAGGTTCATTTTGAACAAATAACTGTGTGCTTAATCACGACTAACTATGAACAATCATGTCACAATATGTTGTATCTGTTTGTAGACTATCTTTTCTGATGCAACAACGTTTAACCTTTTCTTCTCAGTTCTACACATAGTGCTTTAAGTATAATGTGTAAGTACATGGCCATTTTCAGGCAGTTTTCTTGAAGGTGGATGGATAATTCTGATTAACCATTGTGCTCCCACACTGAGCAAACCACTCTTGACCTATGATTGTAATCCTATATAAAACAGCCCTGGTACTTGAACCCTAATTATGTAGTTAAAAACTAGAAATCTTACATGTCTGGGCCAGAGGACATGTGGGGCAAACATGAGGGCCAGGTTGAAGGCAGACATCTTGTTCTTGTCCTGCTGCCTGGCCGTGTGGTATAGCAGATCCAGCAGCAGTTTGAGCAGTGAGCGGTTGGCCTGAGGTAGCAGCAGGAAGAGAAGCTGCAGGGCCTCAATCTGACGCTCCTTGTTGGGTATCGCGGTCTTGTTGCCGTGTTCGTCAAACAGTCATATCTGAACCAAAGACAAGGGGGGAGGAAGTGAAGTCATGAATCAATTTACTAAAAACATTACAAATTTGTTGCTGCTCTTATGTAATCATGCATGACAAACATTTAAAAATTGACTTTTGCATTTGTATTAAAAAGATGGATTTTAAGACTGAATCATCTGCAGTTTGGACATCTTGACTAGAGCTGTTCTGATAATGACAGCAGGATGGGAAATGTGTCCGAAGCTGCCCAGATTTCAGGATCAGGCATCAGCGAGTACGCCAGTCTATGCACCGATCCCATACTGTACCACTGACGCTTCACCGCATCATGGAAGCATTTGTGGCGCGTCATGCCCATCGCGCACAAATGTTGGCCATCAGTTTGTAGCTTCATACAGTATAACCGGCTGAAACTGAATTATTGAATGTTACTGTGTCGCCCGTAGTGGGAACACAGTATAACGCAGCTGTCAATCACTGCTCACAAAACTTGTGAACTCCGACAAACTCCAGCAGTCATAAAATATAAATATTCTCTTACTGTAATGCCGATTAGTCACCTCAAATGTTTTCAAAAACCAGAAACATATTTTAGTGCACCGTTAAGCTGTTAAATGAGAAAGTTTCATACGTAGACAAACATAGACAAAAGTACTACTAAATGTGTGAGTGTTTTCCTACCAGCTATCTTGAGGTGAGCGTGGAAGTGTCTGTGGGTGAGCAGAGGCTCTGGCAGTTCTCCCAGGAAAGTCTTGAGCAGCGTGGCCACGTCGTTGGGGTGAAAGTCTCCAGACTCCAGGTCGACGTCGGCCCCACTGTTGAGGAGCTCCTTCAGGGTCTGCTGCCGAACGCTGTTCCCCGGCACCCGAAACAAACCCTCCACGTGAAGATCTGAGAGCGAAAGAGCAGCTGAGTATTTCATTCAAAACTTTATTATCATCTCGTTTTCAAGAGGGTCCTCGGGCACAAAACACAGAAGTTGACAAACATTTAAACACATGAATAATAACAAAAAACATAAATTCAACAACAAAACAATCAACTTAGTACAGGAGAAAAAAAGGTCCATCCCATCTCAAACCACAACAACATAACATGAAGTTAACGTAAAAATAATGATGGAAATAATAATAAACTAAAATTTTCTCAAAAAGTTCAGAAACTGAAAACAAATGAAAATACAATCAAAAGCCGGCAAAAAAAGCTATAAGAAGAAACTGGCACAAAGCTGAGGCTGCAGGAAAAGAACACTGGTTTGAGATTGTCATGATATCTTTTCAATGGAAAAACTGACAAACCAACTAAAAATTAAAAGCAACATCTTCAACAACAACTGGACAAAAAATGCATCATTTACATGAAACATGATGCAAGTGTTGTTGGAGAATATAGATCTTTAACTACCCCTGACAACTGTTTCAGTGCTGTACTGTTCACTGAATTAGTTATGTGATGTGTTATTTGCTGAATTTTGCATGGATGCTCACGATGTTCTGCCCAGAGCTGAAAATGCAAAATAAATATCAAAGTTTAAAAGCAAAAGCAAATACAATCAAAAGCAAGAACAAGTAGACAAGTAGATTTAAGATAAACCAGCTCAGAGGTCTTAAAATCACAGAAAGAAGTACCTGATCTGACCTCTTTGACCTCTCTCTTCTGGCTCTCAACGAAGGCGGACGCTTTTTCTCTGCTCCCTCCCTTATCTGCCGACAAGATGCCCCCCCCCCACACTCCTGTTTCTCTCCTGTTTCCCACTTTGTTTCTGGATCAGAACTCTCCGAGGTCGTCTCCACGGCAATCGGCCATGGCATCGTCATCAGTACCAGACGGCAGAGACAATGGGTTGAAACTGAGCGGGAATGAAGGACACGGGCTGACACATACACACACATGAAGACAATGTCACACACACCCTCCCCCCTCCTCTCCCCTTGTCACAGTACAACTTGGAGGGTTGTTGTGAGACGCCCAGAGGCAAACACTCCCCCCCCAATCTGTGCTGGGACACCTCCCCTCCCCAATGCCCTTCCCCCTCCCACATGTGCAAGTCCTTGAGTTTTGTTGTAATGTCTTATCATGTTGCTATGTGCAGAGGTGTTTTTTCCAGATCCCACACTGTGCCCCCCTACAGGAGCCTAGTCTGGGAGATGCTTTTTTCCCTCTTCTCCTTTCCTCTTGTTCTCCCTTTTCTCATCTAAGAAAACGGGGCGCCGTCCAATGGTGGCGACCCTCAGTCCTCCCGCTCCTGTCCCCCCGTTATGTGTCACTGTTTTTTATGTTCTTGGACGGGATGTAACTGAAAGATAATTTCCCTTCGGGGATTAATAAAGTTCATCTTATCTTAACAGTACCTCTACCAGCTTCTTTAACAAGAGGACTGATAAAAAAGGTTGTTGAATATTGAGAGAATATGATGAATTGAGTATCAGCAAGTAAAAGCTTTAAACAGCCGATAATTCCACACAGGGACGTCCCGATCGGAGTCATTTCATTTGCAGAGCTGCAGAGTCCTGATTTGATACTTCAGTTTTCCTAGAAAAAAAATGCATCCATCCAAGCTGGTCCGTTAAAAATCATCCAGCCAAAAAGCCGAGCAGCTTTGCCACCTCCCACATATACAGACATACATACGGAGAGAAAGGAAAACATGCACAGTTGTAGTCAATTTTTCAATAGACATTGAGTCTGGTCCATGACTTAGTCCCAGTTTTTATTTGGCCCACTGTGTATTTTTCTGTAATTATCTTTTTTTTTTTTAAAGACACCAGCGATCAGTTACTGCTGTTTGACTTTGAAAGTCACTGCGGTGAGGATGTAAAATAAAAACAACTATTTTATTTGGATAGACTCACTTTTGCTGAGGTACTCAATGAGCTGGTAGATCTGGGCAATGCAGCTCTCAGTCAGTGGGCTTCCAAACACAACACCTTTATCTGTGAAAGTAGAAGAAGAAACGAGACCGAAGTTACTGAAAAGCTCTTCAATACCAGAGTCTCATCACAAACCAGCAGAGGAACACGAGGTTAAAACCGACATTAACACTAAACGACAGGTCACGAAACAAAAGTCTCCCATCATGGCTCAATGTTTGAAATCCTGAAATCAGAGCCAAGAGGAGGAGCAGAAGTCTGGTTTTCTCTCACAACACTTGGATTACAATATGCTGAAAGGTTATTGTGGGATTTTTGTCCGATGATGCCAAAAACGTTCTGCCTCTTTAAGCCCGTATTGTTCACGAGATCAGACAGACTAAAACAACAGTGATGTAAGGAAATGATCAATCACCGATCACCCATCTAATATTCATCACAAAATTGCCATTTATCATTTAAGGAAAGTGGCCTCAAGAAACATAAAATATAAGTGAACTGAAAAATAGTGCATAACTGTCAAGTGATTTGATAAACTTGATTGACGTTTTGTTTGAAACAGGTTTGATCTGATAATCACCTGTCGATCAATCATCATTCACAAAACCCAACTGATATTTTTTCATATATTTTTTTTCAATTCACATAATCTTTGTGACTCTTGAGGCCACTTTCCTTAAATGAGAAATGTCAATTTTATGACTTGAATGATGAATATTGAACGGGGAAAACAATGTTTTCCTCATGTCACTACTGTTTTAATCAACTTTAATCAAATCAGCTGAAATTTATCACACCACTTTTCATTTCACATCCATTTTCATCACCTCTTGTTACTTTCAGCCCTCATAAACAGACAGTATGACAGCAATCCATTCATCCCATTGAATAGCTGACTATATAAGAAGAGACAGTGAGTTCACTGTATGAAAGCTGGCATTGGGCGAAGGCGAGTTCACCTGGACAGGTCGCCAGTCCATCGCAGGTCACATAGAGACAGACAACCATTCACGCTCACATCCACACCTACGGGACATTTAGAGTCATCAATTAACCTAAATTGTAAAGTAATTAATTAATTAATTAAAGTAAAATAATTTTCCTTGTGTGAGTTTTCAAGTGCATTTCCATTTTCTTTTCCCAATCTGAGGTGTTAGATTAGTGTCGACCCGTAAATTGTATTTTCATTGTCAACACGATATGAACATGTGCAATAAACACATCATGAAAAACTGCTTGAAACAAGATAATTAAAAAATATATATATATTTAGGGATGGTTACCAAAACCCTGTATTAAATGAGTCGCAGAGCTAAAAACTGTAAAGTTAGTATTCATTATCGCCCTGTTTTATAAGTTCATATAGTGACTTTGCTGTTGCTGCTAGACTCAACATTTAGCCAAGTTATATCATAAATACTCTAATCCAGGTCTGAATTTAAAAGACAACCAGGCTGACAAATATAGCTAATATGCAGACAGACTACAATATTTGTTTATTTAGCGCTAGTCATATTGTCATTGCAGTAGTGAACAATGATATCACACATCACTGATTTCAGGCCTCGATCATGTGATATTCTAGATTATGAATAACGGAGACGACATGGTGGACTCTCATCTTTCAAGTGCTCAAACTGTACACAACAACAGGGAGAGACATTTTGTGGCTGTTGATAGTGGTGGTTTCTAGATGCCATCTAGTTGACCTCTGACCTTTGCGTTTGAGGAAGTTGAAAGAGCGAAAGAAGCCTCCATTTCCACCTGTTGGGGTCTTAGGGCCCTCCTCACCGAGGAGCTGTGCAAACTCGGTCCCAGGAAGATCAATAAGTCGAGTGACGTTACTGAGCACCATCTCCAGGAAAACATCACCGCTGTCATGGCGGAGTTTCTCCACAAAGAAGTCTGGGATGAAGATGACCGGTGGTCGGCCAGCACGAGAGCCCCCCGCTGATTCCTCATGATTGATCACCATACTGCACACTGTACCTCTGAGGGGGGAGAGACACAGGGGTTCAAACACAGTTTTCTCCTACTACTGGAGGACTTCATACACAAGTAACCATTAAAAACCACAGGACACTTAGTCTTAACAACCAATGCTTGACGGATCTGTTTATGATTCAACAACTAGTGGGCCGAGGGATCTTTGTTACCACACCGTTACCAATTAAAATGTGTTTTCACAGAAGACGATAGATGATATACAGTGGATGGAAAAAGTCTCCACCCCCTGTTATAATACCAGGTTTTTGTGATGTTAAAAAATGAGGCCATGATGAATCATTTCAGGACTTTTTCCACCTTTAATGTGACCTGTAACCTCAACATCATGGTCTCATTTTGTTACATCACAAAAACCTGGTATTATAACAGGGGGTGGAGACTTTTTCTATCTACTGTAACCCTGACAGCATTGTAAGCACTATTTCTCTCAGACTTAAAGACCCAGAAAACATTAAACAACTGTTTTCACAGAGCACAGTACTCCTCATAACAAGCAGATATAACTTCATGTGTACAGTAGCTATCCTCTTCATCCAGGGTCTGAAATCAAGTTTGTCTTCACCTGCCACTGTGGTGGGTCACTGAGCATTTCTACTGGCCATAGATCTACTATGTAGACCTCTTTAGACCTGGTACAAGACGGTAGAAATACAGACTGAGTAACCTTCATGTACCCTTTACCCTTTATCTGGCAGGTGTCTTCATCCCCCGTCTATGACACCACCTCTCATGTCTACAACCTCACAAATAACCACAAAGACTGAACAAAACAAAGCAAAGCAAAGCCACGATTTAAGTTGAGTGGGTTCATTTCACAGTACCGCACCATTAAGCCAACATTAGCTAAATTAATGAACCTTCCTTATCTTAACTTTAATTAGCTAATGTGTAAATTTAACGTAGTTTGCCTCCTCGAGACACCTCAGCTAACAGTGCTAACGTTAGCTAACAATAATAGAAGCTTAGCTAACGTTACGTAACTTATTTCCGAAACAAACACTTAAATTTAGAGCAACAACGTCTGCCAGCAGAGATGTCTGCTGGCTAACTAACCGAACTTTCAGCCGTGTTTCAGTACCGCCGTTAAGCAGCTACATTTAGCTACCGTGAGGCTAGCTGGCGTTAAGCGGCTTCCGCTGAGCTGCCGGCTAACGTTAGAGAGTGACAGCCGCTGTCAATCAGTCTCACTAACGTAGCGTATGTTCACCGGTTTAAACTGTCTCGAATCCAGCTTTACTCGTGAGTAATGCTAGCGGTGCTTCGATATAAATGCCACTGAAACGTATTAGTGTCAGTGCCGATCGTTCTTACCTTCTGTTTTGTGTGTTTTCATCGACATCTTTAGCCGCGGCCATGTTCCGTTTGAATCCTCCGCTGTTGTCCTGAGGCCCCGCCCACCTGGTCCAACCATTGGTCGTTTGTTAAACATGAGCGTGACGCTAATCTTTTTTAGTTGTATTTTGGAGAATTATATATATATATATATATATATATATATATATATATATATATATATATATATATATATATATATATATATATATATATATATATATATATATATATATATATATACTTTATTTGAGGTTAATCAGAGTCACTTTGTCTAGTTTCAACTACTCTTTCACATAACTTTAACAGCTTTATTCCTCTGTAGTTGCTAGAACTTTCCCTTTTCCTCCATTCCTCAGGCATCTTCTCACTATCTAAGATCCTGTTGAACAACCCAGTCAGAAACTCTGCTGCCACCTCTCCTAGACACTTCCATACCTCCACAGGTATATCATCAGGACCGAGGGCCTTTCCACTCTTCATCCTCTTCAGTGCCTTCCTCACTTCATCCTTACTAATCTTTGCTACTTCCTGGTCCACAACAGTCTCCTCTTCTACTCTTCGTTCTCTCTCATTTTCCTCATTCATCAACTCTTCAAAGTACTTTCCATCTTCCCATCACACTACTGGCACCTGTCAATACACTTCCATCCCGATCATTAATCAGCCTAACCTGGTGCAGGTCCTTCCATCTCTGTCTCTCTCTCTGTCTTGCCAACCTGTATAGATCAGTCTCTCCCTCCTTACTGTCAAACCCATCATACAAGTCATCGTACGCCCCTTGTTTGGCCTTTACTACCTCTACTTTCACCTTACGCGGTATCTCCTTGTACTCTTGTCTCCTCTCTTCAGTCCTCTCAGAGTCCCACTTCTTCTTAGCTAACCTCTTTCTCTGTCTACACTCCTGCATGTCCTCCTTCCACCACCAAGTGTCCTTATCTTCTATCCTTCCAGTGGACACACCAAGTCCTCTCTTACCTGTCTCCCTGATCACATTAGCTGTAGTTGTCCAGTCATCTGGAAACACCTCTTGACCACCCAGAACCTGTCTCAACTCCTTCCTAAAAGTCATACAACACTCTTCCTTTTTCAGCTTCCACCATTTCGTCCTCTGCTCTGCCTTTGCCCTCTTCATCTTCCTCACCACCAGAGTCATCCTCCACACCACCATCCTATGCTGTCTGGCTACACTCTAACCTACCACTACTTTGCAGTCACTGATCTCCTTCAGATTACACCGTCTACACAAGATGTAGTCTACCTGTGTGCTCCTACCTCCACTCTTATAGGTCACCCTGTGTTCCTGCCTCTTCTGGAAGAAAGTATTAATTATTATTATTCACTATAGCCATTTAAATCCTTTTTGCAAAGTCAACCACCATCTGTCCTTCTGCGTTCCTCTCCTGGATACCAAACCTGCCCATCACCTCCTCATCATCTCTGTTTCCTGCACCATCATGTCCATTAAAGTCTGCACCAATGACAACTCTCTACCTTCTAGGGATGCTCTGCATCACTTCATCAAGGTCCAACCAGAAAATCTCCTTCTCTTCTAACTCACCTTCTACCTGTGGAGCATACCCACTAACAACACTGATCATCACACCTTAGATTTCTAGCTTCAGACTCATCACTCTATCTGATACTGTTTTACCTCCAGGACGTTCCCAGTGAACTCCTCCTTCAGGATAACTCCTACTCCATTTCTCTTCCTATCTACACAATGATAGAACAACTTGAACCCTGCTCCTAAACTTCTGGCCTTGCTACCTGTCCAGCTGGTCTCCTGGACACACAGTATGTCTACCTTCCTCCTCTGCATCATGTCAACCACCTCTCTACCTTTTCCTGTCATCGTTCCAACATTCAGAGTCCCTACTCTCAGTCCTATATTCTTGGCGTTCCTCTTCTCTCTCTTCCTACGAACACATCTTCCTCCTCTCCTTCTTTAACAAACAGTAGTCCAATTTCCACCGGCACAAGTACGTGTACAGCACCGATGGCGGTCGTTGTTAACCTGGGCCTTGACCGATCCGGTATGGAAGTCACAGATCTGATTTGCATGTTTGATCTGGCAAAAGGTTTACGTCGGATGCCCTTCCTGACACAACCTTCTGTATTTATCTGGGCTTGGGACCGACACAATAAGACACTGGCTTGTGCCCTCTTGCGGCTACATTTCCCCCTTGTTATTTAACTGATAATATTAAATTATTTGTTGGAGTTGTTACATGAGTAATAATGTGCTTTTGTAAGATGGACAAATGATATTTGTATGTTATTTTATATTTCTATCAACTTCATTGCACATATGGATTTCAAATAAATAAAACAAGCAGAAATCATATTCTTGGTCTTTATTTATTGATCTATTTGCGTATGGCAGGAAACCGTAGCACCCAGATAAAACCCATGCATGCACAGAGAGAACATGTGAACTCTACACAGAGCCAGGACCAGTCCCGGTCCTTTGTCTGTGCGACTACAGCGCTAATCGCTGTGCCACCGTGCAGCCCTCAGACCATCTGTGAGGAAGTAGGACACGTTGTGTTGTGGACTTTGGAGTGACAGAAAATACCAGCAAACAGCTCAGTCCCCCTCCCACTGCATGGTAGACGGCCCCGGATCTCCTGGTGAACCCTCACGGTGCACCACACTTCTACCCAGCAGTTTCCTTCACCTGGCAGGAGGACGTACGGTGAACCCTCACGGTGCACCACTCCTCCCCCCAGCACCCACCCACCCTGTGGCTACACCAGTACAGGTGCTCCACCTACTGTAGCCATTGGCTGATATTTTTATGCCTGCAGATTCCACAACCCAACGTTAAATGAAGCCTATTTACTCACAGATAACCATTTGTTTGTTGTTTGTTGGAATAAACAAATCGTCTGCTCCTAAACGGTCCCATGGACCCTGAAGTCGTACAAGCAAGTGTAGGTGGGCTCTCCCCAGTTACTCTGGACTTGCAGCTTCACATGTCTGAAGACGCCTTTCTCCTGATCCTGAGAGACAGAGAAATGAAAAGAGGAGAAATATGAGAGGAAGGGAAATAGGATGAAATGAGGACCTACGAGGAGGACAGATGAACTGTAACTCCTATGATATGTTAGCTGGTGGGTGTAATTTAAAAAATCCATGTGTTTCACTGCATGATGTAATACTCACAGGCAGTTTGAAAGTCTGCAACGCCTCGCCGTCCTAATCATAAACAAAGGTCCCAAGTAGGGTACCCTCATCCTCTAAACAGTTCATGCCCTGCAAGAGAGAAAGACAGAGATCCAGTTGAACACCTTGTTGTTCTCATGTCTGTGACAGAGAAATACACAAGACGTCTGCAGAGGAAGGACTTTAAATCAGTGACTTACATAGACAGAAAACGCCTTCGGGGCGATCTGGATGCTGCCGGTTGGCGTTGAGTCCTTCGTGACGTGACCTAGTGTGACGTGGCTGATGGTGACTGCTTGGGACAGAGTGATGAATAAATGTCCACGCTCACCAGCAAATGGCCAGCAGTGTCTGAGCAGCCTCTTTCCCTGAAGAAAGGAAGAGCATAAAGATGACATGTGGTGAAACACAACAGGCAGTAAAACAATCCAAACTATAATATCATATTAAAAAATGGAGGGATTATACAGCATAGCCATGTGTTTTGTGTATGTAGTTCCTAGTTCCTACCTGAAGAGCAATGTTTGGGTGTCTGATTGAGTCCTGGGGGACGCAAGAGACCGGAAACACTGAAATGTAACAGGTTTCTGTGACAAGGTATGTTTCTGAGGACAGCTCAGTTATAACACGGGCCCCTGCACACAAAAACACAGAGAAAATGACAAGACTGTGAAAAGGAAAAAGCACATGTGTGAATTACAATCTGACAGATGAAAATGATGAGGGTGGTTTAATGTCTCACCGTTCGACTCCAGAGCGAAGTTGGTCATAGTGTCGCCCAGTGGTGGTTTGTGGAGCTCCTGTAATCTCAGCAGCTCGTCCTGCAGGACTCTCATCTGCTGCTGCAGATCCTTGTTCCTGTTCAAGGCCTCGTCCTGCAGGACTCTCATCTGCTGCTGCAGATCCTTGTCCCTGTTCAAGGCCTCGTCCTGCAGGACTCTCATCTGCTGCAGATCCTTGTTCCTGTTCAAGGCCTCGTCCTGCAGGACTCTCTTCTGCTGCTGCAGATCCTTGTTCCTGTTCAAGGCCTCGTCCTGCAGGACTCTCATCTGCTGCTGCAGATCCTTGTTCCTGTTCAAGGCCTCGTCCTGCAGGACTCTCATCTGCTGCAGAAGGACTGATGGATGGAGACAAACAGGTCAGGGATGTTTTATTCAAAAGACAGACTACAGCATAAAACACACAAGCTGATGAGCAAGATATGACTATTAGTAGAAAAGAGATAACTTACCAAGACACACAGACAGCACAGACAACAGCAGCAACATCATGAGGATCATGTTCCTTCTGCTGAAGCTGCTGCTGGTGTTGCTGCTGCTGGTGTTGCTGCTGCTGGTGTTGCTGCTGCTGGTGTTGCTGCTGGTGTTGTTGCTGCTGCTGGTGTTGCTGTTACTGGTGTTGCTGTTGCTGCTGTTGCTGCTGCTGGTGTTGCTGTTACTGGTGTTGCTGTTACTGGTGTTGCTGCTGTTGCTGGTGCTGCTGCTGCTGGTGTTGCTGCTGCTGGTGTTGCTGCTGCTGGTGTTGCTGCTGCTGGTGTTGCTGCTGGTGGTGGTCAAAGGTTCCTCAGGCACAAACCTGAGGACTCTGTATCTCTGTGTATTTGTCTCCCTCCTGAACCTCACATGTCTTGGCACTGGACTGTACAATGAAAATGAGAAAAGAGTGAGTGCTTCAAAGATGTATAATGAATAACTTATGATTGTTAAACACACACACACACACACACACACACACACACACACGCACACACACACAATCGTCAGCTTACTTGTTCACCAAGCTGTCCCTGTAGGAAACGGTTGGGTTTCCCTCAGTGTCGTAATAACCTGAGAGGCTCAGTCTGGTGCTTCTTCTAGATGCCATATCTGTAAACCAAAGCAGAGAGCAGAGGAGGAGGTCAGTCTCTCACTGACAGGTTATGTCACACTTTGACTTTTCTAACTACAACACGTCTACTGTTAGAAGCAGCTCAGTGTGTCAATAGTTTGGTGTCTTGGAGTCAAAATCCACTCTGATTCAACTGAAGTCATTTTTGTGCTGGATGAGTCCTTGAACCATCTTCCCTTCTGTTTGTGAATATAGACTGATGTTTATTTCCAATATCGTCATATAATATTTACAGTCTAAATCTTTCTATTGATCCTCTTTTATTACTTTTTCGAGTATAAATTCAATCAGAGCTACATTACTGCCTAACCCGGCTGAATACAGGTTTACAGGAACCAGCCAGCTGAGCAACAAAGTCATTCAACGCAACTATTTGACCCGACATCAACTTCAAATATTGTTTTGGTTTGTTTTGTTTTCTTTGCACTTCTCTGAGGAAACGTCCAGAAGGGAATTCATGTCCATGACTGGATTACATTTTCTTCAGAGGTGTTTCTAACATTTGGACCAGATGATTAGAAAGATCTGAGTCAGCCGGTCTGAATGTAAATGTCCTAAAGGTGGGATTTATGAATATTTTCAGATATGTGTTCAGATATGTCTTGTTGGCCTTTCTTTTAGTTTCCCCCTGTTTGTATAAAGTATAATGTTATTCAACAATTAAAGGCCAGGGCATGTTCAGAATTCTCGATGGAGGAGAAAGACACACAATAATCTCAATGAGGACAACACAACGACAAGTTAAAATCAAAACACTGATATATTGAGGAAAAGAAGAGTTACAGAGCTCTGGAGGATACTTCTGTTAGCCTTAGCGTCTGAACTAGTACATAGAGTTCGGTTCTCAGCTGTTCAGCAGTCAGAGTCCCGTCTGTCTGATCAAATCCTCCTTTTCTTATAGTGAACAAATCATGTGACCATGTGTCTGCAGGTGCGTGCGAGGTTTAGTGTAAGTGTGTATTGCTGTTAGGTCCAGCGGTCCAGCGTAGGTGGGTCGTTATCTTGTCGTCAAGAAGTTGTTTCTTCTTTCCACATTCTTGGGCTTGCTGGTGTCTGATTGTTGTAACCTTGGTCCCTGTTTCACTGATAATACTCATGTGAAAGCTCCCTTTGTGTTGTTCCAAGAATGTGCTGTATTATGCTTGCGTGCAGTATTAAGCAGCTGTATTTAGCATGATAGATTGTGGTTAATAGCGTTATACATTAGATTAATATGTATCTGATCAGGATCAGTAGACATATAATTACACAACATCAGTGGAGTCTGGAAAGGCCTAAAAACAATCTCGGGCCACAAGAAACCAGACTCCAAGGCTGTGGGAGACCTAAAGTGGGTGAATGATCTGAACCATTACTTTAACAGGTTTGATGAGTCACCTGCCCCTCCCCCGGCCCAGTCCACCCTGCTGCAACCCCCTTCATCTCCCACTTCAAGACATTGTCCCCCCTCCTCCTCCTCCTTCACCACCTTCAACTCAACAACAGCCCCCCAACTGACATCGACACCTACGGCTCCAGCTCTACTCTCAGCAGATCCGTCCCATAGTCAACAAACTGGAGCAGGGGGGCTGTGTGTCAGAGGCCGTGGAGGGGGGTGATGGGGGTGCAGGGCTGAGTAGTGGAGCAGAGCCCCCTCCTGTTTGTCCTTCACAACACTTCAGGTGAAGAAACAGTTCAAGAGGATGAACGTGAGGAAGGCTACGGGTCCAGATGGCATCAGCTCCAGGCTCCTGAAGTCCTGCGCAGACCAGCTGTGTGGGACTTTTGGACATCTATTCAACCTGAGCCTGAAGCTGAGGAAGGTACCACAACTGTGAAAGACATCCTGCGTGGTACCTGTGCCCAAGACCCCACACCCCAAGGACCCCAGCAGCTTCAGGCCGGTGGCACTAACATCCCACCTGATGAAGGCCCTGGAGCGCCTGGTCCTCCAACATCTCCGCCCTGTGGTGAGTCCATCCATGGACCCACTACAGTTTGCCTATCAACCTGGCATTGGGGTGGACGATGCCGTCATCTTCCTTGTGGACCGAGCTCTGTCTCACCTGGAGAAGCCTGGGAGCACTGTTAGGATCATGTTCTTTGATTTCTCCAGTGCTTTCAACACCATCCAGCCGACACTTCTGAGGGACAAACTGGAGACTGCAGGGGTAGATCACCATCTAACATCCTGGATACTGGACTACCTCACAAACCGCCCACAGTATGTGAGGACACAGGACTTCATTTCAGACACGGTGGTCTGCAGTGTGGGGTTCCTCAGGGAACGGTTCTGACACGGTGGTCTGCAGTGTGGGGGTTCCTCAGGGAACGGTTCTGACACGGTGGTCTGCAGTGTGGGGGCCCCGCAGGGAACGGTTCTGACACGGTGGTCTGCAGTGTGGGGGCCCTCAGGGAACGGTTCAGACACGCTGGTCTGCAGTGTGGGGGCCCTCAGGGAACGGTTCTGGCTCCGTTCCTCTTCACGCTCTACACTGCAGACTTCTCCTACAACTCACCAACCTGCCACCTGCAGAAGTTCTCTGATGACTCTGCTATCGTTGGCCTCATCACTGATGGGGACGATGGGGAGTACAGAGAACTTTCCCAGGACTTGGTGGACTGGTGCCTGCGGAACCACCTCCAGATCAACGCGGGGAAAACTAAAGAGCTGGTGGTGGATTTCCGCAGGCAAACTCATCCCCCTCCAACACTGGTGAACATCCAGGGATCAGACATTGAGATGGTGACATCTTATAAATACCTGGGTGTTCACCTGAACAATAAACTGGAGTGGACTACAAACTCCTCTGCACTCCATAAGAAAGGCCAGAGCAGACTGTATCTGCTCAGGAGACTGAGGTCTTTTGGAGTGCAGGGGACACTTCTGAAAACATTTTATGACACTGTTGTGGCATCAGCCATATTTTATGGAGTGGTTTGCTGGGGCAGCAGCATCACAGCTGCAGACAGGAAGAGGCTGGATAAGATTATCAAAAGGACCAGCTCTGTCCTGGGATGCTCTCTGGACTCAGTGCAGGTGGTGGGAGAGAGGAGGACGATGGCTAAGCTGTCATCCATGATGGAGAAGGACTCCCACCCCATGAGAGATACCATCAGAGCTCTGGAGAGCTCCTTCAGTGACAGGCTGCTACACCCTAAGTGTACGAAGGAGCGTTACAGAAGGTCCTTCCTGCCTGCAGCTGTTAGACTCCACAACCAGCACTGCTCCCAGTAAACCACATACACATTCACAACCAGCACTGTTCCCAGTAGACCACATACAGACTCCACAACCAGCACTGCTCCCAGTAGACCACATACAGACTCCACAACCAGCACTGCTCCCAGTAGACCACATACACATTCACAACCAGCACTGCTCCCAGTAGACCACATACACAGTCACAACAAACTGACCAGACACAAGTGCAATAACAACACATATGTGCAATCATATCATCTGTGCAATTATAGCAACTGGACAATAATATTTTTTTAATATGCTGGACATATTCTTAGCTCTACTTCTCTTTTACGTATATATTGTTTGATTTATTTGTATTAATACTCTTTTAAAACCTATGCTTCTTTTTTACTGCACTATCCACTTTTGCTGCTGTAACATGGAAATTTCTCCACTGTGGGACAAATAGAAAGAAAGAAAGAAAGATATTCCTTTATTAGTCCCACAGTGGGGAAATTCAGTTTTACACTCTGTTGTTTACAGTACACAGTACATATACATGTCAATGGAGAGATGTCAGAGTGAGGGGGCTGCTCCTGACAAGCGCCCAGAGCAGTTGGGGGTTTGGTGCCTTGCTCAGGGGCACCTCGGCAGTGCCCAAGAGGTAAACTGAAATAACTGGATAAATAAATAACTGAATAAAGGAATATCTTATCTTATCTTATCTTATCTTAACTCCCCCTGTTGATCCCTGAGTTCATCTACTCTATATCTATTGATTAATGCTCTCCTGTCACCTGTAGATATCCTTATTCTAATGGATTTGCTCTTATCTACCATTTATGCAGCTGAGTATATGTGGTGTGTGTAAACTTGTGTTTATGGGTTTTTGCAGCGTGTTAAGTGTATCCACACTCCTGGTTTCTCCTTCACCCTTAATGCATGTGATGTTCTGTCTGTTACAGTGAACAGTCCTGTCCACCTGGGTGAGGTCCACTTCCTCTTGTGGGCTCTGATGTACACCTGTGAGGAGACACTGGGTGATGACATGTTAACTTCCTCATCTGTCCACCCACTGTTTGGTCTGCCTTCTTCAAACTGTTGCCTCAGTCCTATGGCTTGTGCCTATAGTTGGTCATGTTTAGCAGGTGGTGGGTGTCTAGTATCAAGAGGATGTGGGAATTGTCTGCCATAGTGCAGCATAAAAGGTGTGAAGCCTGTTTTGGTTGACACACTAGCTCTAATAGCCATTAATGCTATTGGTAAGGCATTCACCCAGTTTGTCTTATTTGTGGACATATGTTTGGCAATGGCTTCTTGAAGTGATCTGTTTAGTCTTTCCACTTTGCCTTGTGATTGAGGATGATATACACTACCATATCTGTGTTTGAGGCCACAAAACTCCTCTACTTGTGTGAGATGTTTCTGTTTGAAGTGTGAGCCATTGTCTGACTTAATGACTCTGGGGAAACCATGTTCTGGTATGTATGTGTTTATGAGCCATTTAATGATGAAAATTCATTTGCTTGTCTCCCTTTTTACATGGAATTGCAAATGGCCATCCACTGTAGCCATCAATGACAGTGAGTAAGTATCTTTTTCCCGCCACTGTGTCTATCATGTCAGTGAAATCCATTATCAATGTGTGTCCAGGGCTAGGTGGGATAGTTGCTGTGTTTGTAGGTGTTCTTAGTCCTGGTCCTGGTTGGTACTGTGAGCATGTGGTACACTCAGTCACTGTATGTTTGATCATGTCTTTCAGGTAAGTATGAGTCCAGTCTTTTAACAGGTGTGTCATCTGAGCTGTCCCTTCATGTGTTGGTCCATGTGCTATCTCTAAGAGTTCAGATTTTAATGACATAGGCATCCAAATCTTTCCTTTCTTATTTACAATTATGCCTCTGTCATCTGTCACTGTGTTTGCCTTTAATGCTGTCTGCTTTTCCTCTGGAGTCATGTTCTTCTGAGCTGTCTTTATTCTCTCTTCTAGGTTTATTTCTTTTATTTCCTCTTCTTCTCTCTGCATCAACATGCTTTGTCCCTCAGTGTACCCTGCTGCTTCCTTAGCTGTTTTGTCTGCTGCATTGTTTCCTCTTGTATGTGTTGATTTGTCCTTCTGATGTGCTCTTATTTTTACAATGACAATGGCTGATGGTCTGCAAATTGCTTCTGTCAATTGTTTGAGCAAGTCACTATTTTTAACAGGATTGCCTGTGGTCGTGGTGAAGCCATATCTGTTCCATCCTCCAAGTTCAATGTGTGCTACTGTGCATGCATAGGCTGAGTCTGTGAAAATATTTACTCTCATGCCTGCAGCTGCATTACAAGCTTCAATGATTGCCTGAATTTCTGCTCGTTGTGCAGACATGAAACCCTCTGTGGCTTTCTTTGCATGTATGGTGTGAAAGTCATCTGATTGTGTGTCATACATTACTACAGCGCTAGCTGATATTAACTCCCCCTGTGTATTTCTAAAACAACATCCATCAGTGTACAAAACCAGATCAGGGTTTTGGATTGGGGAGTCAGCCAGATCAAATCTCACTTTAGAGTCCCTCACAATTTCATTTGCACAGACATGTGGGCTATCGCTGACATTAGGGAGTGTCATCAGTGTGTTTGAGGATTCAAAAATGATATTGGGCTGTGTTAAAACAGTTTCCAATCTTGTTTGTCTGTGTGAGCTCATGGTGAAAATGGATGAGGATAGGATGGATGTTACATCATGTGGGCAGTGTATGATTGTTTGATGCCTCTGAGTGATGACTTGGAGTTTGGAAAGGATGTTGGCAGCACTTACTGTAGCTTTGATGCAAGGTGGTTGTTTAAGTTCAGTTTTGTCAAATGGAACGCTGTCATATCTCAAAACTCTTCTGCCAGTAGTTGACTGTTGATACAGAGCCCCTGATGCATGGCTTGCATGGGTGGTCAGATCAATGTGAAATGGGATGTTTGTGTCAGGTACATGCAAGGCTTCAGCAGTTGCCATTTCCTGTTTTAGTCTGGAAAATGCTTCATGTGAGTCTGTCTCCCATTTCAGAGGTGCTTTCAAGCTCTTTGGGCCTGCTTCCCTAACCATGTTTTTGAGTGGTTCAGAAAAGCTGCAAAAGTCAGCTATGTAGTGTCTGCTGAAGTTTACAAGGCCGAGGAATGCTAGCATGTCTTTCACTGTCTGTGGGAGAGGATGTGCTAGGATAGTGGATCTGTGAACAGCATTCAGCGTGATACCCTTTGCTGACAGCACTCTGCCTAGGTATGTAACTCTGGATCTACACACCTGCAGTTTATTTCTGTTTACTTTCATTCCCAGCTCAGCTATCCTTCTCAGCACTGTTTCTGTGGCATCTATGCATGACTGTTTAGTTGGACTGGTGATCAGTAAATCATCAACATAAATTAGTAATTGCACACCTTCAGGTAGTTCAACTTCTGATAAGAGTCCAGCAATCACCTGACTGAAAATACCTGGAGCCAGTTTCCAGCCCTGAGGCATAGCAGTATATGTATACTGCTGTCCTCCAAAAGTGAAAGCAAACATCTGCTGAATGTCCTCTGCCAGTGGGACATGAAAATAGGCATTAGCCAAATCAATTGTTGTCATGTAGTTAGATTTAGTTGACAGAGTACTCATTCTAGTGTATGGATTTGGTACAGCCAGTGGAGCTTCTTTGGTGACCTTATTAATTCCTCTGAGATCGTGTGCCATTCTTACTTTAGTTGTGCCAGGTTGTGGAACAGGTAGGATAGGTGTGTTCCATGGTGACTCAGTTTTGTAGATTACTCCATCATCTCACAGGAGCTGTGCAATTTGTTCCTGTAGGGCTTCAGCCATGTGTGGTTTCAATGGGTACTGAGGAATGTAGATTGGTCCTTCTGTGAATGTGCATGTGATTGGTTCAACAGGTAATGGTTTGCCTACTGTGGAGTCTTCTGTGACCCACAGGTCAGAGGGCAGTCTGGCCAACATTGCCTGACTACCCTCTCCGTCATCACATTCTCTGCCATGTGTTCTAGTCAACAGGCATGTTTCCAACACAGCCTTCTCAGTAGAGGAGTGGAAAATTTGATACATGTCCTGAGAAGGAGAGTACTTGACCTGAGGTATCTGTGTAGTGATCTAATCATTAGCATTGTGACCTCTAGCTGTCATTGGTCCCAATGACTTAGCTGAGTGATTTTCTGCTACAGCCAGACTTATGTGCGGCACAGATGGTGGATTATCTTTTGTTTTCAAAATGTTTATTTGGTCGTCATCAAGATACTCTTTAGCAGCCACTCCCTCTTTTCCCACATAGAGGAATGTTGTGTCAAATAGTTCTAATTTGTCATCCCAATCAGCCAGTCAACTGCTCATGTATTCCTCATCATCATTTTCTCTATCATAATAGAATGTGCAATGAAATGGGTCTGCTGGCTCATGAGAGGGTTACAGACAGACACCAGGGGGTCCATTGTCGGTAGGTCTTTAGGAGTTGTGAGTTCTGTGGTTCTCTCAACCGTCCCCAGTAAATCCTGGAATTATGTTGTTTTGGCTCAGGTTCTTCATCTGTAACCAGGAAGTTACCAGTCCACACACATGAATCAGTGCAGCTGATTTCTGTGCCATCAGGAAATGTCAAAGTTATGCCAGTGGGTGAGCATAAAATGGAGGCTAGTGTCTTTGTTAGTAAGTCTCTGCCCAGAAGTGGATTTGGGCATTGTGGAGAAATCACAAATTGATGTTGCAGTTCATATGGTCCAAGATTGGTTGTGAGAGGCTGTGTTAGAAAATGTTCTTCTGACATGCCAGAAAATCCTGTGAGTATTAAGGACTTTCTAGAGACCCAATTAGGCTCTGTTGTGGTGAGGGTAGAGTGTTTTGCCCCAGAGTCAATAAGTCATTCCACAGAATGCCCCTCTACAACCATTGTCAGGGAGGGTTCACCAGTTCCCCTTCCTGTGGACTCCGAGCACCCCTATGGGAACTGACCCTGCCCTCTGGGTCCAGATGGTGGAGCTCTATCTTGAAATGGAGCTGTGTGTTGCCCTTGTGGTGGCTAAGGTGCAGGTTGCTGTGGCTGCTGCTGCATGTATGGTTGCCATGGTCCCCACTTTCCACACTGTCTGGCATAGTGTCCTGGCTGTCCACATATCCAACATGTGGGGTTCTGTGATGGAGGATTATATGGTCTAAATCCTCCTCTGCCTCTTCAGATGCAGATGTGTCTGCTGATGACAGACCTGGTGTGTCATCCAATTTGTCAGTCACCTCTTTACTAAGGCCGCCTCTGAATGCCTTTTTGAATAATGACTGCATGATCTCAAATGAGCCAGGGTGGGCTCCTGTCAGAACCTGAAATTCATCCTGTGCTCGCAGAATAAATGCATCAATGTCCTCTTCTGGCTTTCTTGTGAAAATTACATCTGTGATAGGGCCTTTGGTAGATGGAAACATGGCTCTCAGCTGTATGGAAAATAATCCAGCCACCTGGCCCCATGGGGTCTCCATAGGTGACTTAGTTGTTCCTGAGTTATGTTCTATATCTCTCAGTGTTGATCCTCCTGCTGCATGGGCTAATATGCCTCTTATGTCTCATAGGCACAGTTGCTGTCCTGCAGTTAATGAATCTAATTTGCATAGCCATTACTAGGCTCCTTCAGTCAGAGGTGGCAATTTTTCACACAGTCCTGCCACATCACAGTGGTAGTAGGCCACATATTTATGCCCCTTAGCTCCCTGCATTAGTGGGTACATCCCTCCCCCTGTCTCTGTCACATCTCTGTCCCAGTTATATCTTGGCTCCCTCATGTCACTGCATGATTCTGCTCTGCGGTGTGTGTGTGAAAATGCATCTTCCTGTTCAGTTTTAGCATCTCTTTCCTCTTTCTCCTTCTGTAACTCCCTTTCTGCTCTCTCCTTATCTCTTCTCTCTTTCTCTCTCAGTATTTCTCCCCATCTGTGAAGCTCACACTCAGGTGGGCCTGAGTAGCTTCCTGCCCTTTCTCCTTTCTTCACTTGCTGTCTAATCCTAGATGCAATGGGTGTGGGGTCAGTCAGTACTGTCCAGTCTTCATTTTCAGGGTTCAGTGGCTGTAAAGTTACTCGTCCTCCTATAGCACACTCTACAGGTTTTGTCTTCTCATGTACAGTCACTGATGTCAGTGGGTGTTCTGTCAAATGTGTGTTTCTCAAGGAAGCCCTGCGCTCTTCAATGGCCTCTGCTAGCTGGGCTTTAACTTTTTCTGTGGTTTCATTTAGCTCCTTTATAATTTCATCAGTCAATGCTGTACCTGTGGATGTGGTTGAACCATTATCAGCTTCCTTTTCTTTTGGTAGCTTGGTCAGATCTGGGTACAATGGAGTGGAAGATCTACAGGGTGGTGCAGAGGCTCCAGCAGGAGGATCATCAGTCCTCCCACCTCCACTTTCCCTTATTTCATCCACTGCCACAGTACCATTGACTGTGAATACAGGCAGCATGTGTCCTGCCTGAGGTGGAAGTGGTGCATTTGAGTATGATGGTGGTTTCTCATTTGATTGTGTAATCAGTGCTCCTGCTGCCATTGCAAAACAATGCCACCTACGTCTTTTCTTTTCTGCTTTTTCCCACACTTTCTGTAACTGTCTTTTCTTCCAAACTGAATTAGTTTGGAGATGATTGTATGCTGTCTCAGCTTCTCCTATCATTATTACATCACATTTTTGTAGCCAATTCCCAATTCCTCCTGGATCTGTGGTATTTTTATCTCCCCCTTTTGACACCCAAGCTGTCCAAATTTCTTCGTACATTTTATACAATTTAGGCTCTTCATTTTTGTCTGCGCCATCTCTTGTTTGCTCCCATATTCTGTGTAGGGCTGTGCCTCCCCGTGGTGGAGACACCTCCCTCTTCTTATTTTTTTTTTTTTCCTGTTCAGTCATTTCACAATGTCTCAGTCCTCTGGGCTGATTGAGTTGGGTCGCTATGCCCCCTCTGAGACAATCCCCTTCACACAACCTTCTAGGCAGAAACTGTTTCTGTCCGGTGTGATAGGATTATTCCCAAAGTTTTAATTTACAACCAGCTCAAAGAATATATTCCCACACAAAATTACCACCCTCGTGACTATATAACTGTACTCAGAAGTCACTGCCAGTCATCAGCCTCTGGAGGTCAAGCTTCTACCTGCCGACTAAATCAACAGGCGGACTCTCCCTTGGGGTTAATTCCCAGGACCCTGACAGTGGTGTTCTGACTTGCGTACAATTATCCAACCCCTTAACACATTCCCCACAACGTACACACACTATACAAATGTTCTCTTTTTCACAATCAGGACTACTGATGTCTCAGTGCGCTTTTGCTTATATTCAATTCTGTTCAGGCGGTACTATTGGCCTGGGTTTTGCACCCACATGCGCTTTTTTTATACAATCCTCGCACGTTTGTACAGGTCTCTCACCCTTTATCTCTATCTCTCTCTTATTTCTCTTGTTTCACTTAATCTCTTTTTCTCTTCTCTTATTCAGTATTTTAACTTATTCTTTTCCTCAGTTTTCACTAAACAATTTGGATTAGAAATCAATGGAGATTCACCTTGTTGTGCAAAATTTTGAAAATAGTCAATTCAAAGTGTTTAATTCTTTTGAACAATAGGTCACTGCTTACCTTTTTAGTTGTAGGGCCCTGCACAACAAAGGCGGTCCCCCTTGACTTCACTTTGTGTCCAGTTGTCCTCTTTTCCCAATTAGATGATCCAATTCTGTCCTCCTTGAGAATCACGTCGGGGTCACCAACTTGTTGGCCTCTCCTTTTAGTTTCCCCCTGTTTGTATAAAGTATAATGTTATTCAACAATTAAAGGCCAGGGCATGTTCAGAATTCTCGATGGAGGAGAAAGACACACAATAATCTCAATGAGGACAACACAACGACAAGTTAAAATCAAAACACTGATATATTGAGGAAAAGAAGAGTTACAGAGCTCTGGAGGATACTTCTGTTAGCCTTAGCGTCTGAACTAGTACATAGAGTTCGGTTCTCAGCTGTTCAGCAGTCAGAGTCCCGTCTGTCTGATCAAATCCTCCTTTTCTTATAGTGAGCAAACCATGTGACTATGTGTCTGCATGTGTGTGAGAGATTAATGGTAAATGTGTATTGCTGTTAGGTCCAGCGGTCCAGCGTAGGTGGGTCGTTATCTTGTCGTCCAGAACTTGTTTCTTCTTTCCACATTCTTGGGCTTGCTGGTGTCTGATTGTCGTAACCTTGGTCCCTGTTTCACTGATAATACTCATGTGAAAGCTCCCTTTGTGTTGTTCCCAGAATGAATGTTGGTGTGCTGTAGTAAGCAGCTGTATTTAGCATGATAGATTGTGGTTAATAGCGTTATACATTAGATTAATATGTATCTGATCAGGTGACATACGCTACAACAGTCACAGTAAAGTCTGACGTTATAACAACTATAGAGCTCCAGCTATAGCGTTATGGTTCTGTTTCCACCATCACTCACATAGCTGACAAAGACATAAAATCACCTCTTTAAGAGGAGGAGGAGGAGGAGGAGGAGACCACCAGAGGGTCCTGACTGATCCTCATCAGGAGGCCTCCAGAACCCGTCTGTGGAGCTGGTCTACATATATCCGTGACATCATCATATCATTAATATAAAGTATGAACAGTTTTGGACAAATCACTACTAGCTACTGGCACTACTAGCCACTGGCACTACTAACACTACTAGCTACTGGCACTACTAGCTACTGGCACTACTAGCTACTGGCACTACTAGCCACTGGCACTACTAGCTACTGGCACTACTAGCTACTGGCACTACTAGCTACTGGTACTACTAGCCACTGGCACTACTAGCCACTGGCACTACTAGCTACTGGCACTACTAGCCACTGGCACTACTAGCTACTGGCACTACTAGCTACACTACTAGCTACTGGCACTACTAGCCACTGGCACTACTAGCTACTGGCACTACTAGCCACTGGCACTACTAACACTACTAGCTACTGGCACTACTAGCTACTGGCACTACTAGCTACTGGCACTACTAGCCACTGGCACTACTAGCTACTGGCACTACTAGCTACTGGCACTACTAACACTACTAGCTACTGGCACTACTAGCTACTGGCACTACTAACACTACTAGCTACTGGCACTACTAGCTACTGGCACTACTAACACTACTAGCTACTGGCACTACTAACACTACTAGCTACTGGCACTACTAGCTACTGGCACTACTAACACTACTAGCTACTGGCACTACTAACACTACTAGCTACTGGCACTACTAGCTACTGGCACTACTAACACTACTAGCTACTGGCACTACTAGCTACTGGCACTACTAACACTACTAGCTACTGGCACTACTAACACTACTAGCTACTGGCACTACTAGCTACTGGCACTACTAACACTACTAGCTACTGGCACTACTAGCTACTGGCACTACTAACACTACTAGCTACTGGCACTACTAACACTACTAGCTACTGGCACTACTAGCTACTGGCACTACTAACACTACTAGCTACTGGCACTACTAGCTACTGGCACTACTAGCCACTGGCACTACTAGCTACTGGCACTACTAACACTACTAGCTACTGGCACTACTAGCTACTGGCACTACTAACACTACTAGCTACTGGCACTACTAGCTACTGGCACTACTAACACTACTAGCTACTGGCACTACTAGCTACTGGCACTACTAACACTACTAGCTACTGGCACTACTAGCCACTGGCACTACTAACACTACTAGCCACTGGCACTACTATCCACTGGCACTACTAGCTACTGGCACTACTAGCTACTGGCACTACTAACACTACTAGCTACTGGCACTACTAGCCACTGGCACTACTAGCCACTGGCACTACTAGCTACTGGCACTACTAACACTACTAGCCACTGGCACTACTAGCCACTGGCACTACTAGCTACTGGCACTACTAACACTACTAGCTACTGGCACTACTAGCTACTGGCACTACTAGCTACTGGCACTACTAGCTACACTACTAGCTACTGGCACTACTAGCTACACTACTAGCTACTGGCACTACTAGCTACTGGCACTACTAGCTACTGGCACTACTAGCTACACTACTAGCCACTGGCACTACTAGCTACTGGCACTACTAGCTACTGGCACTACTAGCTACTGGCCGATAGCGGGTTGTTTGGGAACAGAGACATTAATACATCCACCACGGTACAGGCTCACAGCATACAGCCCATGAGTGTATTGTAAAATAATAAAAGTAATGAATTACAGCCAATATATCCATTACTACAGCTAGTGGCTATGACCATGCAGGGCAGCGGAGTCCCGTGGGTCTGATGCACGTTCATTATGCTGAGGAAAACAACTCTGGATTCTACTATTAGTTCATCTGACAACTTTTAGGTCGTAATGGTTTAAATGAGGTCAATCCAACTGTTCATTCTTGGCAGTTCATTTACCTCAAAAAAAAAAAAAGATCTTCTGACTTACAGATATCTCTGTATAGATCCATGGTTATGGACTCATTGGCATTTAGTCCAAAATGGTGGCTATCCAGCAGCTGTTGTCAAAAAAGCACCAGAGTTTTATGTTTTTGCTTCTATACACTTTGAGATCCACATCTGCAGTTCTAACATGCTGCTGTTATTATTTTATTTTATTATACATCCTGTATGTGACAGAGTTTGACTTTGTGAATGTTAAGCACCTAAAAAGAAAAAAGAACAGGAGAGCGGAGCAAATTAACAAGATTTAATGAAACATGCAAATTAAGATTAGAAGGTATAAGAACGGTTGTTTTCAACGCGAAGCACCACACCGCCGAAGAAGAGATACAGCAGCACCTGGAAACACAGACATTAATGAACAATGTGTGCAGTGAACACCCATCACCAGTCCATCACAGGGCACATAGAGACAGACCATTCATGCTCACATTCACACTTTACAATTCAATTACAATTTACAATTTAGAGTCATCAATTAACCTGCATGTCATTGGACTGTGGGAGGAAGCCGGAGAACCTGGAGAAAACCCATGCTAACACCGGGACAACATGCAAACTCCACAAAGAAGGGCCCCAAGCCGGATTCAAACCTGTGACCCTCTTGCTGTGAGGCGACAGCGCTAGCCCGCATTATATATTTAAATGCAAATAAAAGATGTTGTCCACAAAGCTGCTGTTGGTGACGAGTTGGGGATTAACAGGTTTACGTGGTGGCTGGAGTCCCTCATAGGCCAGACTGGTGCCAACTAGTCAACAGTTCACAGCTCTGGTTTAGGCTTCAGTTGCTGTGTCTGTGCATAAATCAACTATTGCCACTAGAGGTCACTATGTGTTTGACACCTGCAGCAGCATGATTAATCAAAGTATAACTACAAATATACATTTGCTCTTAAATTTTAGAAAGATTTCATTAAAAGTGTCACATCTTTGTAAACAGTTAAACACTAATTTTTATTTGCAGTTATGAGAATGCATTGATTAATGTGCAGATTCATAGACCAAGATCTGTAAGGCTGCAAAACATATATTTTTGTGTCATTTGGTAAATTTAGAAGAGCAGGATCACTTCTAAACAAAAAAAAAGTACAATGCTGAAAACAAAACTGTCCATTCAGCACAGTGATAGATTACATAATAATCTGAGCCTGTCAGTGGCACAAACAAGCACTTTTAAGTGGACGTAAATTGCCTGATATGATCACATTGCAGCCCCTTTAGCGGCTGCCATCTGCAGCACTCTCCCTCAATACTGCACCAATTTGAAAAATCGCTGTCCTCATTAGTCGGTTAGACACAAAAACATGGGAAAATAGGATCTGGGTTGAAAAATGCAGAAGTTTCCCCTATATGTTGTTAATTTCCTACAAGAGGTTGTCTTTCTGGTGAAAATAACCTCTAAAGAGGAAACATAAGTATCTTTGGAGTTTTGGAAATTAAAGTACAAGAGATGTATAAAGCTGAGTCTGGAGGGAAGGTGGACCAGACTAGTGAGGGTTCAGTGGGTGCATAAGTCACATTAGCCTTCCTTAAAATGTAAATACTGTTGAAACTGAAGCTCAATGTCCACTTGAAATTATAATAGTATTTTAATCTTGGGACTTACAGATTTTCCTATTTTTTTTTCCCAGCATGACGACAGATTTTGATAGTAATCTCAGTTTCCAGGAAACATTATGATCCAATACACAAAAAAAAGTCAAAAGCATCCAAAACAAACTGATGGTTTGCAACCAGGCCCAGGCCCCATTTCCTAAAACCAGACTTCTGCTCCTCCTCATGGCTGTTTTCAGACTTTTACTCATCTGTTTACATGCTGCCAGCAGCACACACACACAGATTTAATGCCACGTTGTTCCCAAGTGCCACATGGACAAAATAAACATGATCTGTCCACATAATATGAACACTGACCTCTGCATCCACTAATGTGATAACCTGTACATATTTTTTTTTAACTTTACTGCCATTGTGTACTTACAGCCACAAATAGGACTGCAATTAAGACTGCAAAGCAGAAGATCCTCCCTCTGGATCCTCTGGATCCTCTGGATCCTCTGGATCCTCTGGATCCTCGCCCCTCTCCTCTATCCTGGCTACTCCGGGATCTCCGCATGTCACCAATCCTAGAAACATGTAGAAATCTGCTTCAGACCACAAACTAAATAAGCGTGAACAGATGAGACTGACACAAGGCAAGTTCAGGGGGATAACTTAAACTTGCATTGTGGGTAATATATGCAACAGGTTTTGACAAGGAAGGAAAAAAAACAGAGGATATCTCAGGTTCTGCTGCGTCCATTTTGATCCTTTTTGTTTTAATCCATCCATTGTGAGTCTCACAATGTCAGTGCAATGTTAAATCAGTGGACTACTCTTTCCAGTATATACTACGACACCCTGTTCCAGAGCATTACACCAAAAACAGTTTGTATCTTAGATTATACTGTACTACCTCTGGAAGGCTCGCAGGCTCTGGTGGATTTGGAGGTTGGCCTGATCTCTGCTCAGTTGTATTCCTAGAGAGGAAAGCAGTAAGTTAATAGGAAGTGGTGGCCGATTATGAAAAAAATGTCCACAAATTGTCGATTAATCGGCTCACGATCAATCAGTCAACCTCTGATCTTAGACCACATACTGAGGGCAAGTCTGGCACCGGTAATGTGGATTATACTGTATATTGTACTGCCTTGCTCATCACTCATTAGGCAGAGAAGCTAAAGCTAACGGAGAGGTGCCAGGTTCATAGTTTTGATGCCTTCAATGTGAATCTACAATTTTAATATGAAAATAAAGAAAACTCTGAATGAGAAGGTGTGTCCAAACTTTTGGTCTGTACTGTCTATCTGCTTCAATAAAGTCTGATTATAGAGTTCTATTATGGCTGCTTGTGTTCAGACAACATTTAGCATTTAAACACATTCATTTCTTTTATTACATTAGTGATATCACATTGGCACTAGTATCACAAAATTTCCCCGCCCTTGACTCATGGGGGTGTATGTAAAACCACACCTGACACACACACACACACACACACACACACAAGTTTTTTGTTTTAGAAGTTGTCAGTAGGTCTCTGTTCTCTACTGTACTACTATGAGAGAAATTTGAATACTGTGGTCAGAAAGTCAAACATGCATTCCCTGATATGGTGTGGCTGTGAAAAGCATACCTCAGTAATATGTTGATTTGAGGGAATCCTTCCCACCTCTGCCGGCACACTGAGCACTGATTATTGTGACTGGCCTCCCACCACAGAGCCAGACACTGGCGGCATCACCACAGCGCCACACAGCGAGCAGCCAGTCTGAGCAGCGTCGCCTCTCAGCGGTGATTTTACAGCTACAGCTGCTGTCTTCAGAAAACCTGCTGCAGCGGAGCCTCAGCGGCACGTAGACAACTTTCTAGTCTGCACAACAACTTAAATCACATTATTTCACTGGAGCTCACACCAGACCAACTTACCTACACCGCATCCACTTCTGTTCTGCTTTAGGTAATAGTGATGGTCGGTCGCGAACCAAACGGCTCTTAGAGTCGGCTCTTTGAAGTGAACGACGGGAGCCGGCTCCTCATTGGGAGCCGTGTTTTTTTTTTTTTTTTTCTCTCTCTCTCACTTTTTTTTCTCCTCGCGCCGCACGTAATTGGTCGATATGTGTTTGAGCCTTGTGTTTGCGCTGAGCAGAGGGGGGAGGGGCGGGAGTTACACTAACAGCAGCAGTAGCGCACGAACAGAGAGAGAGAGAGAGAGAGAGAGAGAGAGAGAGAGAGAGAGAGAGAGAGGAGGAGGGAGGGAGAGAGAGAGAGAGAGAGAGAGAAGGAGGGAGGGAGAGAGAGCGAGAGAGAGAGAGAGAGAGAGAGAGAGAGAGAGAGAGAGGAGGGAGGGGAGAGAGAGAGAGAGAGAGAGAGAGAGAGAGAGAGAGAAGGAGGGAGGGAGAGAGAGAGAGAGAGAGAGAGAGAGAGAGAGAGAAGGAGGGAGGGAGAGAGAGAGAGAGAGAGAGAGAGAGAGAAGGAGGGAGGGAGAGAGAGAGAGAGAGCGGAGAGAGAGAGAGAGAGAGAGAGAGAAGGAGGGAGGGAGAGAGAGAGAGAGAGAGAGAGAGAGAAGGAGGGAGGGGAGAGAGAGAGAGAGAGAGAGAGAGAGAAGGAGGGAGGGAGAGAGAGAGAGAGAGAGAGAGAGAGAGAGAGAGAGAGAGAGAAGGAGGGAGGGAGAGAGAGAGAGAGAGAGAGAGAGAGAGAAGGAGGGAGGAGAGAGAGAGAGAGAGAGAGAGAGAGAGAAGGAGGGAGGGAGAGAGAGCGAGAGAGAGACGGGGACAACAAGAAGAGACAACATGGACACATTAGGAAGGTATAGTAAAGAAAATGAGTGACTCCAGGACCATTTCAATTTTACTGACAATACAAAGGCAGAGTGTAGAGTCTGCAGGAATATCATATAGAGCCACAAACAACCTGCACAGGTAAACAACCTGAGAACAGTCCACCAATCAGAGCAATGGGAAGATAAAACTGTCAGTTGAGTGTGATATTAATGAAGGTGCCAGTGTGTCTACTGCAACTGTTGCTGCTGCTGCTGCTGCTGTAGTAGTAGTAGTAGTAGTAGTAGTATCTACAGCATCATGCTGTTCACCACCACAACTACCTAAACCAACCCAGAGCTCTATGAGACAGTTTGTGCAGAAGTTTGTGACTCCAGAAAGACTCAATTGATGAAGAACTGACAAAAATGATTGCACTTGATTTCCATCCATTTTCAGCTGTGGATGATAAAGGATTCAGGAAGTTTATTCATGCACTGAATCCTGTGTCTGCAATTCTAAGCAGGAAAACTAAAATCATCCCAGGCCTATATGACAGAGAACGTGCATCCACTGCAAGAGAGGGTTAAAAAATCCACAGCAGCATCCTTCTTGTCAGTTAGGTGTCACTTTATTGAAAATGATAAAATGGTGGTCTGTCTTCTGGATGGTTTTGAGTTCAGCGACAAACACACTTCTGAGAACTGAGCAGAAGAGCTGCTCAAAGTGGCCAAAGAGGGATGCTGTTACTGACAATGCAGCCAACATAACAATTACATTAGTGATTCATTTTGAGCATAATTTTATATTGTTGTTGATAATAAATTAATTAAAGCAACAAAATAACCTGAAGAGCCGTTTGGGAGCCGAAAGAGCCGGTTCTCTGAAAAGAGCCGGAATTCCCATCACTAATTGATACTGTATTGATACTGTATTGATACTGTGTCACTGAATACTGACACCTGCTGGACCTTAAAAATCCCTACAGGCAACCGAGTTGACAGACTCAACTGACACTGATTTGATGACCTAGTATATACAATAATATAACTTAAGTCATCGTATTTTATATTGTATTATTTCGTATCTTCATATTAATTTAAAATATCTTCGATATTTTTAGATACGGTCAATAAATAATGTGAACAAGTATCATAACGTGCAAATATAAGTGAACGTGTTGTGAATGAGAATGCTTGTGGACTGGGATTTTTTTTTTTAGTTTTACAAATTTTTATTAAAAAAAATAAGTTTTTCCAATGTTTTGAAATTGAGTCTGTTACACTTTTTTTGATAGAACTTGTCCAGCTGTAGAAAACCTTTAACCTGCAGAAAATAATATGAATAGTAAACTAAGAGTCACTTTGAAATGAATTTGAGTTCACATAGATCAAGTGGAAACTCTAAGAGGATCAGGATGAAACAAGGATATTAAAACAAATACCTTATTTTCCGACATGAGATCAAAATGATCCCACACGGCGGAAACCTTCCTGTTGCCTTGAGGCTGCGCCATAATTCTTTATTAATTTAACGATGATCAGATCAGATCATAAATTCTTTTGGCCGATACATCCCATTGACAGATGCGCTTCCTTATAAACACGGTTTGGCGCGTTCGTGTCAGTTCGAAACAGTTCCTGTATCGGTCACGCGACTTTCTTGAAGCGATAACGCGCACAGAGACGGGTTTCGCTCTGAGCTGGATACGTGCGCAGACGCATCAGTAGTCATCATCCTCCAGCCGAGGCCGCTCCTGAGGACAGGTAACGCTGTCAGCACTTACGTTGCTAATCGTTATGCTAACGTTAACTAGCATCTGCTGGCTAACTATAGCATATCAACCTTATAGCTAACGTTGTAACAGGGATCTGGTCGTTTTGCTTTACGGAGCAGTAACTGTTGTTGTTGCTGCCATAGCAACCGTTAGTAATTAGCTAACGAGTACAGCTAACGTCCAGATCAGGATGTGGTAGCCGAGTTAACGTTAGCTGCTATCAAAGTTGTCATCCAAGGTGTCAGTGTGTTAGTGTTACTGCTTTCTTTCTGTTTGCTGGTTTGGTGCTGACCTGCTCACCTTTTGTTTAAAGAAGTGGCATTTAACTAACGCGAAGTACATTTAATCAAGTACAATTATGAGGTACTTCATTTGAGTCCTTTCTTTCCATGCCACTTTTCTTCACTACATTTCAGAAGAAAATATTGCTGTTTTTACTCCGTTACATTTATATGACAGCTTTACAGAGTAGGATTTTTACACAGAGAACAAATGAAGCTTTTGACTGTACGATAATGGTTTGTAATTTTTCTTAAAGAAACATTTCATGGTTCCAATTTCTCAAATGGGTCTTTACATACCAACTGGATGAATGGATTTTCTTGGAAAAAAGCCTGTGAAAACATATTTTAAATTCACGGGACCTTGCAAAATATTATAGCTCTACTCTTATTTTGAAAGTTTGTGTGTTATAAGCCTCACCAGTTGTTGTTTTTCTCTGGATTAGGTTGAAATGTGTACTGGACATCCAAAGAACACTAAGGATCATTGCAACATGTATTCATGTAAATAGTTGAATGTTTTACAGTAAATAGGGCTATCAATCAATTAAAATATTCAATTGATTTTGATTTTAACTGTCTATAGTCACTGGCTAGTAATTGCAAATTAATCACACATTTTCTATCTGTTCAAAATCTACATTAAAGGGAGATTTGTATTTAATACCCTTAATAACATGGGAGTGGGCAAATAAGCTACTGTATGCAAATGTATGTATATATTTATGATTGGAAATCAATAACTACCAAAAAGCAATGACAAAGATTGTCCAGGACCCCTCACAGGTACTGCATTTAGTGTCCAAAATATGCTCAAATCATAATATGGTGAACCGCAGCCCAACAGACAACAACAGCTGTCAGTGTGTCAGAGTGCTGACTTGACTAGGACTTGATCCAGACTGACTGGGACTATCATGAAGTGGTCATGTCTGTAAAGGGGAGACTCGTGGGGACCCAGAGAGCCATTTTTATTCACATATCTGGAGGTCAGAGGTCAAAGGACCCCTTTGAAAATGGCCAGTTTTTCCTCACCAAACTTTAGCATAACTTCTATCAGCGTATATGAGTGTCGCAGTATTTACTGACCTTTGTGACAAGCTTGTCTGACGGACCTTTAGGTTTCCTAAATTCAGAAAAGCTTTAAAACTGAACCTGCTACAACCTCCAAAAGATCAGTTGTGTTAATGTGTTAAAGAAATTAGTGGCGTTAAACCGATTTTGCCTTGACGTGTTCTCACATTAACTAAAAATAAATACCATTTTACCCAAACAAAGCATCTTTCATTTTCAGAAATGAGTATTCTCCACTAGTTTCCACTTTCTTGCAACCAAATTTTGATGACATGTAGAAATAATAGACTTCTATTACACATGAACATTACTAACATAAAGTCTGCATTAATTTTTCTTCATTATTTTTGTGGAGTAAAGCAGTTCAGATTCTTCCAATCAATCTGTAATCAAATCGCATTAGCGTTGATGGAATTGGTCCATTTATCAATTAGCAGTTTAGACAGGAAGTTTATCACCGACTATGTTGATAAGCCATTAATCATTTTATCTATCTATCTATCTATCTATCTATCTCCTCAGCGATAAAATATAATGCAAACTTGATTTACTGTGATGGATTCTTGTAACTCAAGAGTTTGCTGATATTATCATATCGTTAGGAGATGATTGAAAGCCAATGGACTCCTGAAAAAATACATGAAATAATCATTAACAACTCTGTAATCAGACTTTATTGAAGCAGATAGACAGTACAGACCAAAAGTTTGGACACGCCTTCTCATTGAAAGAGTTTTCTTTATTTTCATATTAAAATTGTAGATTCACATTGAAGGCATCAAAACTATGAATTAACGCATGTGGAATTCTATACTTAATGAAAACAAATTAAGAAATGAAGGTCAGTCAGTCCGAAAAACTGGGAAAACTTTGAAAGTGTCCCGAAGTGCAGTCGCAAAAACCATCAAGCTCTACAAAGAGACTGGCTCACATGAGGACCGCCCCAGGAAAGGAAGACCAGGAGTCACCTCTGCTGAGGAGGATCAGTTCATCCGAGTCAGCGGCCTCAGAAATGGCAGGTTAACAGCAGCTCAGACTAGAGACCAGGTCAATGCCACACAGAGGTCTAGCAGCAGACACATCTCTAGAACAACTGTTCAGAGGAGACTGTGTGAATCAGGCCTTCATGGTAGAAGAGCTGCTAGGAAACCACTGCTAAGGACAGGCAACAAGCAGAGAGACTTGTTTGGGCTGAAGACCACCAGGAATGGACATTAGACCAGTGGAGATCTGGACTTTGGTCTGATGAGTCCAGATCTGAGATCTTTGGTTCAACCACCGTGTCTTTGTGGAACCAGAAAAGGTGAACGGATGGACTCTACATGCCTGGTTCCCACCGTGAAGCCTGGAGGAGGAGGTGTGATGGTGTGGGGGGGCTTTGCTGGTGACACTGTTGGGGATTTATTCAAAACTGAAGGCAGACTGAACCAACATGGCTACCACAGCATCTAGCAGCGGCATGCTATTCCATCCGGTCTGCGTTTAGTTGGACCATCATTTATTTTTCAACAGGACAATGACCCCAAACACACCTCCAGGCTGTGTGAGGGCTATTTGACCCAGAAGGAGAGTGATGGGGTGCTGGACCAGATGACCTGGCCTCCTCAGTCACCGGACCTGAACCCAATCCAGATGGTTTGGGGTGAGCTGGACCACAGAGTGAAGGCAAAAGGGCCAACAAGTGCTGAGCATCTCTGGGAACTCCTTCAAGACTGTTGGAGACCGTTTCAGGTGACGACCTCTTGAAGCTCATCAAGAGGATGCAGAGTGTGTGGAGCAGTAATCAGAGCAAAAGGAGGTACTTTGAAGAAACTACAGTATCAGACATATTTTCAGTTGTTTCACACTTTTTTGTTAAGTATATAATTTCCACATGTGTTAATTCATAGTTTTGATGCCTTCAGTGTGAAGGTGTGTCCAAACTTTTGGTCTGTACTGTCTATAATCCTAATTAGTGATTTAGCTCCAGTGGTGCAGACTTGTCTTTAACTCCTCCACATCCAGCCAATCTTTCTTTTCTGTTCCAACCACGTTACCCCAACAGCTGAGGATGGATTGAGTTGGTTCCACTGGTGGAGCTACCTCTCCGTTAGCTTTAGCTTCTCTGCCTAGTGAATGATGAGCAAGGCAGTACAATATACAGTATAATCCACATTACCGGTGCCAGACTTGCCCTGTCAGTATGTGGTCTAAGATCAGAGGTTGACTGATTAATCGTGAGCCGATTAATCGACAATTTGTGGACATTTTTTTCATAATCGGCCACCACTTCCTATTAACTTACTGCTTTTCTCTCTAGGAATATAATTGAAAGTCTGTTCAGGGAGGCTGTTGAGCAGAGGAGAGCACAGATCCAGGCTAACCCCCAAATCCACCAGAGCCTGCGAGCCTTCCAGAGGTAGTACAGTATAATCTAAGATACAAACTGTTTTTGGTGTAATGCTCTGGAACAGGGTGTCGTAGTATATACTGGAAAGAGTAGTCCACTGATTTAACATTGCACGGACATTGTGAGACTCACAATGGATGGATTAAAACAAAAAGGATCAAAATGGACGCAGCAGAACCTGAGATATCCTCTGTTTTTTTCCTTCCTTGTCAAAACCTGTTGCATATATTACCCACAATGCAAGTTTAAGTTATCCCCCTGAACTTGCCTTGTGTCAGTCTCATCTGTTCACGCTTATTTAGTTTGTGGTCTGAAGCAGATTTCTACATGTTTCTAGGATTGCTGACAACATGGCAAGATTCTGGACAAACCAGGACAGAGGAGCAATCTTCTTCTATGCAGTCCTGATTGCACTCTTATGTGTGGCTGTAAGTACACAACGGCAGTAAAGTAAAAAAATATATTTACAGGTTATCACATTAGTGGATGCAGAGGTCAGTGTTCATATTATGTGGACAGATCATGTTTATTTTGTCCATGTGGCACTTGGGAACAACGTAACTGTGCAACGTGGCATTAAATATGTGTGTGTGTGCTGCTGGCATGTTCATTAATGTCTGTGTTTCCAGGTGCTGCTGTATCTCTTCTTCAGAGGTGTGATGCCTCACTTTGAATACAACTGTTCTCGGGACTTCTAATCTTAATTTGCATGTTTCATTAAATCTTGTTAATTTGCTCCGCTCTCCTGTTCTTTTTTCTTTTTAGGTGCTTAACATTCACAAAGTCAAACTCTGTCACATACAGGATGTATAATAAAATAAAATAATAACAGCAGCATGTTAGAACTGCAGATGTGGATCTCAAAGTGTATAGATCAGGGGTCTGCAACCTGCGGCTCCGGAGCTGCATGCGGCTCTTCACCCTCATTGTAGCGGCTCCCTTTGGCCTTGAAAAAAAAACCTGAACATAAATAAATGGTATTTCTTCATTCAGTTTTATTCATATAAAATATTACCATTATTAGTTTATTTTGTTGAGCAGTTATTTTGGAGTTTGACCTGATGCCATCTAATTTTAAAAGAGCTATTTTTAATTTATAATTTGTCAACGAAAATATACGTCACATAACGTCATCCGCCTTCGCCTTCACCTGCTGGCGGCTTTTGTAGTGTGCGAACCCTGCAATAGCCTAACCATGAAAAAATCCCAAAAAAGAAAAGTTTCGGAAGAAAATAGAGTTTAATTCAGCGTGGACATATTCATTTGCCTTCATCGCCAATGACGCTGGCTTATCTTCGTGCTTGATATGTGGCGAGAAGATATCGAACAACAAAAAGTGTAACGTTGAAAGACATTTTCAAAACAAGCACTCTGCATTCGCCGAAAAATACCCAACCGAAGATGAGCGAAAGAGAGCAATTTCAGAACTGCTAAGAAAAGCTGAAGAGAGCAAACTATCTTTCAAGAAGTGGATTACCTCTCCACAGTCTTTTGTTTGCAGTTTACAAGCTCTGTTATGTTTTGCGGCTCCCGACTATTTTTTTATGGGAAGAAGAGGGGGCAAAATGGCTCTTTTGATAATAAAGGTTGCAGACCCCTGGTATGGAAAAAAAACATAAAACTCTGGTGCTTTTTTGACAGCAGCTGCTGGATAGCCACCATTTTGGACTAAATGCCAATGAGTCCATAACCATGGATCTATACAGAGATATCTGTAAGTCAGAAGATCTTTTTTTTTTTTTGAGGTAAATGAACTGCCAAGAATGAACAGTTGGATTGACCTCATTTAAACCATTACGACCTAAAAGTTGTCAGATGAACTAATAGTAGAATCCAGAGTTGTTTTCCTCAGCATAATGAACGTGCATCAGACCCACGGGACTCCGCTGCCCTGCATGGTCATAGCCACTAGCTGTAGTAATGGATATATTGGCTGTAATTCATTACTTTTATTATTTTACAATACACTCATGGGCTGTATGCTGTGAGCCTGTACCGTGGTGGATGTATTAATGTCTCTGTTCCCAAACAACCCGCTATCGGCCAGTAGCTAGTAGTGCCAGTAGCTAGTAGTGCCAGTAGCTAGTAGTGCCAGTAGCTAGTAGTGCCAGTGGCTAGTAGTGCCAGTAGCTAGTAGTGCCAGTAGCTAGTAGTGCCAGTAGCTAGTAGTGCCAGTGGCTAGTAGTGCCAGTGGCTAGTAGTGCCAGTAGCTAGTAGTGCCAGTAGCTAGTAGTGCCAGTGGCTAGTAGTGCCAGTGGCTAGTAGTGCCAGTGGCTAGTAGTGCCAGTGGCTAGTAGTGCCAGTGGCTAGTAGTGCCAGTAGCTAGTAGTGCCAGTAGCTAGTAGTGCCAGTAGCTAGTAAGATAAGATATTCCTTAAGATAAGATATTCCTTTATTAGTCCCACAGTGAGGAAATTCACATATTGCAGCAGCAAAGTGGATAGTGCAATAAACAAGAAGTATAGATTTTTTAAAAAAAAAGTATTAATACAAATAAAATAAAATAATATATACATCATAGAAAAGTAGTTAAGATATGTCCAGCATATCAATAAATAATTGTCCAGCTGCTATAATTGAACAGATGATATGATTGTTATTGCACTTAGTGTCCAGTCAGTTTGTTGTGGAGTCTGGAGGGGGGGGGGGGGGGTGTTGTGGTTCTGGGGGTGCTGGTGTGGGTCTGTTGTGGTCTCTGGGAGAGTGCTGGTTGTGGGTCTGTATGTGGTCTACTGGGAGCAGTGCTGGTTGTGGAGTTGTATGTGGTCTACTGGGAGCAGTTCTGGTTGTGGAGTCTGTATGTGGTCTACTGGGAGCAGTGCTGGTTGTGGAGTCTGTATGTGGTCTACTGGGAGCAGTGCTGGTTGTGGAGTCTGTATGTGGTCTACTGGGAGCAGTTCTGGTTGTGGAATCTGTATGTGGTCTACTGGGAGCAGTGCTGGTTGTGGAGTCTGTATGTGGTCTACTGGGAGCAGTGCTGGTTGTAAATGTGACAGACCAGACAGAGCTGGCCCTTTTGATAATCTTATCCAGCCTCTTCCTGTCTGCAGCTGTGATGCTGCTGCCCCAGCAAACCACTCCATAAAATATGGCTGATGCCACCACGGTGTCATAAAATGTTTTCAGAAGTGTCCCCTGTACTGAACCGTTCCCTGAGGAACCCCCACACTGCAGACCACCGTGTCAGAACCGTTCCCTGAGGAACCCCCACACTGCAGACCACCGTGTCTGAACCGTTCCCTGAGGAACCCCCACACTGCAGACCACCGTGTCAGAACCGTTCCCTGAGGAACCCCAACACTGCAGACCACCGTGTCTGAACCGTTCCCTGAGGAACCCCCACACTGCAGACCACCGTGTCTGAACCGTTCCCTGAGGAACCCCCACACTGCAGACCACCGTGTCAGAACCGTTCCCTGAGGAACCAACACACTGCAGACCACCGTGTCAGAACCGTTCCCTGAGGAACCCCCACACTGCAGACCACCGTGTCAGAACCGTTCCCTGAGGAACCCCCACACTGCAGACCACCGTGTCAGAACTGTTCCCTGAGGAACCCCCACACTGCAGACCACCGTGTCAGAACCGTTCCCTGAGGAACCCCCACACCGCAGACCACCGTGTCAGAACCGTTCCCTGAGGATCCCCCCACCGCAGACCACCGTGTCAGAACCGTTCCCTGAGGAACCCCCCACCGCAGACCACCGTGTCTGAACCGTCCCTGAGGAACCCCCACACCGCAGACCACCGTGTCTGAACCGTCCCTGAGGACCCCACACTGCAGACCACCGTGTCAGAACCGTTCCCTGAGGAACCCCCCACTGCAGACCACCGTGTCTGAACCGTTCCCTGAGGAACCCCAACACTGCAGACCACCGTGTCTGACCGTTCCCTGAGGAACCCCAACACTGCAGACCACCGTGTAGAACCGTTCCCTGAGGAACCCGCACACTGCAGACCACCGTGTCAGAACCGTCCCTGAGGAACCAACACACTGCAGACCACCGGTCAGAACCGTTCCTGAGGAACCAACACACTGCAGACCACCGTGTCAGAACCGTTCCCTGAGGAACCCCCACACTGCAGACCACCGTGTCAGAACTGTTCCCTGAGGAACCCCCACACTGCAGACCACCGTGTCAGAACCGTTCCCTGAGGAACCCCCACACTGCAGACCACCGGTCAGAACTGTCCCTGAGGAACCCCCCCTGCAGACCACCGTGTCAGAACCGTTCCCTGAGGACCCCCACACTGCAGACCACCGTGTCAGAACTGTTCCCTGAGGAACCCCCACACCGCAGACCACCGTGTCAGAACCGTTCCCTGAGGAACCCCCACACCGCAGACCACCGTGTCAGAACCGTTCCCTGAGGAACCCCACACCGCAGACCACCATGTCAGAACCGTTCCCTGAGGAACCCCCACACCGCAGACCACCGTGTCTGAACCGTTCCCTGAGGAACCCCCACACCGCAGACCACCGTGTCTGAACCGTTCCCTGAGGAACCCCCACACCGCAGACCACCGTGTCTGAACCGTTCCCTGAGGAACCCCCACACCGCAGACCACCGTGTCAGAACCGTTCCCTGAGGAACCCCCACACTGCAGACCACCGTGTCAGAACCGTTCCCTGAGGAACCCCCACACTGCAGACCACCGTGTCAGAACCGTTCCCTGAGGAACCCCCACACTGCAGACCACCGTGTCTGAACCGTTCCCTGAGGAACCCCCACACTGCAGACCACCGTGTCTGAACCGTTCCCTGAGGAACCCCCACACTGCAGACCACCGTGTCAGAACCGTTCCCTGAGGAACCCCCACACTGCAGACCACCGTGTCTGAACCGTTCCCTGAGGAACCCCCACACTGCAGACCACCGTGTCTGACCGTTCCCTGAGGAACCCCCACACTGCAGACCACCGTGTCAGAACCGTTCCCTGAGGAACCCCAACACTGCAGACCACCGTGTCTGAACCGTTCCCTGAGGAACCCCCACACTGCAGACCACCGGTCTGAACCGTCCCTGAGGACCCCCACACTGCAGACCACCGGTCAGACCGTCCCTGAGGAACCAACACACTGCAGACCCGTGTCAGAACCGTTCCCTGAGGAACCCCCACACTGCAGACCACCGTGTCAGAACCGTTCCCTGAGGAACCCCCACACTGCAGACCACCGTGTCAGAACCGTTCCCTGAGGAACCCCCACACTGCAGACCACCGTGTCAGAACCGTTCCCTGAGGAACCCCCACACCGCAGACCACCGTGTCAGAACCGTTCCCTGAGGAACCCCCACACCGCAGACCACCGTGTCTGAACCGTTCCCTGAGGAACCCCCACACTGCAGACCACCGTGTCAGAACCGTTCCCTGAGGAACCCCCACACCGCAGACCACCGTGTCAGAACCGTTCCCTGAGGAACCCCCACACCGCAGACCACCGTGTCAGAACCGTTCCCTGAGGAACCCCCACACCGCAGACCACCGTGTCAGAACCGTTCCCTGAGGAACCCCCACACCGCAGACCACCGTGTCAGAACCGTTCCCTGAGGAACCCCCACACCGCAGACCACCGTGTCAGAACCGTTCCCTGAGGAACCCCCACACTGCAGACCACCGTGTCGGAAGTAATACGGATTCATTACCACAGACAAATGTTGTCACAAATAAACAGTTTGTCAGCTACAGATTAGTTTTTCAAACTCTCTAAATTATCCAACAGTATGTTGTTAAGATGAGAAGGTTTTTTATTTTTTCAGGAATATGGTTTTTCACATTTACAGATCCACAATCCTGGAACGCCACATTTTTGGTGTTTTTTTACAGTTGACTAATGAGCAGCAGGACTTTGGGGAAACCAAAACCATGCTGACAGTGTCACTCTAACAAATTCCCAAACCCATCGTTTGGCTCCGGTTATGGAGTTCAGACTGGTGAATTTCTACTTCTGTTCTCCAAATCTGCAAGTCTTAGCTGCAATTGTAGAAGTTTTTGAAATAGGACAGCATGCTCGGCCTTATGATGCACAGTAATTGGGACAGTTGTGTGTTGCTAAACACATTATCCAGACTGAAAGTAACAGCTGAAGCCACCAAATGCAGGAAGGACAGCTGGCAAAAGAAAAAAAAAAATGCCAGTGTGTAAATGCATAAATTAAAAGACTTAATACTCACAGGTCATATAGTCATATAGATGGGGCTTTGAGAAGCATAATAGATGAATAGATTTCACCTCATTATGGACTATGACAAGGTTGTGATGAGTATTTCAGCCTTCTCTCAGCATGAAAAGATAAATCAAAGAGGTGACCACCCAGAGCATACAGCCAGCTGTCTGATTTAAACATCTTTGTCTTTAAGTAATAATATCATATGATCTGCATACCGACGTCTGATTGGTCAACAGGTGGTGCTTTCATACGACTTGCTCACTTATCTCAAACATCACCTGCTCCGGAGCAGGTTAGCTGTTCAGTATCAGTACGACCTGACCCTGATAAGACATAATCCACCATCACAGGACTGAAAACCCTCAAGGGTTAACCCTGAAGTTACCTCGCTAACCCCAAAGCCTGCTTCATAGTAGAGGCGCCAGGCTTTTAAACCTCACACGGTTTCTGTAAAACTTTATGTGACCACGTTGTTACACAATGACTTCACTAGAGGTCGTTGTCAACGGCCGCGCCAGGACGTGTTGTCTTTTATTTCGCCGTCCATGTTAACAGGTTAGAGCAGCCACACAGCAGCGTGGGCAGCACGGCTTCACGGCCTATCAGCTGCGTGTCTTCTAGAGATTCGAGGTCTCGCCTATTTTTACGGCAAGTTGAACGTCGTTCACAGCAACAACAGCCAACAATTTTTTTTTTTTTTTTTGTTTACAGTATATTGACATCATAACAGCAACATTACCACAGTTTCAATGTCTGTATTAGTAGACTATGAAACAGATGTGGAAAAAAAAGTAAAGATTTATTTTTATATCAACACTTCCTGTTTCCATTTCAAAATAAAAACTCTTTATTGAGTTTTTTTATGTGTACAGAATTCCGTTGTCAGTACAAGGCTTTTATTCTGAAATATTTGCAGGACAGTGTGGTAGAAAATGCAAACTTACACAGCTTCATGAATGCATAAAGTACCAGGTTTTAATTTTGGATTATTAATAATATTTACAAACGGGCACACGGTTCTTAACCTTTTTCTGTCTATATTAAATATAAATGACACAACATTTGCTCATCTTTGCCTTTGAAATGCAGTTCACTTTGGTGAACTTTTAGCTCAAAAATGGCAGGTGATGGTCACTCACCTGCATCCGTACCCTTATGATTCCTCTTAACATGTACAGCACTTTAAAAATTTGAAAAGAAACGTGGACAAAGCCCATCAGGAGTTGTGCTGAAAGATGTTAACGCCAGAAATTCAATATCTGACAGACTTGGGGGTGAACCTGTGGCTCACTAAGCTGTGGGGACATGTGAGGAGGATCATCAACTGGTGATGAGCTACACAAGAGCGGGAAACATTTGCCCAATGCCTGCTGGGATCGGCTTCGACCCCGTCGTGACCCCCGACGGGATCAGCGGTTGAAGACGGATGGACGGAAGATAACTTCACAAAATTTGACAGAAAACTGACCATGAGATGTTTTATACAAAGGATGAAGGTCGCAGCCTGTCTGACTGGGTAATTATGGAGTTGATTAGCAAAATAATATCTCAAACAATGAGGTAAGTCTGCATCCTTATATCTCGCCTTAAAGACAAATGCACAGGTCTGAAGAATGTTGATATCAAATATAGTCAATAACTAATTAATAATTTTAAAACAGTGGTGCACTTCGTATAGCAGCATTAGAAAAAGCCACTAATCTAAGAGACTTTCTGTAGCTGCCAGGTTTTGTTTAGATAAGTTGGAAACGTACTTGCCCAAACAATATTACAGTATGTTAAATATGGATAAATTACTCTTTAGGATAATGGTAACAGATATGTATTGTGTATTGTAGTTACTGATATGATATCATTAAGTTTAGAGCTGTAGTTTTAAACCTCTTACGGTCCAACCAGTGGTACCGAGAAAAAGCAGCAGTTTAGAGAAATGGATTGGATGTATTTTAGTGCATCTTTATTTTTGCATCTGTGTGTGAAATATATTTTACAGTTAAATTACACGTTGAGATTCTGGGAAAATGGGAATCCTCTTTTTCTTTGTTCCTACTTTCTTGCACAAGGAAGTTTCAGTTTTCATCCTTTGCTACCAACTCAGCGTTAAACTAGGGCGCTGCCTTTTACAATTCCTAAAGGAGAATTATTCTTTTCACAACAATAAGCTCACATCTCTCAAGAGATTCACCAGAACACACAAGTGTCACTGATATCGACTGAAACCAGCCAGTTTCATTAAGTGTGTGTGTTTCTGTCAGCTGTGTGTCTGCCCATATTAATGATGCTCAGTGTGCCCAAAGGCTGCTGCTTCTTTTCTAGTGACAGACAGGAGGAGAGATAAATGACAACAAGTTTTCAACATGGACTCCGTTTTCCCATATTTTCGTGGTGTTTTCACACTTGGTCCCTTTCAGCCCTCCAAACAAACTCAGAGCAATTAGTCAGCATTTTCTGTGCAAAATGTGAACACTCAGCTCAGACTGAAACCAAGAGTACGGTTGGCTTCAAGTCTGTGTTGCAGTTCACAAAGAAGACAAAGCGCTCCAGGTTCCCTTTAGGGACATCACGAGAACTGATAACTCGATACCAAGTCAATGCAAAAATTCTGAAGACGTGGCAGTACTTGTTTTTCTACAGTACCGCGGGCACCGGCGAGGCTCAACACTAATGGTATCCCTGGGACAAAAGAAATGTGTTTGGATATTGGAGAGAAACTTGAATATAAACAGCTGGTTGGAGATGCTTTTATAATATAAAATAGAGACAATGCATGTACATTTTACAGCCACCACTTAAGCACAGAGAAACGTACCTTTCAGTCTGTATCAGTCCTGCCCCCAAATGCTCCTTATGATTGGAATAATTAACAAAACCTACTAATACACTTGGATGAAAAAAGTTTGGATATTTGTGTTTGGTGGATTATTCCTCTGTTGTTACATTGCTAATTGTCATTGTATTTCACATCATTAGAAAGCCTGTTTATTTACCTTCACCATGATGTCCAACTTGTAAGAATCATGCGTTTGTGGGATGAGCAGCACAGCTGATTATGTGCGTAGCACCCAAGTGAAACTTGATTGAATGATTGGTGGCAAATCATCTGATGTCAAAACCATGTCAGAGAAGAGTTGAGGAGTTTTATTTTGAAACTAAATGTTGAACTGAGCCATGTTGGTTTTGAAAAGCTGACTTTTCAGAATGAACCGGATCACTTGGTGATCCCGTGGTCTGGTCTTGTGGTGCCTGATCGGCAGCACCTGGAGCTCAGAATAAGACTCAGTACCAACAGGAGAAAACACTGTTTAGCACTGGCAGAGAATTTTGACAAATTTCACTTGGTGCTACGCACATAATCAGCTGTGCTGCTCATCCCACAAACACATGATCCTTACAAGTTGGACATCATGGTGAAGGTAAATAAACCGGCTTTCTAATGATATCAAACACAATGCCAATTAGCATTGTAACAACAGAAAAATAATCCACCAAACACACATTTCCAAACTTCTAATTGCATCGATTACACAGGCAGGACATCCTGAAACACCTTCAAACCCCATAAAACACCTTAAAACACCTCAAAACACCTTAAAACTCCATAAAACACCTTAAAACACTGGTGGCAGTGACTTGAAAAGCGTTGCATTTTCCATTCACACCACTGAGGTGTTTATGGGCTTAATTTGGCCATTTAATTGGGACTATGTGGGTCTGAGCTCCAGGAGCTCTGCTGTGAACAGAAAGAGGACTGAGGCCCCATCAGAGCTGAAGTGGACCTGAACTGAGTCCACTTTCAAATGCACCAACAATGTGAACACAAAAAGAGCCAAGTCCCTTTCTGCTGGTCCACTTTAAGAGGACTGCGTTTGGTTTGTACAGCCATGTCTGAAGTTGGTGCAGGACGCAGTAGGCCGCTATACGGGCCGTCGGCCTAATGCATCATATCCGTCCAATGTCAGTGCTTGTTTTTGCCACTGACAAGCTCATATCGTTATTATAAATATCTGACAACATTATGGAAAAGATGCTACAGAAAAATGAAGGTTTTCTTACCTTCCTCTGTTTATTCTGGTGCATCACGCCGGGATCCGCGCTGCTGCTGTGGAAGTGGAAAGCCCCCCCACGCACACATCCACGCGCACGTTGGCATGTCAGCATGCGGGTACGTGTTAACAGTCGTCGTCACTGGTCACCAGCTCATCGGACCTCTTTATACATCCATCAGGGATCAGGGACACCCTGCAGCAGGACTAGAGAGAAGAGGACGGAGGAAGGTGGCGTCTGTAGTCTTCCTCGGTGATGTTGTAAAGCCAGCTGATTTCACAAATGCTTCAGTTCAAAGTTCACACCAGACTCTGCCAGTGAAGTATGAGGTTTTCCTGACCACGATATTAACAACACAGTAACCTATTAACTTAAATGTTGGCCCTTCATGTACAGAAGAGACCCGCTGTATTTCTAGCAGCGATGGAAAGCAGCTCCAGTACTTAAAGGTCCCACATCGTGCTAATTTTCAGGTTCATACTTGTATTTTATGTTTCTACCAGAACATGGCGACAGGTTTTAATGTTCAAAAGACCTTTGTTTTCCCCTGAACATGCCTGTATTTACCCTCTGTCTGAAATGCTCCATTTTAGCGATGGAATTGTTTTGCAGGGCGACAGCTTGTGTCCATATTTACTTCCTGTCAGCTGATGACAGTCACATACACTGTAATACACGTTTACAACATGTAAAACTGTGAAATGGTCTAATGGTCTCTTCAAATGGGGTCCTGTTTACGAGATGGGTCCATATGAACGCCCCCCTCATGTCGCATTCATGACCTCATAAGTGAAAATTTTGTGAAAGCTGAGCGTTTACAACTTGTGACGTGTTTGTTGAAGTCAGAAATGGTGGAGCCCATGGAAGTTCATTTCTCGGTGCATAACAAGTTAATATTGTACAGTATACTGTAATTTTAGTCATATATTGTTTTTTCTTGGTCATTTTATAATATATCTGAGGAAAATGTTGATATTCTCACCTACCTCATCTTTCTCCTCAGCGATTATGTCTTTGAATTTCCTGCATTGTGTTACCCTCTTGCTAACTTGCTTCTAGACTCAGACAGTAACGTCAGTATTGCTGTTGTTTAGCTGCGGTGTTCCTCACAACTTAACCACTTGAACAGCAAGCAGTTTAATAAAATACAGTATGTTGTCACTGAAATAAACGAATGAATAATTGTGATAAATAATCATCATATCAAGATGAATGACAATCATGATTATCATTTTGGCCATAATTATGCAGCCCTAACTCCACATTATGGAAGTCATTATTGCACTTTTCCCTTTACTACATTTATTTTGACTACTACACACACCTACTTTAATTATTCTGCAGATTCAGATTAATAATTCAAAATATAATCAACAGATAGACTCTAGATTATTACTTTATATCAGTAAAACTGTACTGATCTCCAGGGGGAAACTCACAAGCTCCCCAGCAGCATAATTAGCCCCAAACTGACCACCCTCTATGGCAGCATCTACCACCAGTTTATCAATGTCTATGTGAATGTTGACATGAACAACAATGTATAAATGCGAGACTTTTTCACTTTACCATTGTCTATACCGTTATATACTTTCATATACGTTTTACAGCATTCTACACCTCTGTATACATATATTTTTATATTATTACATACTACATTCCCATTTACACTTCACATATTCTCATAGGCATATTCTCATCATGCCTATACATACTACATTCTATTTACATTCTGTTGACTGTTATTGTTATGCCTTAGATCATCATTTTGCTTTCACTTTTACTTGTGTGATATACAGTATATCTATATAATGAGCATTGTTGAAGGAACCTGAGACCAAATATTTTCATGACTGCTTTGCTGGAACTGACATATGACAAATAAAGAACCTTGAACTATGAAATACATTCACCATTTACACATTCATGCATTAATAATTATAATCCAGCAATATACACTCTAAGAAAAAAAAAAGTCTGTAGAAAAACAGATAATGTCCTGGCAGAGCACTTCTTCCATCACTGGTTATGTCCTAGTGTTTCTTCAAATAATCCTGGATCATAACTTTATAGAACATACTGACATGCATGCTGTATATAGCCAGTGATGGGAGAAGCTGTCAGACAAATGTAGTAGAGTATAAAGTACATTTTCCTCTGAAATGCAGTGGAGGTATAAAGCTGTGTACAATGAAAATACTCTACAGTACTTCAGTAAATGTACTTAATCATGTTCCACCACTGCCCCGTTGTGCTCAAATTGGTGTCTTCGTTTACTACACATGATAAAATGATGACCCACTATTTAATTCAAATTCAAAAGGGAAACATTTAGCAAAATCACATTCTTGTTTGTATGTTTCAGGTTAAATCTTTTTTTTTTTACAGTATATAAAGATAAGTCAAATGAAGTTAAGATATAACAGAAAGATTTTGCAGTTAAAAATATAAAAAACACAAATTGCAGTATGCAGTATACGCGGTATATTTGTGTGTCTTACTTAGTGCCGGCCAGTAGGTGGCGGTATGAGCCTATCAGATGCCGACCTGCCTTCATTACGGATGGTAACCGCTGGTAAAAAACACACGAAGAAGAAGTGCTGGCGCCATTAGCTAGCAGCAGCAGGCTAGCTCAGACAGCGGGGCTAGTTCATGACGGGCTGCTGTCATCCAGAATAACGCAGCAACTTGGCCTCATTTACTCTTTACCCTGGTTTTCTGATGACAGCCTTCAAACCGGGCGACCACATCGCATTATGTTCGAGGTAACGTTGACAACTTCGCCGCTATTATTGCACAGCTAGCTTCCGTTTGCTGGGGTTTTGGATGTAGCTTCAGTGTATCAGTGAACTAGCTGGGTAGATGCAGCTCGTTAACCTGGTATGCAGATGAATAAGAAGTAACTGTTGCGCGTGGGTCGACATTGGTTTAAATATTAACCCCATGCCGCTCCTAAAATAAACAGTAGCTTCTAATATTGTCAGAATAGCTTGTTTGCTAGCTAGTTAGCTAGTGACGTTTGTTATTAAACGAGTGTTGCTTTCAGTAACACATGAAACTTATCCGGTGAAATGATTTATGCGCTGCTTCCGACTCTTCCGAGGTACAAGGGCTTGTTAAATGTCCAAGTGTTGGAGAAGAAAATATCATAGAGAGCTCACAGTGCCAATTATAATTCTAGCAAGCGCAACAAAACGTGAGTTTATTTACTGTACTGCTGCTGTGACATTATTATCATCAGTGTAGCCAAATCTCAGTCGCTTGCGCCATTTATTGTAGTGCTGCATAAAACTCCTAATTTCTTCTAAATGGGTGTTTCTGCAACTACTGGCATTTTTAAGTCCCAGCAGTGCTTGATAATATATATATATATATATATATATATATATATATATATATATATACACACACACATACTGTTACTACCCATCTTGACAGATAATTACTAAATTATGTGATTTAATAAACAATGGGTGTGAGCCGCAGAGTGTAAAACCGTGGTACCACCAGCCACCGTCTGACTTCTGTTGCTCCTCAAGTAGTGTTATTATGATAAGGATGACCTCTGAGCGAGGCAAACCGCATTGGAAAGGGAGGAGTGAGCAGACGGGTACATAGTTTGTTGTAATCTGCAACCACACTACTCGATGCCGCCAAATCTGGTGGTATCTAGCAGTGAGGTGAGTAGATCGCAACCAGCTGATGCTTCTCTCACGTGCCAAGCGTGTTGGAGAGCTTCGGTGGCCGACGCAAAAACACAAGTGTCCTTCTCTAGAGCCAGTTGGAGCAGAGTCAGTGCAGAGAGTGTGTACATGAGAAGTGAGTAGTGGGAGAAAGATGGCAGTAACGTTATCGACTCCGGCCCCAGAGTTTGGTTTGTTCATTCTGGGCTACTGTACAAACATGACGCTGCAACATGGTGGACTCTGTGAAGAGGACCCTCTCCCTATGTAGATGAAAACAGTTCATTGTAATGGCCGGTTCAGACTACACAATATCAGCCCGATTATAGGCAGATGGGGCTGACGTAGGGTGTCGACTCGATCGTTTTTCTTGTGTACTTTGTCATAGTACACACAACTGACAGCGTGTCTGGGAGGCCTCATAACGTCCCAACAGAAAGTCTAGCATGTTTGGTTTTTTGTTTTGTGTCCCACAACGTGTTGCGTCATGGCCGCGAAGTTGACCGAATGAGCACAGAACCACACAGCTACAAACAACGGCGAAGCGAAAGAGGAATGATGTCGCTGTGAGGTGGAACTCTGAAATGGAGGAAACGTTTGTAGAGCTATGGCAACATGTCATTGTTCCGTTGTCCAAATGAACCAGCCATTATTCTGACAGGCCAATAGTCCGACAAATGCACCACTGGACCGAAGAAACAGACACCCATTGTTGCGAAATCTCATCGTTCCGACAATACGCAACTCTGCGTAATGTGTTAATTTAAGGGCTAAACGGGCCTGACCAAAAGGGCCCACGAGGCTCCGTGCACAAAGACGCAATGGCGAAAGTGCATTTTACACCAAAACGACCTGCCAGGAGAGAAGAAACATTTCTAGCAGCTGTATATCTGACTGAGATCTGTTTGTCTCCATCTTTACATTGTTCTCACTGAATCCTCTGTCCTTTCTCAGACAAACAGAAGCACATGGCTGCTTATTATGCAGAATGATGACATCAGGCACGTCATGAAAGATGACCAGACGTGATTGGTCAGGGACTGATGTGTAGTCTGTCATGTGTCCAGGCCAAGTCACAACATGAATTTATGACTCAGTCGTCTAATCTGACACAGTGACCATCGTAACCATCAAAAATATTGTGTAGTCTGATCCTGGCATAAGGTAACAAAAATACAAAGATTTTTATTATCAGGTGATGATAATACACTACAGAAAACATAATTATTAGTATTTTAGTCTTTTTTCTTCCAATAGATCCCCCTAATTGTTAGACACTGGTCCTTTAAGTAGCACATGTGGAGGATTCAGAGGAGTCCGAATAAGAGTTGGGCGGATTGTTGATATAATGACTGTTTCTTTCCACATGTGAATACGTTCTGCTGCTTTTCTTTTGTTATAAAGTGAAACGACGAGGCAGAAGAAAGATTTCAAAAGCTCCAGTGTTGCCTGGTGAAGACCGAGAGGTGAGTGATTTTTTTATGTCTATTGAATTGTGTTTGGTGAAATGATCATTTTGCATATTGTTTTCTTACAATAAGTCTTTTCATCTTATAGTGTCAAGACGCACCCAAAGAAAGAGAAATGTTCCAACCATCGTGGAAATAAACTCAAACTGTTCGCCGGGCTGCTGGTAAGTAGAGGAAGAAAATATCTGGTTGGGTATTGTTTTAATTATACTGTCTCTGGAATTAAATGTTACCTGGTTCATTGCATATTGTTTGAACGAGAAAACTAAAATAGGTCTACTAAAGGTGTGGATATTTGTTTATTTTCATCAGTGGATTTGTTTTAAATTTCAGCCCCTCTTTTGTTGTAAATAACATACACATGCAAACTTTACTTTCAGACACTTAGGAGCTGATTTGAGAAGGACATTCCCGAACAAATTCACAAAAAAAAAGTGAATCCATTTTTTAACCAGTTCTCGATACCCAACCCATATTCATAGTTAATAATATCAGTTTTCTGTTTTAGACAGCAGTTTTTAAAGCAATAACTTTTTTTCTTTCTTTTACCAGTAAAGCGACATTACAAAAGAAGGAAAGATACCAAACTATCTGCTGAAGGAGATGGAAAAAACACTGTCATTTCTACTGGTAAGAGCAAATAGAGTCCATCCAGGGACCCACTACAGTTTGCTTATCAACCTGGCATTGGGGTGGACGATGCCGTCATCTTCCTGTTACACCGAGCTCTGTCTCACCTGGAGAAACCTGGCAGCACTGTGAGGATCACGTTCTTTGATTTCTCCAGTGCTTTCAACACCATCCAGCCAAAACTTTTGGGGGACAAACTGGAGACTGCAGGGGTAGATCACCATCTTACATCCTGGATGCTGGACTACCTCACAAACCGCCCACAGTATGTGAGGACACGGGACTTCACCTCCGACACGGTGGTCTGCAGTGTGGGGGTTCCTCAGGGAACGGTTCTGACACGGTGGTCTGCAGTGTGGGGGTTCCTCGGGGAACGGTTCAGACACGCTGGTCTGCAGTGTGGGGGTTCCTCAGGGAACGGTTCTGACACGGTGGTCTGCAGTGTGGGGGTTCCTCAGGGAACGGTTCAGACACGCTGGTCTGCAGTGTGGGGGTTCCTCAGGGAACGGTTCAGACACGGTGGTCCGCAGTGTGGGGGTTCCTCAGGGAACGGTTCTGACACGATGGTCTGCAGTGTGGGGGTTCCTCAGGGAACGGTTCAGACACGGTGGTCCGCAGTGTGGGGGTTCCTCAGGGAACGGTTCAGACACGCTGGTCTGCAGTGTGGGGGTTCCTCAGAGAACGGTTCTGGCTCCAGGGAACGGTTCTGGCTCCGTTCCTCTTCACGCTCTACACTGCAGACTTCTCCTACAACTCACCAACCTTTCACCTGCAGAAGTTCTCTGACGACTGTGCTATCGTCGGCCTCATCACTGATGGGGACGATGGGGAGTACAGAGAACTTTCCCAGGACTTGGTGGACTGGTGCCTGCGGAACCACCTCCAGAAAACTAAAGAGCTGGTGGTGGATTTCCGCAGGCAAACTCATCCCCCTCCAACACCGGTGAACATCCAGGGATCAGACATTGAGATGGTGACATCTTATAAATACCTGGGTGTTCACCTGAACAATAAACTGGAGTGGACTACAAATTACTCTGCACTCCATAAAAAAGGCCAGAGCAGACTGTATCTGCTCAGGAGACTGAGGTCTTTTGGAGTGCAGGGGACACTTCTGAAAACTTTTTATGACACTGTGGTGGCATCAGCCATATTTTATGGAGTGGTTTGCGGGGGCAGCAGCATCACAGCTGCAGACAGGAAGAGGCTGGATAAGATTATCAAAAGGGCCAGCTCTGTCTGGTCTGTCACATTCACAACCAGCACTGCTCCCAGTAGACCACATACAGACTCCACAACCAGCACTGCTCCCAGTAGACCACATACAGACTCCACAACCAGCATTGCTCCCAGTAGACCACATACAGACTCCACAACCAGCACTGCTCCCAGTAGACCACATACAGACTCCACAACCAGCACTGCTCCCAGTAGACCACATACAGACTCCACAACAAACTGACTGGACACTAAGTGCAATAACAATCATATCATCTGTTCAATTATTGCAGCTGGACAATTATTTATTGATATGCTGGACATATCTTAACTACTTTTCTATGATGTATATATATTATTTTATTTTATTTGTATTAATACTTTTTTTAATTGTTGTTTATTGCACTATCCACTTTGCTGCTGCAATATGTGAATTTCTCATTGGCATTTAGTCCAAAATGGTGGCTATCCAGCAGCTGTTGTCAAAAAAGCACCAGAGTTTTATGTTTTTGCTTCTATACACTTTGAGATCCACATCTGCAGTTCTAACATGCTGCTGTTATTATTTTATTTTATTATACATCCTGTATGTGACAGAGTTTGACTCTGTGAATGTTAAGCACCTAAAAAGAAAAAAGAACAGGAGAGCGGAGCAAATTAACAAGATTTAATGAAACATGCAAATTAAGATTAGAAGGTATAAGAACGGTGGCATACGACACAAACCATCACATATGTGCAGAAGAGATACAGCAGCACCTGGAAACACAGACATTAATGAACAATGTGTGCAGTGAACACCCATCACCAGTCCATCACAGGGCACATAGAGACAGACCATTCATGCTCACATTCACACTTTACAATTCAATTACAATTTACAATTTAGAGTCATCAATTAACCTGCATGTCATTGGACTGTGGGAGGAAGCCGGAGAACCTGGAGAAAACCCATGCTAACACCGGGACAACATGCAAACTCCACAAAGAAGGGCCCCAAGCCGGATTCAAACCTGTGACCCTCTTGCTGTGAGGCGACAGCGCTAGCCCGCATTATATATTTAGATGCAAGTAAAAGATGTTGTCCACAAAGCTGCTGTTGGTGACGAGTTGGGGATTAACAGGTTTACGTGGTGGCTGGAGTCCCTCATAGGCCAGACTGGTGCCAACTAGTCAACAGTTCACAGCTCTGGTTTAGGCTTCAGTTGCTGTGTCTGTGCATAAATCAACTATTGCCACTAGAGGTCACTATGTGTTTGACACCTGCAGCAGCATGATTAATCAAAGTATAACTACAAATATACATTTGCTCTTAAATTTTAGAAAGATTTCATTAAAAGTGTCACATCTTTGTAAACAGTTAAACACTAATTTTTATTTGCAGTTATGAGAATGCATTGATTAATGTGCAGATTCATAGACCAAGATCTGTAAGGCTGCAAAACATATATTTTTGTGTCATTTGGTAAATTTAGAAGAGCAGGATCACTTCTAAACAAAAAAAAAAGTACAATGCTGAAAACAAAACTCCAAAATATGACGTGACAATTCGCTGCCAATGCAGTCGTTAAGCCAAGTGTCCATTCAGCACAGTGATAGATTACATAATAATCTGAGCCTGTCAGTGGCACAAACAAGCACTTTTAAGTGGACGTAAATTGCCTGATATGATCACATTGCAGCCCCTTTAGCGGCTGCCATCTGCAGCACTCTCCCTCAATACTGCACCAATTTGAAAAATCGCTGTCCTCATTAGTCGGTTAGACACAAAAACATGGGAAAATAGGATCTGGGTTGAAAAATGCAGAAGTTTCCCCTATATGTTGTTAATTTCCTACAAGAGGTTGTCTTTCTGGTGAAAATAACCTCTAAAGAGGAAACATAAGTATCTTTGGAATTTGGGAAATTAAAGTACAAGAGATGTATAAAGCTGAGTCTGGAGGGAAGGTGGACCAGACTAGTGAGGGTTCAGTGGGTGCATAAGTCACATTAACCTTCCTTAAAATGTAAATACTGTTGAAACTGAAGCTCAATGTCCACTTGAAATTATAATAGTATTTTAATCTTGGGACTTACAGCATTTTCCTATTTTTTTTCCCAGCATGACGACAGATTTTGATAGTAATCTCAGTTTCCAGGAAACATTATGATCCAATACACAAAAAAAAGTCAAAAGCATCCAAAACAAACTGATGGTTTGCAACCAGGCCCAGGCCCCATTTCCTAAAACGACCCGATTCAATAATGACATTCATTAAAGCTTCAGTAGGCAGCACGTTTTTGGCATCATTGGGCAAAAAAAATCCATAAAAACCTTTCAGCATATTGTAATTCAAGTATTCTGAGAGAAAACCAGACTTCTGCTCCTCCTCATGGCTGTTTTCAGACTTTTACTCATCTGTTTACATGCTGCCAGCAGCACACACACACAGATTTAATGCCACGTTGTTCCCAAGTGCCACATGGACAAAATAAACATGATCTGTCCACATAATATGAACACTGACCTCTGCATCCACTAATGTGATAACCTGTACATATTTTTTTTTAACTTTACTGCCATTGTGTACTTACAGCCACAAATAGGACTGCAATTAAGACTGCAAAGCAGAAGATCCTCCCTCTGGATCCTCTGGATCCTCTGGATCCTCTGGATCCTCGCCCCTCTCCTCTATCCTGGCTACTCCGGGATCTCCGCATGTCACCAATCCTAGAAACATGTAGAAATCTGCTTCAGACCACAAACTAAATAAGCGTGAACAGATGAGACTGACACAAGGCAAGTTCAGGGGATAACTTAAACTTGCATTGTGGGTAATATATGCAACAGGTTTTGACAAGGAAGGAAAAAAACAGAGGATATTTCAGGTTCTGCTGCGTCCATTTTGATCCTTTTTGTTTTAATCCATCCATTGTGAGTCTCACAATGTCAGTGCAATGTTAAATCAGTGGACTACTCTTTCCAGTATATACTACGACACCCTGTTCCAGAGCATTACACCAAAAACAGTTTGTATCTTAGATTGTACTGTACTACCTCTGGAAGGCTCGCAGGCTCTGGTGGATTTTGGGGGTTGGCCTGATCTCTGCTCAGTTGTATCCCTAGAGAGGAAAGCAGTAAGTTAATAGGAAGTGGTGGTCGATTATGAAAAAAATGTCCACAAATTGTCGATTAATCGTCTCACGATTAATCAGTCAACCTCTGATCTTAGACCACATACTGAGGGCAAGTCTGGCACCGGTAATGTGGATTATACTGTATATTGTACTGCCTTGCTCATCACTCATTAGGCAGAGAAGCTAAAGCTAACGGAGAGGTGCCAGGTTCATAGTTTTGATGCCTTTTAATGTGAATCTACAATTTTAATATGAAAATAAAGAAAACTCTTTGAATGAGAAGGTGTGTCCAAACTTTTGGTCTGTACTGTCTATCTGCTTCAATAAAGTCTGATTATAGAGTTCTATTATGGCTGCTTGTGTTCAGACAACATTTAGCATTTAAACACATTCATTTCTTTTATTACATTAGTGATATCACATTGGCACTAGTATCACAAAATTTCCCCCCCCTTTCTTTGGGGGGGGTTTTTTAAAACCCACCCGAAACACATACACACACACACACACACACACACACGCAAGTTTTTTGTTTTAGAAGTTGTCAGTAGGTCTCTGTTCTCTACTGTACTACTATGAGAGAAATTTGAATACTGTGGTCAGAAAGTCAAACATGCATTCCCTGATATGGTGTGGCTGTGAAAAGCATACCTCAGTAATATGTAAGGCAAGTCAGGTCCTAGTTAAGGCAAGTCAGGTCCTAGTTAAGGCAAGTCAGGTACTAGTTAAGGCAGGTCAGGTCCTAGTTAAGGCAAGTCAGGTCCTAGTTAAGGCAAGTCAGGTCCTTAGTTAAGGCAAGTCAGGTCCTTAGTTAAGGCAAGTCAGGTCCTTAGTTAAGGCAAGTAAGGTCCTAGTTAAGGCAAGTCAGGTCCTTAGTTAAGGCAAGTCAGGTCCTGAGTTAAGGCAAGTCAGGTCCTAGTTAAGGCAAGTCAGGTCCTAGTTAAGGCAAGTCAGGTCCTTAGTTAAGGCAAGTCAGGTCCTTAGTTAAGGCAAGTAAGGTCCTAGTTAAGGCAAGTCAGGTACTTAGTTAAGGCAAGTCAGGTCCTGAGTTAAGGCAAGTCAGGTCCTTAGTTAAAGCAAGTCAGATCCTTAGTTAAGGCAAGTCGGGTCCTTAGTTAAGGTAAGTCAGGTCCTTAGTTAAGGCAAGTCAGGTCCTTAGTTAAGGTAAGTCAGATCCTTAGTTAAGGTAAGTCAGATCCTTAGTTAAGGTAAGTCAGATCCTTAGTTAAGGGGTTAGGGTAGCAGTATTTAGTGCCTGACTCTGTCCTGAACTACAGCGTCGTCACAACATGAAACATAATAATTTAAGTCATTACGGCCATTTAATGTTAAATGACCTGCAGAAAGGTTAAATTCTGATCAATACTCAAATCTAACTTCTACGTGTCCTTGGTTTTATATTAATTATTTAAACTGAAAGCACGAGTCATAAAGTCTTTAACTACACTCTCAAGTCATTTATTTTCACCCAAGTCAAGTTGCAAGTCATCAAAACAGCGAGTCCAAGTCCCAATGAGTCGAGTTCACGTCTCTGCAAAGTTGTTTTACTAGAAAGTTTCCCTCGTCGGTGCTGCCTTGCTCAGCTGCTGTGGACGGATGTCTTCTCTAAAGTTAAACTGATGCCACCACACTATTAACAACACGATGCAGGTAACTGATCCCAGAGGATCTACCACAGGTTCAGTCCTGGGGCTCATCCTGGCTCCCAGCTACTCCTCCAGGTTTTCTGTGTGCTTATAATACATATTCATATGTCTGTGAGAGAGTATATATATATAGTACATACATATCTGAACTTTGTGTAAGTATATGGGTGTGTGTGTGTGTATTCAGCATATGAAGGTGTATGTAGAGGTGTAATCTGGTATATGAAGGTGGGCGTAGATGTGAATATGTGGTTAAGTGTATAATGTGTGCGTAGACTTATTTTATTCTTCTGTTTGAACATATCACTGGGTGTATGGGGAGGAACAATCAAGTATTGTGTATACTGAAGATGAAATCACTAGAAAAACAAAAAAAGGAAACACAGGCACACTGTCGTTAAATGCCTTGTTGTCACACCAGCTGCTACGCTAGAGTCAAAACTACGACATGTGGAAGAGGAACATGTCTGGAGGTGAATTAATCTCATCCCACTAAGATTTGTGGAGGTCTTACAGTGTGACGATGGAGGCGGAGGTAGTCCTGAGAGACTGGGGGAAAGCAGAGGCAGGGGATCGGCTGGGACGGAGGGAGGGAAGGATGGATGTAGACGGGTCACGGCGGGGGGTCCAGAATCACTCCCTGGATGTGTGTGAAATTACCCCGACAGTTAGACCACCACGTTGTTTAGCCACTATGGTTAGCCTCCATTGTTAGCCTCTATGGTTAACCTCTATGGTTAACCTCTATGGTTAACCTCTATGGTTAACCTCTATGGTTAGCCACTATGGTTAGCCTCCATTGTTAGCCACTATGGTTAACCTCTATGGTTAGCCTCTATGGTTAACCTCTATGGTTAGCCTCTATGGTTAACCTCTATGGTTAGCCTCTATGGTTAACCTCTATGGTTAGCCTCTATGGTTAACCTCTATGGTTAGTCTCCATGGTTAACCTCTATGGTTAGCCTCCATGGTTAACCTCCATGATTAGTCTCCATGGTTAACCTCTATGGTTAGCCTCCATGGTTAACCTCCATGATTAGTCTCCATGGTTAACCTCTATGGTTAGCCTCCATGGTTAACCTCTATGGTTAACCTCCATGGTTAACCTCCATGATTAGTCTCCATGGTTAACCTCTATGGTTAGCCACTATGGTTAGCCTCCATGGTTAGCCTCCATGGTTAACCTCTATGGTTAGCCTCCATGGTTAGCCTCCATGGTTAACCTCTATGGTTAGTCTCCATGGTTAACCTCTATGGTTAGCCTCCATGGTTAACCTCCATGATTAGTCTCCATGGTTAACCTCTATGGTTAGCCTCCATGGTTAGCCTCCATGGTTAAGGTATAGGTGGTGCAGTTCAGCAGGTGTAGAGCCGGTCTGGACGATGACAGACAGATCTGCAGCCTGCTAAAAGTGAGTTTGTGAGTTCCAACCTAGTAACGCCTCACATCTAAAAGTCCTGTTTCAGTAGCTGGTTTGGATTCAGTCCTGATAAACCACACTGCAGTCCTGCTGGAGGAGGATGGATCTGTGATCCAGGTCAGGATTGTGCTTTGTGAAACAGCATTAAAACAGCAGCATTCTCAAACAAAGTCAAACAAATCAAGAGGACAGATATCTAATAACACCATGGTAACTGCTCCAAACACTAACTCGGTTTAATACCAACCCTGCGGTGGTTTGTGTCTTTGTTTGGTCACATGAGAACACAGCAATCAGTACAAGATGTTACTGAGCGGGAGGTTTCCAGCAGCCCTCGCTGGTTCTTCATTTGGACCAGGATTTGACCATGACCAACATCCCAGAGACTGGCAGCAAACACTCTGCAGCTCTGAATAAAGTCATTTCCTGACCAGGAAAGAAAACACGACTGCAGTGCAGATGTAAAAGCTATCGTAGTTTTCTCCTTTCTCCACCTCCCCTCCAGAACACCTCTCTCATGCTTCCCTCTTTCACCTCACCACTTCTCCTCTTTTATGTTCACCTTCCTCCTCTTCCCGACAGCCTTAAACAACTCTTCCTCCCTGTTCCTCCTTTCTCCTGTTCTCTCCCCTCATCACATCTTTCTCCCCAGATGCAGCAGCACATTGGATGTGACTAATATTAGCGAGGACACACACACACACACACACACACACACACACACACACACACACACACACACACACACACACACACACAATCAGGTCTAATGACACTTCATTAGTGGCATCTTTCCTACTGAGGGGCTGCAGGGGAAATGGTGGGATGATTATAAGAGATGGACAGAGGAGGAGACAGAGGGAGAGGCTGAGGTGGCAGCCGATGCTCATGAAACTGAGAAACAAGCTGTGTGTGAGACAGGGAGACAAAGACGAGGACGCCATACTGAAACGTATAATTCAGCTACTGAAACAAAGCAGTTTAGCTGCTTTACAACTGATTTTAAGACACTGTCAATACATGGAAGTGGCTGGAATTTTGTTTGTGTATTTGTGCAGGATAAACCACAGACCTCACCGTGGACAGTTTCCAATGAAAGCTGCTCGGTGAGGTGTGTGGATTGTTCGGAGTAACCTGGACACTGTTCAGGAAGTCGTGTTACCAACGAGTTAAATGCTTTGGCCATTAAATATCTAGGTGCCACTTGTAGAGAGCTGTCAACACCAATAAGGACAAAAAAATTCAAATTTACTTGAGGTTTAGTAGCTCAGATTTGAAATTCTGCACTTCAGTTCATCACAAAATGAAGACGATACTGTACTTGAAAACTGGAGAAAGAGGACGTTAAAGTTTAACATGAGCTCAGAAAAACTGTTCAGTCATAATCATTTTGCACCATTTGGGGACAAAAAACTCAGCAAGGCGACACACGCGGTGTGTGTGTGTGTGTGTGTGTGTGTGTGTGTGTGTGTGTGTGTGTGTGTCGGGTTGTTGAGGGTAATTTCAGGTAATGAGAGCTACACCTGGGAGACGCTCCAGTATCAACCTGAGCAGCAGAAAAGGTTTTGTTTGACTTTGAACTGATTCATGATTAATCAAGTAGATCAGGAGGATGTTCTGGGCTCGGAAGATTACTAACCGTGAGCTACACTAAACAACAGGGTGCTTCAAAGAATATTGATCAGAAGATGGAGATGGGAACAGAGGGAGGCCCAACACAACAAGCTGGAGGAGAAACATCGAGGGAGAAATGAAGGCGAGAGGAAATAGTCCTTAGTCCTTCACCCATGTGCCACCTGGTGCAACAAGGCCAAGTGAGTCATCCAGTAAAATTACTGAATTGATGTGTATCTTCTGAAATGATGCAGTTCTCTCGTATTAAACCTGTCGTCTTTCAAATGTACAGTAATATTTGTTGATGACCAAACGGACAGATATGTACTGTATATTTAATGCCACGTTGTATTTTGAGGTCTAACAAAACAAACTTAAGACTGACACCATCCATCCATCATCCATCCATCATCCATCCATCATCCATCCATCCATCCTCAACCACTTATCCGTTAGGGGTCGCGGGGGGCTGGAGCTGATCCCATCTGATGCTGGGCGAAGGCGGGTTCACCTGGACAGGTCGTCAGTCCATCACAGGACACATAGAGACAGACAACCATTCACACTCACATTCACACCTACAGGACATTTAGTCATCAATTAACCTGCATGTCTTTGGAGGAAGCTGGAGACCCCGGAGAAAACCCACACTGACCCGGGGAGAACATGAACTCCACACAGCAGCCGGATCCAACCTGCGACCCTCTTGCTGTGAGGCGACAGCTAACCGCACTTTGACTTTTTTATTTTTCCTAGCAGGGAGGAGTTGAGACTTTTTAATCCAAATGCAGCATTAAAACAACTGTTTTATCTTTAAATTTCACCAAAAAACAAAAACAAAAAAAGAGAAAACATCCTGAGGAGTGCTAGTTCACCTCATTATGGCCCTACAATACTTGGTCTACTACTAGTAGTACTACTGCTACTCTAGAAGCACAAAACTCTGCAGAAAATTAAAAAATACGTTTAATATTGTTGCCTAAACTACTGTAAACTGCAGAGAAGGACTCGTCCAACTATAAGGAATGTTGTTGTTGTTGTTGTGTTGTTGTTGTTGTGTCTGTCTGTCTGTGTCTGTTGATGATGTTGTATGTTGTTGTTGATGTCTGTGATGTTGTTGTTGTGTCTGTCTGCTCTGTGCTGTCTGTCTCTGTCTGTCTGTCTGTCTGTCTGTGTGTCTGCTGTCTCTGTCTTCTGTGTCTGTCTGCCGGTGGCGCTGTCTTGTCTGTTGCGTGTCTGTCTGCTGTCTGTCTGTCTGTCTACTGCTGTCTCTGTTGTCTGTCTGTTGCTGACTGTCTGTTGTCTGTCTGTCTCTGTCTGCTGCTGTCTGTTGTCTGCTGTCTGTCTGTCTTCTGCTGTCTGTCTGTCTTCTGTCTGTCTGTCTGCCTGTCTGTCTGTCTGTCTGCCTGTCTGTCTCTGTCTGTCTGCCTGTCTGTCTCTGTCTGTTGCCTGCTGTCTGTCTGTCTGTCTGTCTTGCTTATGTGTCTGTCTGTTGCTGTCTGTCTGTCTCTGCTGTCTGTCTGTCTCTGTCTGTCTGTGTGTCTGACTGTCTTCTGTCTGTCTGTCTGTCTGTCTGTCTGTCTTGCCTGTCTGTCTGTCTTTGCCTGTCTGTCTATCTGTCTGTCTGTCTGTCTGTCTGTCTGTGTGTCTGCTGTCTTCTGTCTTCTGCCTGTCTGTTGCCTGTCTGTCTGACTGTCTGTCTGTCTGTCTGTCCTTCACATATCTAGACCATTCTTCTCTGGTGGGTGTTTGTGAGGACAAAGGATGTGAGTGTAAAGTTGTGATTTTGAAAGCACGGTTCAGTACTAATAAACGTTGAATAAATAAGGAAGAGAGGACGTGGGGCTTGTGGACGAGTAGCTGTCGTTGAGTCGGTTTTTGGCTTGCGTTTCCTTCCTGCGGTGGGGCTTAGCGGTCGCTCAGCGCCTAGAGAGAGAGCCTGCTCATTTTTATCATTTTTAAAGCTAATGTCTTCTTGGTTTTTTTTTATCATTAAATTTGGCTGAGTGGTCAGTAATATTTTTTGTGGTGTGCGACCCAGATGCTCTTTTGCTTTCTCTCCGTTCGTTGTATAGCATATCATTGTTGCCCCAGTTCTCCTCTCTCTTCTTCTCACACACTTTCCTCGGCTCAAATAGCCATGCTCATCAGGGCCCAAAGGGGCATCCATTTTTCAGCGTTGCCATGACAATCCAAAAGGAGGGGGTGTTTGGTTTGACTGGTGCAGTCACCTTGATAAATGACCCTCTTTTGCTGCCCGTCTCCCAGGGAAGACAGTACACACACTCACCACTAACTCCCTCTCTCCCCGCTGGATCACTGTCCAGCTGACACACACACTCAGATCTCTTTACATGCTAATTGGGCGACAAGCCCTTTAACAAATAGCTCTTTAATGAGTTACTGCAGGGCAGAGACAGGATGGTAGACTGCTGCAGCTCTGGGAGGAGGAAGCAACTCCCAGGTCACGTCGGCTGTGTTTACACGCATGTAGCTGCTCATTGGTCAGTCTCTGGTGTTGTTCCTTTTAAAGGGTCAGTTCACACAAATTGTGGTGGTCAAACAAAAACTGAAAATCTTTGCAGAAGCAACGTCTCTGTTACTCTGGACAGTTCCCAGATCTCACTATGCGTTTACACTGGAGGTGCTTTTAGTGTAGGCTGTACGGCAGTACGGTCCAGATGACCAGCAACAGTGTTTCTGTAAAGACACGCAAACAGCCACGTCCTCCAACATTTAACAGCTAGATGTGTTTAACAGCCAAGAGCCTGGTGGACGTCACTAAAATGTGAACTTATGAAATGCTGAATCAAAGTGTATAACCTGCAGTGTTTACTTCATTATATTCCTTTAAATAATCCTGCTTTAGATTATTAGTTGCTAGCTGACGTTTTTAGCTCTATTATCATATATTATATGTTTTTCATTATTGATGCTGAATGTGAAAATACATGATGATTGCCCTCTTACAGGGTCAGGTTTGAAAATGTGTATGTGTTTAGGGTGGGTCCATGACTTATTTTTATTTTTTCAGGTTTTTATATCCTTCTGTAGCTTCCCAGCAGTGTCCCTTATGTATTCAGATCCAAACATTTAAATGCAGGTTGAAGTACATGTTTTAGTGTCAATATGCTGTTTTCCCAGGCCCTACTACAAATGTCAACTAACGAATGTTTCTCCATGACGACGCTGCTCTATTTACAGAACGTGAACATCATTATGGTCCGTGTATTAATGTTACCTACGGTAACGCTGGAGAACCAGCAGGAAGCTAACCAACGTCCTGCCGTGGACGCCATGTTAGGTCAGATCAGACAGTCACAACAGCACAAGCTACCCGGTCGGTGCAGCGGTGGACCAGCTGCTCCTGTGTTACCTGAGAAGTAACACGAGAGTGGATGTCGGTCTGATCTCTCTAACTCTCATAACATAAATTACACCTTTTTGCTTCACTTCATGACCACATATATGACTTATGTCAGCAGGTGACACAATAAATGCTCCAGTTCAGTTCTTCCACTCTGTAAGTTACGACTACGTTGTACAGAAAGGAAACGGTCACCATGTCTTGGCGAAATAAAAAAGATAAAGGAGCAAAGTGGGTTTGCAGGCTTCAGAGTTTTTTCCAGGCCGTTTCCCTTCGACCAGGGGACCCAAGTCCTCATCCCCGATCATAAAGCTATCAGCCTCAGAGGGGAAAACATCCTCCACGCTACAGCAAACCACAGAGGAGGAAGGATAATGTATCTCTGCTGGCATCCCTGACAGTCATCAATTATTCACACAGAGGCCCTCTCCAACCTGAAATAAACTCACACTGATACTCACAATGTACAAACACACATGTAGAGCCCTGTACAGTACACGGTACAGAGAGAAACAGACGAGTGTTTCCTTTACACACACACACACACACACACACACACACACACACACACACACACACACACACACACACACACACACACACACACACACACACTGCTGCACATCAAATCAAACACTTCCTAAACTAACAGCCACCAGCCGGTGATCCACATGGTCTGGCTGTACAAAGCGTTTGGTTAAGTATTCAGAATAAACGTCTCAACAGAGGTTTTTACGGCACTTTGCAACACACGACCTCTCGCCTGTACGTCCAGCTCTGTGCGTTGAACACAAACCAACAAAGCAGCTAGCAGACAGTTTATAGAGACGTGTGCCCAAAAGAAAACTCCACATTTCTGGTTGGAAGGAGAAACACACCTACGTTTAAACACTGAGAAAGACTTGGATATAACCATGTTTTTGGTTATGCGTAAATATCATAACACCGACCGTTTCAAGAAGGTTGAAGGAGCTGAGTATTAATCAGAGTATGAACAGCTGCTTAATAATGGGAATATTAGAGGAATACTCAGCTTCATCAGCCGTGTAAACACCTCAGTAGGAATAGTGTCTTTTTCGCAATAAGAGCAAAAACTAGAATATATTGTGCACGTAAATGTAGAGAGTGATGACTTGGTTGCCCCTTCAGTGACAGGAGCACACTTTTACTTTGAAAACAACCGTACAGGAAGAGAAGCAGCTCAAAAGGAACAACATACACATAAAATGAGATTATATTACATCTTTCTGAACTGCACTGGCTGAAGTACGACACAGAGAAGATGAGTGGAAGAGGAGAAGAGCAGGCGGAGAGATGAAGGCGAGATGCTTGGTATTTGTTTCTAATAGGTGATGAGGAATTTGTACAGTGCATGAGATATGTGAATTATGAAAAGAGGGTAAAACATTACAGAAATATAAACATGCATTTACAACAGGGAGCATTAGCGGGAAAGAGCAACGATGCCGCAGACCAGCACTCTGAATCCTGGGAGTCAAGTGAGATATGAAGTTAAACAGACTACCAGTGAAGAGAGCTGGAAGGAGCACCAAGAGGAGAGGCACTCCTCTCTCCAGTCCAGGACCGGCACATCCAACATGTGGACACTGATCATTAAATCCACCACTACGGACTCACTTTCACCAACACAAACAAACACAAACCTCCCCTCCTTCCTCTGGTTTTCACACACGCATGCACGTTTTATGACACTTGTGAGGACCTTCTCACCCTAAACTTAAAACCTGGTCTTGATCACAAACCCAGATTTAAATTCCCTCTTTAACCTTCTGAGACCCAAGATCCCACCTGTCTTTCAGAGGCTCTGGTGGATTCAGTTTTAGGGTTAAAGTGAAGAGACAAATATCATATGAAACTACAAACCTGAGGAATCCATCAGTCCAATCATGTCATGCTAACATGTTGAGTAGGAGGTTAAATAACGCTCCACGCTTGGGCTAAACTTTAGTGAGGAAAAACTGTCATGTCCATGTTCAAAGGGGTCCCTTGACCTCTGACCTCCAGATGTGTGGATGTAAATGGGTTCTCTGGGTCCCCACCAGTCTCCCCTTTACAGACATGCCCACTTTATGATGGTCCCAGTCAGTATAACTGTGTTATTGTCTCCTAGTCTAAATAGTGTATCCAAGGATTTCTGCATACTGGGTCCCTAAACAGTGTTAAACCCCATAAACTGGGTCTCAGTGTAAAGCTGAGACTCTGGTGGAGGATGGGGTCTTTCCTCGCTACACTGACTATCAGGGGTTTATCACTAGTGTTGAGCACTTACTCAACACTAGTGATCAACATCCAATCAATGAAAAATGCTCCTAAAGACCTCCTGGACCCCCCTAAAGAAGACTAAAATGGGTCTATTGTGGGTCTCAGAGGGTTAAGTGATGAGGAGCACTATGCCACCACTTTGAGGGATTCCCCTCATCTGTCCATCTGTGATCATTTGTTCCTCAGAAGTACAGAAAAATATGAATACACATGTGGTCAGTGTATGAGTACTCACAGCCTCTCAGTCCCTCTGGGGATGTTTCTGGGTACGGCGTGGATCCCCAGGCCATGGCAGTCCACTGTGTTCCCCTGGCAGCTGCAGGGAGCGGGGCACGCCTCCACACCTCCCCGTCCTGCCATCAGCACCAGGACGCCCCACGCCAGCATCGTCCGCAACCCAGATCGAAGAGCCCAGCCTGGAGCCGCCGCCGCCGTCCCACAGCCTCCTGACCCAGCATGCATCCTGCTCTCCTGCAGCACTCCACGCTGAAGAAACCAGCCGTCGGATCCTGTCCCCTCCTTCACCATCCTTCTCCTCCCAGGATGACTGACCACCAGCAGCAGCAGCAGCAGCAGAACAACCCCCTCTAAAAGTGGACAAAAATACTTAAAGTACAATGAATACTTGATAGACAGCAGCACAGCCAGGTGAAGTTCAACTCACACTGAGCAGCTGCCACTTGATGCCAAAGTGGCTTTTCAGAGAAAGAAAGACAAGTAAAAAAGACAAGTATATCCTCCTCCTCCTCTTCTTCTTCTTCCTCTTATTCCTGGCTTTAGAGCTCCTTCCACTTGGCTTCTCTTCTTCTACTCTCCTGTGCCTCTCTCTCTCTCTCTCTCTCTCTCTCTCTCTCTCTCTCTCTCGTGCAGCCGTACAGTGTGTTTGCCTCTCCCCTCCACTTTTCATTGAGTCATTGTGCAGTGAACAGTGAGCCACTAGAAAAAAAAGAAAAGAAAGGGGGGGACTCCCTCACTCCCTCTATCCTCCTATCTCTCTCTCACACACAGAGCAATCATCCATCAAAAGCTTTTACAAATAACAGCAGCGAGACTCCTCCCACGCCAACACCCCCCCAAGCACCCGGAGTGAACTCACATCTATTCAGTGACAGCAGTAGAGGGAGCAGCCACCTCCAGTGACGGCAGTCTCTCTCTCTCTCTCTCTCTCTCTCTCTCTCTCTCTCTCTCTCTCTCTCTCTCTCTCTCTCTCTCTCGCCCACATCCTCCCATGGGGGAAGAAAAGAGCCCAAGGCTCCACGGACATGAGGAGGAGAGAGAGAAAGGAGGAGAGAGGAGAGGAAATCGTGATCACACCGAAGCTTCTGAGCGGGAAGCTCCGGCAAAAAAACATGTGGACAGAAAAGGACAAACACTTGATGAAGAGAAAAAATGAGTGAATGTGGCGTTAAAAGAAGCAGAGAGGGAGTTGTGCTGCTAAATGTGATAATATTTAAAGCCACGGCTCAGTGCCAAGACGGCACACCGGGCTGCAGAGGCTTGGACTGGTTGTGGAGGGGGGGGTCTAGTGAGACTGGCATAACTGGAATGCCATAAGCTGCCAGAGAGCTTACTCAGATCTCTATTATGATTCACTGGCAAGGCTCTGAAATTCAAATGAAGCCTGGCTGAGTTTTTTTTTTTTTAATCTCCACAGAAACGCTGGCTTCAGCTTTTGCCATATTGCCATATTACCAAGGAAAAGAAAAAATGTGGAGGTGGATAAAGCCACCAAAAGCTAAATCTGCCACTAAAAAAACTAAAACTGTGGGACTGCAACAACATTTTTTTTTCCATTATTGACCGATCGATCAATCAATCTCCCCCCAAAATGAATCCATTAATGGTTAAAGGTCCAGTGTGTAGGATCTGGTGGTATCTACTGCAGCAGTGAGGTGGAGAGATAAGCCTCTCCTGTCAGATCATTAGACTGTTGTCAGGCTATTAAATAGTCATTATCAATCACTAGAAGCCCCGTGGGTCAGCAGGAGCCTTCTTCACCAACCAGTAGGTTTTATCATCTATTCATATGATAAATCACCGAAAGAAGGTATAAAATAGCACAACAGCAACCTCTACTAACCGTAGTAATTATGACAGGACTCACCCAGGAGACCGGAGTTAGCATCCTGAGTGAAACCAGCTGTAGCTGTCGCTGTGTTCGTAGTTATTTTAACTCAAAACACAAAGTGTCCCTAAAATTAACAAAGTGAAGTTATAGTTCTATTGTCTAAACCTAAAGAAGTTGTAGTTTTGTTGCTTAAACCTAATGAAGTTGTAGTTTTATTGTCTAAACCTAAAGAAGTTGTAGTTTTGTTGTCTAAACCTAATGAAGTTGTAGTTTTATTGTCTAAACCTAATGAAGTTGTAGTTTTATTGTCTAAACCTAAAGAAGTTGTAGTTTTGTTGTCTAAACCTAAAGAAGTTGTAGTTTTATTGTCTAAACCTAAAGAAGTTGTAGTTTTATTGTCTAAACCTAATGAAGTGTTAATTTTATTGTCTAAACCTAAAGAAGTTGTAGTTTTATTGTCTAAACCTAAAGAAGTTGTAGTTTTGTTGTCTAAACCTAAAGAAGTTGTAGTTTTGTTGCTTAAACCTAAAGAAGTTGTAGTTTTGTTGCTTTTTTTTTTTTTGGTCTTTATTTTTGTTATAGGTTGTTTATTGTTACCTAAAGGTTGTGTTTTGTTGTTCTAGAGTGTAGTTTTGTTGTTCCTATGAGTTGTAGTTCTATTGTCTACTAAGAGTTGTGTTTTGTTGTTACCTAAAGTTTTGTTTGTGATAAGTGTGGAGATTGTTTCTTGTATTGAGGGATACTCACTGTAAATGTCTTCTTTGGTTGGGGAGTTTTTAAAGATGACAGTGTCATTGCATAAAATTTAAATGTATATAAAAGGGTTAAAGTGGGAGTGTAGAGTTTGAAAGAGTGGTCAAAGAGGGGCAAAGTCCGCCGTAGTGGGCCACCATGGGGCCACTATGGGGCCACATGGGGCCACTATGGGGCCACTATGGGGCCAATGGGGGTATTTCAGAATAAAAATAAATGAAGTAAAGAGAGAGGATAATTTTTTTATTTGAATTACAATGACAATATGTTGATTGAATTTAAAGAAGAAAAAAAGAAGTAGGGTTTTTCTTCTAAACCTAAAGCAGTTGAAGTTTTGCTGCCTAAACCTAAAGAAATTGTGTTTTTTGTCTAAACCTAAAGAAGTTGTGTTTTGTTGACTAAACCTAAAGAAATTGTAGTTGTATTGTCTAAACCTAAAGAAGTTGTAGTTTTGTTGCTTAAACCTAATGAAGTTGTAGTTTTGTTGTCTAAACCTAAAGAAGTTGTAGTTTTGTTGCTTAAACCTAATGAAGTTGTAGTTTTATTATCTAAACCTAAAGAAGTTGTAGTTTTGTTGTCTAAACCTAAAGAAGTTGTAGTTTTGTTGCTTAAACCTAAAGAAGTTGTAGTTTGATTGCCTGAACCTAAAGAAGCTGTAGTTTTGTTGTCTAAACCTAAAGAAGTTGTAGTTTTATTGCCTGAACCTAAAGAAATTGTAGTTTTATTGTCTAAACCTAATGAAGTTGTAGTTTTATTGTCTAAACCTAAAGAAATTGTAGTTTTATTGTCTAAACCTAAAGAAGTTGTAGTTTGATTGCCTGAACCTAAAGACGCCTTTTCGTCTGTGTTCAAACATGACGTTTAATTCAGTGTTACGTTAGAACATAGCAGGTGTGGTAGGCCACTAATGACCCACATCTATGGTGCTTATAGCAGCTGATAACACCTGTTTAATGGTCTAAAAACAGTCTGATAACAGTCTAACCGGGTGTTCCCGTGTGCCAGGCGTGCTGGAGAGCTACAGCGCCGGATGTCAAAATGTGAATATCCCTCTAGGGCCATTTGGAGCAGAGGCAACACATCGAGAGTGAATGTGTGAAGAGAGCGGCGGCGGCGTCGGCGGCGGCGAGTAACGTTACCGACGCCGGCCGAAGTAGGAAAAGTTACCAAAGTTTGGTTTGTCCGTTCTGGGCTGCAACTCGCTCTGCAGACATCAACATCTCGTTCTAAGGTAATAAAAACACTGTTCTTACTATCAGGTGATTATACAGAGAAGAAAAACAGTCATCAATATTATCATCCATTCCTGCCAATAGATCCCCTGATTGTTACACACTGGTCCTTTAAGCCCTGAACTGCCAGCCAACACTGAAAATTGGCACCATTTCAGCACTCAAAGTGATATTTGCTGATGTAGTCGATAAAATACAGAGAAAAGCAGCTATTAATCAGACTTGAGAAGCTGACCTCTGCAAATATCTTTGCTTCATGAATGACTCTCTGCTATTGAATCAAGTAATTAACTAAACCTGGAGCACTAAAAACCTGATAGATTAAGACGTTCAAGTTGCTGTGTAAGAGAAACAAAAAGGCAAAAATGGTGTTTTTGTTCTGCTTGTAGCAGCTATTATATTTCTCACTACATCGTCGGTGATTTGTACACTATATCATGAGGTCATGTGGAGAATAATTGGATTTTCTCTGAATACCAGATTAGATTCAGCGCCTCTTTGCAGTATGCCAATCAACAACCGGAGGGCACGGTTTACCCAGCTTTTTATTTACCACCATACATGAGTGATTATTGCTTGTGGCCTCCACTTTGTCTTCTCCCTGCAGACTCAGTATGACGGGTTAATTTTACCAGGCGCTCTTCAGGAGTGATGGAAAACAAACTGGCCACAGGCAGAGCCCCGGCTGCAACTGAAGTGAATGAGTCATTCGGCCGATAATCTGCAACAAAGGGAGGGACGAGATGTTGACATCTCCATGGGGGTAGACCCCCTTATTCCTGGGGCCATAATAGCTTTCTGAGGCAGCGGTGGGTGGGGAGCTGGGGGCTTTTTTTTACTCCAGACGCGTCTGAATTGATTTCTGGAACGACGGAGCAGATGCTTTTGTCTCAAACACATCGATTCACAAAACCTTCAGATCAAGTCGCTGCACTGATTTGGCACAAAAAAACTCCTAATCCCACCAACAGAAGACTTTTTACAAAGTGGCAGTGCAGATAAATATATTATTTGGTTAACTTGATTAACTGGGAGATAAATGCTGTCCTCCTTTAAGACACAATTTCAGCAAACACAGCTATAATCCCACAGTCAACTGTTGGGAGTGCAGGTGTGAGGGGAAATACTACAATGCAAGATACTGCTTAATGTTCTAGCATTGCTCCTTAATTCATTCAGCTAAAAAACATCTAGAGCTGAAATGATCTGGCAGATTCATTTGTCTATTGGCAGAAAATCATTTGATATTAGCTTTTCCTCGGCATCAGGCCGCCCTTTCTGATGGGGAACTGAACCTGTGGGAGCCATCTATGCTCTCGCCAAAGATGCCCAAACCAAACTCCATTGAAAAAACATACAGTTTTACCTCACAGACAACGAGAGTTGTCTGTCTACTACTGCCTTGATTTAGTGCTATTGTTTAACTTTGGTGAGTCTGAACTAACCCTTAAAAACACCAAGGTCACAGTAACACAAACTAACTGACCAACTGAGGCAGCGGTAGACCAGAAACTCCTGTGTTTTGCACAGTAAAATTACTGCTTTTTCAGGCTGCTTCAACAAGAGCACAGATACCAGCTTCCCATCAGAAACACAGACTGTGTAGCTGTCTCACTGCCGGGGTGTGAAATGTACCGTACACTTAAACTGACACTCTGTGCTGGTACGCCTGTTGACTGTACATAATACACTCATTATAGATAAGTACCTCATACAACCCCACTTCAAAACATCTGAACTATCCCTTTAAAACCTGGTGATTTCTGCTTCATTAATGTGTATGCTTTGTGCCGAAAACAAGTTCAGCTTCAGCACGTCATCAATCATAGTGTGGTGCCAAGTCGCCATCCCTGCCTCCTGAAACAGACAAATAAAAATGTGCGCAATGTCTGAAAACTAAAAGGAGAATGCTGTGTGTAATTAACACCACGTCAATGTTACCAGCAACATCAGAATCGTACACTTTTCCCTCAACGTCCTACACATTATACCATGATACATGCTACATTGTTGTATTAATTAATATGCATGAATGAAGCACTGTTGCTTCAGTCATGGAGATGTTTTATTAAATCATAAACTTGACTTGAATAAAAGCATTAACACCGTTTTCCTGCAGGAGGAAACCTAATGTCCAGCCCTAATTAAACAATGTGTCAAAGCAGATTTCCATTCAAAGATGTACTTTAATATACGTGTAGTTCACCGTAGTAAAACATTGATTAACTGATCTGGTCATTGCTCTGCGGTCTCCAGAGATGTGTTTTCTTTTCAAACGTTACAAGTAGATGTAGGTTTAGGAGGCTTCACTATCTGTGAATCGCTGCTGAATCCCTACCAGCTCCTGGGACACTTCACTGGCTGAGCCTGACCTTTGACCTTCCTGGATGGGGAGAGAGAGAGTGTTTCTCAATGAAGAAAAATATGATAGTACCATTATCATAATCATGATTACATCAGCACAGTATAACTGTACCTCTGACTGTCTCATTCATAACATGAAGTGTAACTAAGAAGATTGAAGTACATGATATAAATGATGAACTCGATTATTTAACTCACTTTACTGGATCACAATCGTGAAAATCAAAGAAACAGTATAACTGATGAAAACTGATTTAGTGGACAAACTAAAAACACAAACTGGTTTTATATTTTTCATCAGCTCTACATTGTACGATAGCGCCCTCTAGTGGGAAAACAGTAGCATTGCATTGATGTAAAGCCTGTTTTTACAGTTTATGGGTAATTATTTCCACATAATGTTGTGTAAACACAAGAAACATAGAAAAATATAACGCAAACAACAGATTTTCCTGTAGGAAATATAAAAAATGTTTTAATCCAAAGCGGGTGGTTCGCCAAGGAATCCAATGTACTGTACAAGGTTAACTTATTTTACACTAAAATACTAAAAAAACAGAGATTACCACAGTTAAAACCAGATGGTACAACACTCACAGACGAGTTCAACATGACAACTGAGACAGAAGTTTTTGTTAATCACCCTGTTAAGCTCATTAAAATGTGTAAAAGTGATTTTTCTCCAAAGAAATAAGGTGCAACTAATCAGTCAGGTGAAGCTCAAATGGACTAAACTCCACCCAGAAATTCAACCTTCTGCAGATCTGCTGTTGTCAGAGTCCTGAAGAACTCGTCAGCGACGATGTTTCACATTTATGTTAAAGAGAAAAACACAGACATACGTAAATCAACAAGGCTTTCAGGGGCTTTTTGTGTTTCAAATGAAAAACAGTATTTCCACATCATACAGAACGTCACAGAGCTCATCTGAGTCGCAAAAGTAAACTCAAAAAATAAAAAAATCACAACAAAAATTAAAATGTACCTTAATGATTCACAAATTACATCCAGAAAAACACAAGTTTCCAAACAGCAATAAGCACAACAGAAGCACTCTGTTAAAACAGGTCTCATAAAACTGCAGCCTACTGACGTGCAGACACTCAAAAGGCTGCTGAGACCACTTCAGTCCAGCTGATTTAAAATAAAGATAAAAGGATCCTCTGGAGACCACTGTATATAATGACCTTCAGAATATGACAGTATAATGTAAAACCAAAGGAGGTAAGGTCCTGTAGTGTCCATCTGCACCTGACATGTCAGCCACGTTCAATCACTTCCATCAAACCCATCGTGACCACATCCACAACACGGTCAAAAACCAGGACGCACCAGTAACAGAAAAATCATGAGACGTGCTGCGCTGAAGATTTCCCATCATCATTTTAAATACTAATACATTAAGCGCTGCAGCCGAGGCGGCTGACTTTTTCCCTCCCTGTAGAGGACGTGGACAGGCCGTCCAGGAAAGTACTGGAGAAGTCAGTGCTGAAATACTGACACTGCTACTGGTGCATCCGTACTCACTACACAACACTTTCAGAAGTCAGTTACCTCAACTCATGAAGAGTGGGGGGGGGAGGGGCTCGGTTTTTGGGGGGGTGGGTTGGGGGAGGAGGGGGTCACGGGTCGAAACCCGGCAAGGGGCAAAAAAAGGGGGGGGAAGGGGGGGGGGGGGGGGGGCCGGTTCCCCCTTGGGGCAGGGGGGGGGGCCCCCAGGGAAAGGCCCAACCCCCAACCGGTGGGGGGGGTGGTAGGAGGGGCCCCCCCCCCTCAATTTTCTCTCTATAAAAAAATGTGGGTGTGTTTTTGTGTGTATGAATAAAAAAAAAAAAAAAAAAAAAGAAAAAATTTTCACTCCCAGGAAGGAAAAAAAAAAAAAAATATTTTAAAGCCGAGGGAACTGAGGTATTAAAAAAATAAATATTCAAAAGGAGCATTACGTAACATTTTCACACTCTGTAAACACAAAAAATAAACATTGATGATGTTTGAGTTTTTTCACTGACCAGACTTTTTACATACTGACGATTAGCCCGCTAGCTAGAAGAGAAAATCATGTTGTTCAAGGCTAACCAACAGGTACAAGGTTAAGTCGACCGTCTACCTAACGTAAGTTTACAGTAACATTAGTTTGAATTGTGTTTTGTCACATTGTTTGAGGGAACTAACGTCATAACGTTCGGTTATGAGAAATACTGAAAACACAATCGCCGCCAAGGCAAACGTAGCTCCTCTGGGACTGAAGCTGTTATTTTTGTAAAGCCAGCCTTTAAAAAAAGTCTTGCACCTGTTTCCCTTAGAGGCACAAATGTAACTTAGAAAACTTTTTTACTCATTTCACAGACAAAAAGTGAACTTAGAGTATCCTGGCAAAATAATAGAAGCCATAAACACAGGAAACAAAAGCACAAAATAAATCTTGCTTGCATTTCTGGGTTTCCATTCGTCCTTTAAGTTCCTTTCTTACGTTACTCAGACTCGTGTTTTACCAAAGACAGGAGCTGACTGTAACAGATTACTGCTCATTTCATCCACATTAGAGTCATACAAAAATCACTCTCTCCACTTGCATTTAAACCATCAACATAACAAAACTCCCTCCGACTTAACCTTCCCATCATCCAGGAGAAGAAAAATAAAAGAAATAAAACATTAAAAACATATATTTTAAGTCGTGAGACAATCTGAGAAAGTATTTCATATTTAACAGATTCACAAACAGGGATCCCGGCCAGTGGTCAGAGAGTAAAGGTGTTTATCCATTAAACCCATTAAATCCTGTTTTTCATATGAGGATAAAACATTTGAAAATAAAGTGACCTGCTCACTGATTCTGCAGCAGCAGCACAACAAAGAGAAATTATCATCCAGTAACCAGAGTTTAAACACATCGTACCAGAAACACGACATCACAGCTCCCAAATAAAAACAGTCTAAAAAAGCCAAAAATCACACAGACTGTACAACATGTATACATACATATACTACCCTCTACAGCAGACCGTACGCTCAGCTCGCTAGTGGTCACAGACTCAGTCGCTAACAAAACAAGTTTCAAGTGCTAACTGGAAGAAGCAGATGTGAGCCAGCGAAGCCAAACCAAAGCAAAGCTCTGCTTGATGTTTAACTTATTCACAGTTCAGACAGGCCTGATTCACAGCAGAGCGAGTGTGATGTGATGAGTGTTAAAGCTGCAGTCAGTAACGCTGAGCAAATATGATAAAAAGATATTTTTACTATATCCTCACAGTTAAGTTAGCACTGCTTAGCTAGCGTAGCTAACCCTAGCCTGACATGGTGAATCCAGTAACATCAGTTAAGTTAGCACTGCTTAGCTAGCGTAGCTAACCCTAGCCTGACATGGTGAATCCAGTAACATCAGCTAACACTTCCTAGCTAGCGTAGCTAACATTAGCCTGAAATAATGAAACAAGTAACATCAGTTAACACTGCTTAGCTAACTTAGCTAACATTAGCCTGACATGGTGAATCAAGTAACATCAGTTAACACTGCTTAGCTAGCTTAGCTAACATTAGCCTGACATGGTGAATCAAGTAACATCAGTTAACACTGCTTAGCTAGCATAGCTAACATTAGCCCGACATGGTGAAACAAGTAACATGAACTACGTTAACACTACTTAGCTAATGTAGCTAACGTTAGCAGGCTAAAGACGCTGTCTCTGGTATGCGGTGGTCCCACAGAATAAGTTAACTCAATCAACTAAATGTGATGTTTTTGTGAAACATAACGTTAGCTGCTCTAACCAGGGCAACCTAAGCAAACATTAATCAGTCAGCATCACAACACAGCCCCACATCTAATACCATCCAATCACAAAAAAGAAAAAGTCTCACTTGATTTGTCAAATTAAATATAAAAAAATACTACAAATAATCTAAAATACTATTGAAACCTGACCATTATGAAAACTAAGGATGTTATTAAAAAGTGGAATTTGCATTCATCACAGCAGCTGCTGTAGTCCCACATATACCCATATATACACCTTCTGGACAATATCCAATCAGGGTTGAATCACGTTTCTATTATCTGAATTAAAAACTAAAATTATTAATGAAAGAAAATTTAGGACTTTCTGAAACTATTTCTGGAATTTAAAAAAATGTTTGCAGGTATTATCAGATATCAAGAGCATAACTGTTTTTTATGATTTAAAGTGGATTAATTTCATCCATATCATGCAACTTAACACTGAGACCATTTCAAAGCAAAACTACAGCAGAGGATTCAGCTCAACAGTTGGTACCAGTTTGTAGCACTCACGTCTTGATCAATGTCCAGCCGTTTCTGGCTTTGGTTTGGCTATTCTGGCGAAGGCTAAAGCTGCCGTCTATCAGTCCCAGTTAAAATAGACGTACTACAATAAAAACCAGAGGAACAATAATATTAATACTGCCCAAGCAAGTCCTGTCCGATGAGGAGGAGGAGGTGTCGGCGTTTACAGTGAGATCTCCTGAGCAGGAGAGAAACACATCCTGGTCACAGAGGGAGAGTCCTGCTGGGAGACGAACGGAGGGAGGAAAGAGAGGTGGAAGGACGGATGGGTGGAAAGATGGATGAGGAGGTACTTATGAGTCACTGTGGATTCTGTTTTCAAGTCCTGATTTACTAGGAAAGAGTGAATTTACACAACTAAGCATGCAAGGCAAAAAGCATTCATTTCACACATTGGTTGGTGTTGAAATGAAAGCCTTTAAATGGATGAACAGTATCTGGGTGGGGAGTTTTTTGGGGTTTAAAAACACTGTCATACCTTGGAAACCTTCAGAGCTTTGTCCTTCTTGAAAGCAAAGTCTGGGTTTTTTACGATGAGCCCCGCCTTCCCCACCACATGACCATTTAATGGGCTGCTCACCTACACACGCCAACAAAAAATAAATAACAATAGAACTATTAGAATAGTATTAATCTTATATTAATTTTGGGTGATTTGCTAATTTTGTGGCAGATGGAAGAAAATCATTTATCACAATGTTGGAGCCAAGAAAGCAGATAAAACAAGTGTGTATTGACCACAGAGAGAAACAGTACAACAACAGAAAATGCATCAGATAGTCTTTGTTAAAAAGGTTTACCCCTTGCAGGATGATGTTCTCTTTACCAGGTTTTGTTCCCGCCCTCGTGACAGTGTCAGGCGAGATGTGTCGGACCCGCCTCTCCGCTGTCAGTTGCTCGCCGCGAGCTTTGCGCTTTAAAACAAAAGCATCAGGTAGGGAAATAAAACAAGTAATCAAAGGTTAGTTTAACTCTGAGAATATACTGCACATCATGTTAAATTTAAATGACAACTCAAAATTCAGTCAAAAGCCCCTTAAATAGAAAAAATAAAATCACAGACTGAGGAGATGCGGTGATGTGGTGCAGCAGTTTACCAGCAAACATCACAGGGTTTCTGTACGTCAAAAGATTTTTCAGCTTTAACTGATGAAATACTCAACAAGAAGAGCCGCACAGTGTAATCCTGTCAAATTCTCTTATCATCACACTTTGATTATCATTTTCCCTGGTTATTTTTTTAGGTTATTCACTATTCACTACAGATGAATCCAGCAGCAGCTTTGCTTAGGTTGCCCTGGTTAGAGCAGCTAACATTGTGTTTCACAGTAATACCACAGTTAGTTGATTGAGTTAACTTACACCGCAGCCTCTAAACAGTGTCTTTAGCCCACTAAGGTTACCTAGGCTAGCTAAACAGTGTTAACTTCAATGACGTTACATGATTCACCATGTCAGACGAATGTTAGCTACACTAGCTAGTGTTAACTTAACTAATGTAACTGGGTTCACCATGTCAGGCTAATGTTAGCTACACTAGCTAGTGTTATACCTTAACTAATGTAACTGGGTTCACCATGTCTGGCTACTGTTAGCTACGCTAGCTAGTGTTAGCTACGCTAGCTAGTGTTAACTTAACTAATGTAACTGGGTTCACCATGTCAGGCTAATGTTAGCTACACTAGCTAGTGTTATAGTGTTAACTAATGTAACTGGGTTCACCATGTCTGGCTACTGTTAGCTACGCTAGCTAATGTTAGCTACGCTAGCTAGTGTTAGCTACGCTAGCTAGTGTTAACTTAACTAATGTAACTGGGTTCACCATGTCAGGCTACTGTTCGCTACGCTAGCTAAGCAGTGTTAAAGTAGCTGATGTCACTTGATTCACCATGTCAGGCTACTGTTAGCTACGCTACCTGGTGTTAGCTACGCTAGCTAGTGTTCACTTAACTAATGTTATTGGGTTCACCATGTCAGGCTACTGTTAGCTACGCTACCTGGTGTTAGCTACACTAGCTAGTGTTCACTTAACTAATGTTATTGGGTTCACCATGTCAGGCTACTGTTAGCTACGCTAGCATGTTAGCTACGCTAGCTAGTGTTAGCTACGCTAGCTAGTGTTAAATTAACTAATGTTACTGGGTTCACCATGTCAGGCTAATGTTAGCTACGCTAGTGTTACACACACAGCAGTGTTAACTTAGCTAATGTTGCTTAATTCACCATCTTTAAACAGAGGAGGGGGTCTCAGACACCACCTATCCCCCATCTACAATGCTGCACTTTCAGCGGTACCAAGAAAATTCAACATCAAAGACAGTCCGAAACTAACCTCAAGTGTCCCTAACGAACACAACGACTGTCGTCCACTGGCAACACACATGATGCCTAACGACTGTTGTCGTTGGCCCCATTGAATCCTTAACGACTGTCGTTCACTAGTGGGACTCACACTGAAACTCCACTAACGAACTATTGTCTTAGGAGAATAAGGGGCGGACACTTCCGCAGAGGTTAAAAACCTGGGTATTACTCCACTGTTTGTCAGACTAGTGGGGACTAGTCAGACTGCAGCGTTCGAACTAATGAAGCCACTTGGATAAGGGGCAAAACGTCTTCAGGGACAAATCTAAGTCCAGTTGCCTTCGATTCAACTTTTGCCAGAATGAATATGACCTGGATGAATGAGAACCTTCACAGACTTAATTCACCATGTAAGGCTAATGTTAGCTACGCTAGTTAAGCAGTGTTAACTTAGCTAATGTTGCTTAATTCACCGTGCCTGGCTAATGTTAGCTACGCTAGTTAAGCAGTGTTAACTTAGCTAATGTTGCTTAATTCACCATGTCAGGCTAATGTTAGCTACGCTAGTTAAGCAGTGTTAACTTAGCTAATGTTGCTTAATTCACCATGTAAGGCTAATGTTAGCTACGCTAGTTAAGCAGTGTTAACTTAGCTAATGTTGCTTAATTCACCGTGCCTGGCTAATGTTAGCTACGCTAGTTAAGCAGTGTTAACTTAGCTAATGTTGCTTAATTCACCATGTCAGGCTAATGTTAGCTACGCTAGTTAAGCAGTGTTAACTTAGCTAATGTTGCTTAATTCACCGTGCCTGGCTAATGTTAGCTACGCTAGTTAAGCAGTGTTAACTTAGCTAATGTTGCTTAATTCACCGTGCCTGGCTAATGTTAGCTACGCTAGTTAAGCAGTGTTAACTTAGCTAATGTTGCTTAATTCACCGTGCCTGGCTAATGTTAGCTACGCTAGTTAAGCAGTGTTAACTTAGCTAATGTTGCTTAATTCACCATGTCAGGCTAATGTTAGCTACGCTAGTTAAGCAGTGTTAATTTAGCTAATGTTGCTTAATTCACCATGTCAGGCTAATGTTAGCTACGCTAGTTAAGCAGTGTTAACTTAGCTAATGTTGCTTAATTCACCATGTCAGGCTAATGTTAGCTACGCTAGTTAAGCAGTGTTAACTTAGCTAATGTTGCTTAATTCACCATGTCAGGCTAACATTAGGCTGCTGTGAACTTCTCAGGTTCTTCCCAAACTCCTTGGCATGGGTGTCAAAAGGAAGGTTAAATAGAAAGTACAGGTAAAAGTAGAAAAGTGTACACTGCTTAGGACGGCTCTTTCAAACATTTGATGGATGCCATCACAGTAATGGCGACTTGGTTACTTCCAGTATTTCCCCAGATTTGTCTATATAGTGAGTTTGCCATTTTGTAGTGCTGTCCGAATGTACAGTCTAGTGATTATTATTATACCCTATATGGTGGATTTAAAGTATCCAACAATGCATTGTGAAAATAGTGTAAAACAACGGTCACTAAATAGGCACTACATACCATCGTGCATGGCGCTAAAGGAAAAATGGCATATGGGCAAGAGGAGAGAGAGCAGTGAGTTGTGACATGAAGATAATGTATTCAAAGGTGAACAACAGCCATTTTTAAAACAAAGACATTATTTTTGAGAAAACACTGCAACTTGCTCATGTAAGCCCATACTGAGAGGGTGCGTCGGGAAACCACAAGGTGGCAGCAGCTACACGCTAAACTACTGCCTGTCAGTGGAGATATGAATGAGCATAGAAACCATTAACATTTGCAATATGAATAAAAATGTTGTCACTTTCTTAATCTATGTTAACTCTGTTAACGGAGCTCTTTAGCTCTGTGCTGTTACATTGATTTCTCTGGGAAGCATCATGGGAATAAAAAACAATATAACAGTAATAAAGTGTCTGACTAAGTTAGTTGATCCAAATGTGTGAAGGTTGTTCCTCCACGGTTTAGTTTAGACTTGCAGTTGTGACAAATTGCAGCTTTATGTCTTCATCACACTGAAGAACTTCCAGTTGTTAGTTTAGGCAGCGCTTCATTTATGCAGCAGAGTTTTCTCTGAGCGGAGAATTTTAAACATCAATACCCCAGTCAATCATGTTGATTTAATCGTGGTAATTTGATTAACTGTGCAGCCCTACTCTCCAGGGTTGTGGAGTACCTTGATAAGGCCACCAAAGGAGCGGGAACGTGGATGTTTCTTGCTGGGAGCTGGGGGCACGTGGTGGTGCTCAGTAGTTGGCGTCCCTGAGGCTGTTTGCTTGACTAACTGCACACAGGAGAAAGAGAGCGCCACTTACTTTAATATTTAAAGACATTTAACACACAAACTCTAAAATAAAGTGACTTGTATTCAGGAGGTTTCTACGTGTATGTTTTCAGTTCAGCCACAGCTCTAGGACAGTAAAGAGGCCCTGAGGCGAACCTGTCGGACGAGTTTCTTCTTCTTGGCGGAGTCGGGCATGTTGTGGTTGACGTGCCTGAAGAGCTCCTTCAGAGCCTCTTCTGTGTATTGCTGAGCCGGAGACTGGCACTGCTCCTGGGAGCTGGGACCCAGAACGGCGGTCCTCTTCAGGGACAACACTGTCCGCTGAGCGGGAGAGCTGCTCGCCGTCAGCAGCTCCAGATCATCCTGAGTGAGGAGACGGGAAGTCACACTGGCTGTGTGTTTTAAATGGAGGCAATAGCTTATGATAAATACGATACACCACATCTGGCTTTGATTACAATATTACTTGAATATAGAGTCCTGAACAAAATCTTATGACTGGGGGAAAAATGACAAGAATTCACATTTTGCACTGGAGGATCGTATCCAGTTTTTAAGTAGAGCTTCAAAATGAAAAAAAAAAACAAGAAAAAGGAGCAAGAGACAAAAAATAAAGTCATAAACAGCCAGATCATGATGGAGCCTCCTCCACTGAAAACATCTCCAGTGGATCTGCTGGTCACACCAGTAACGCTGGAAGCCATCAGGACCGTTTGTGTCGTGGGAGGAGACGCGACCTTCAAAGACGTTTTCTGTTCTTTAAGCTCTTCTCTTGCAGATGTCGTTTTATGGTTATTGGGCTGCAGTCAGAAACAGTAAAGGCCTTAATTTGGGTCGAGGATCGTACTGTGTCTTCAAGGACAGCCCGTCGGATCCTCCAGCTCAGCGCAGGTGACATTTGTTGGGGTCTACCAGTCGAGGAAGAAGAGGCGTACATCGTGTTTGTTTGCTAGAAAGTTGATGTGTTTTTGGGGTGGTGACACTAGACGGGTTCCCGCCTGCCAGTCAAGGCCTACTGGTGACACGTCATCACCGCCTCATATCTTTGGGGTCCAATCGTAATGCACAACTGCAGCTCCAGTTACACTGCATGTGTTGTACCAAGACATATATACACAGACGCTGCATCAACTCCTGGATCATATGTGAACATGGGCGTCATATTGGACCTGACCAGATAGTCCTGTAACCCTATACTTGTGAACGGGGGAGCTGGATAAAAAGCACAATAACGTCTACATTTCTCAAGGTCCAATATGGCAAACCAGCTGAAGCGATCAATGCACCGTCTATGTATATATGTCTGCCTTATACCCCGTACCCCAAGACCCGTGTCCCCCCATGTCCCAGCCTCTTTCAGTGAGCCTTGCTGCCAGTGTACACTCCTGATCAAAATCTTAAGACCAGTTAAAAAATTGCAAGAATTTACGTTTTGCACTGTTGTATCTTAAGAAGGTTCTAAGTAGAGTTTCAAAATGCAAAAATAAGAAATGGGAACAAGAGACCAAATGTTTTGAGCAGGCGATTTATTGAAAAGAACAATTTAACTGAAATAGGCTGTTCATCAGCTGATCAAAAGTTTAAGACCACATCCTTTAAAAGCCCAAATCTGTGCAAAAATTTGGATTCCATGTCATTTTCTGTCAAGTAATCACACTGTCAAGACCTCTTGATGGGAAAAAAGAAAAAAAAAACTCACTGCCTTGGAACGTGGCAGGATTGTTGAGCTGCATAGACAAGGCCTCTCACAGCGTGCCATCGCTGCTGAGGTTGGACGCAGTAAGACAGTCATTTTGCATTTCTTAAAACATCCTGAGGTTTATGGAACAAAAAAATCAAGTGGTAGACCCAAAAAAATCTCACCGGCACCGAGCCGGAGGATCCAAACGGCTGTCCGTCAAGACACGGGACGATCCTCATCCCAAATTAAGGCCATTACTGGTGCTGACTGCAGCCCAATAACCATCAGACGGCATCTGCAAAGGAACGGCTTCAAAAACAAAAAACCTCTTCAAAGGCCACGTCTCCTTCAACGCCACAAAATTGCCCGTTTGGCCTTTGCGAGGGAGCACCAAACACGGGACGTTCAAAGTTGGAAGAAAGTTTTATTCTCTGATGAGAAAAAATGTAACCTTGATGGTCCTGATGGCTTCCAACGCTACTGGCATGACAAGGAGATGCCACCTGAGATTTTTTCAACACGGCACAGCGGAGGGGGCGCCATCATGATCTGGGCTGCTTTTTCCTTCAATGGAACAATGGAGCTCCAGGTTGTGCAGGGCGTCAAACAGCAGCTGGCTACGTGGAGATGTTGCAGCGGGCATCCCTCATGACTGAGGGCCCTCGTCTGTGTGCTGATGACTGGGTTTTTCAGCAGGACGATGCTGCGATTCACAATGCCCGTCTGACAAAGGAGTTTTTTCAGGAGAATAACATCACTCTTTTGGATCATCCTGCATGTTCCCCTGATCTAAATCCAATTGAGAACATTTGGGGATGGATGGCAAAGGAAGTTTACAAAAATGGACATCAGTTCCAGACAGTGGATGCCCTTCGTGAAGCCATCTTCACCACTTGGAGCAACATTCCTACAAGCCTTTTGGAAACACTCGCATCAAGCATGCCAACACCAATTTTTTAAGTGATCAACAATTATGGTGGAGCTACTCATTACTGAGTCTGTTTTTGAGACTTTAATTTCTGTTTTAGGGTTTTTTTTGAGCTATGGTCTTAAACTTTTGATCAGCCTATTTCAGTTAAATTGTTCTTTTCAATAAATTGCCTGCTCAAAACATTTAGTCTCTTGCTCTCATTTCTTCTTTTTGCATTTTGAAACTCTACTTAGAACCTTCTTAAGATACAACAGTGCAAAACGTAAATTCTTGCAATTTTTTAACTGGTCTTAAGATTTTGATCAGGAGTGTATTACAAGCATGGGTTAGCCCCCAAGTTAGCAACAAGAACAACCCAGGCTCACTTAAGGTGGGCTGGCCTTTAAGGTGGACCACGCGGCTCCTCCGAGTTTTGGTGGAGCACCACCTAGTGGTAAGACTTGGTACACAGGTACTTGGTAATACCAAAAAGTTTTTATACCAGCACAACTCTCTTGCTAAACATTTCACTCTCCTTTTCAAAAATCTGTGGTTTCTCCATTTAATTTTATCACACTTGACATGTACTGTATAATATCTTTACAATGTTTTCTGCTGCATTTGATTGGATGTGTAGAGAGAAGGAAGGGAGTTAATGATTGAAATGGCATTTTAACAGGAGGGGAAGTGAAGACGAACTGCTACTGTACAGATCTAGTGGTGTGTCTATGTGAACTCCCTCCACTAACCTTGGTCTGCAGAGCCTTGGTCCCAGTGAAGTGCACTCTGGCATATTCCCGCAGGTAGACTGGAGCCTGAACAACACGCAGCAGACACGTCACTCATCCACAGGTTATCCATTAAACCTGTCACCTGTTAGGTTTCCAGAGCCCACTTTGTTTCTGCACTCGATTCTCAGTGTGTTAACGGATTTTGTCTGCAGCCTTGTCCACGTGTACACAAGTACTTTTATAAGCTTTTTCTATGTGTTTTGGGCTTCTTTAGACACCCAAATGACGCTTTATGTCAGAGTGTGCGCCGTGATCTCTTTTGTGTGGCGACATGTTGCGTAACAGCGACATAAATACATCCATTAACAGAGGACATGGCCAAATAGAGTGCTGCAGCGACGACGTATTCTTGTATGCCAACCAGGAAGTTAGGCTGAGTCTGTGAAGGAGGACAAGTCAACGTGATGGCATTATATAGTCTCATTTAGCCACTTGTTGGCAACCACCTTTAATAAAGACACATAAAAGCTTAAAGTCACCAGTGGGATATTTACTGACATATTTTATATCACAGAACAAAACAAAATCTCTTCAACGCATGTTAACTAGAGACCTTATTTCAACCCACTGACTTCAAATAAGGGGACAGGAAGTGCCTCAATGCTATCCCACTTCCAGGGTTTAGGACTTATTTGTGCACTATAACCTTACTAAATGTTAACATAGATGTTACTCTTCTACTATATTGAGGCGTCAGAAAACACTACAAAGGTCACTGCTACTTCAGGCATTTTGGGCCCTCGGTGAGCATCTGTTGCCTCAGTTTTTGGGGAGTGCCCCACACGGTCGGGTCATGTTTGCCCGTGTCTGAGGTTTTTCAGCTGATTCACCATGTTGAATCGGTGGCGTCACGTGTCAGAGAGCAAAATCACTCCAATTGGCAAGACAAGAGGAGAAATGGAAGTAAGTAAGTCAAGAGGACACAGATCTTATCTGATCAGTCCAGTACACAGATATTTTCACAGCAACATGAACATCTGGAATGAAGCTAAGTGGAGAGTGAGACTGGTGTGAACTTTGAAATGACGAATACAGACTACCGCCACCTGCTGGTGAGGAGAGTTATTTCATCTCACGCAGGTGCAGAGTTTACATAATAGTTGGCCGTCAGCTGTAGACTTCGCGGCGTGTTCATGTGCCATTTTTTGGCCGAGACACAGGTGATGCGAGGCGATGCAACGGTCGGCCTTCATCACCACTAGTTCATTGATGTCAGTTTGGTGTATCTGGCCCAAACTGCCTCGGCAGACAGCGCTTCAGAGAATTTTTTGTCCTTGTGTGGACAGGATTTTTTTTTTTTTTTACAAAGGAGTAAAAAAAAATACCTGAGTAGGTGTGGACTAGGACTTCAGGTTAGTTTCTATCTGTTTGATTGTCCGGTTGTGTGTCTGGTCAATACTTACCCTGAAGAGTTTCTGTGAGTGTTTGATGAGGAAGGCCATGCTGTTGTTCAGTTTCTTCAGATTGTCTTTCAGGTCACCGGCTGTCATCTGGATCAGGAAACAAGTCAGGAAAACACTTAAAGCGTCATTTTTTTGAACACTATGGAACAGAATGACAATCTCATTTAAAATTTCATCAACAGCTCACGATTAGTGCTGAGTTCACGCAGTAAAAAAATGCATTAACACAAACTTGTTTTAATGCAGCAACTCCATTTGTACCAACCGTGTCAAACTAAACTGTGGATAAAGAGTCTCAATAACGCTCCAAACTTATGCTAAATGTTGTCGAAGAAAAACTGTCATGTCCATCTCCAAAGGAGTCTGCTGACCTCTGACCTCCAGATGTGTGAATGTAAATGGGTTCTCTGGGTCCCCACCAGTCTCCCCTTTACAGACATGCCCACTTTCTGATAGTCCCAGTCAGTCTGGATCAAGTCCTAGTCAAGTCAGCACCCTGACACACTGACAGCTGTTGCTGCCTGTTGGGCTGCAGTTTGCCATGTTCTGATTGGAGCAGATTGTTGATGCTAAAGTCAGAACCTGGGAGGGTTTCTGGACAATATCTGTCATTGATTAGTGGTGTTCGTTGATTTACAATAATAAATATATACATACATTTATATAAAGCAGCATATTTGCCCACTGCCATGTTGATAAGAGGATTAAATACCTGAAAAACCTCCCTTTAAGGTTCATTTTGAACAGATAACTGTGTGCTTAATCACGACTAACTATGAACAATCATGTCACAATATGTTGTATCTGTTTGTACCCTATCTTTTCTGATGCAACAACGTTTAACCTTTTCTTCTCAGTTCTACACATAGTGCTTTAAGTATAATGTGTAAGTACATGGCCATTTTCAGGCAGTTTTCTTGAAGGTGGATGGATAATTCTGATTAACCATTGTGCTCCCACACTGAGCAAACCACTCTTGACCTATGATTGTAGTCCTATATAAAACAGCCCTGGTACTTGAACCCTAATTATGTAGTTAAAAACTAGAAATCTTACATGTCTGGGCCAGAGGACATGTGGGGCAAACATGAGGGCCAGGTTGAAGGCGGACATCTTGTTCTTGTCCTGCTGCCTGGCCGTGTGGTATAGCAGATCCAGCAGCAGTTTGAGCAGTGAGCGGTTGGCCTGAGGTAGCAGCAGGAAGAGAAGCTGCAGGGCCTCAATCTGACGCTCCTTGTTGGGTATCGCGGTCTTGTTGCCGTGTTCGTCTAACAGAGTCATATCTGAACCAAAGACAAGGGGGGAGGAAGTGAAGTCATGAATCAATTTACTAAAAACATTACAAATTTGTTGCTGCTCTTATGTAATCATGCATGACAAACATTTAAAAATTGACTTTTGCATTTGTATTAAAAAGGTGGATTTTAAGACTGAATCATCTGCAGTTTGGACATCTTGACTAGAGCTGTTCTGATAATGACAGCAGGATGGGAAATGTGTCCGAAGCTGCCCAGATTTCAGGATCAGGCATCAGCGAGTACGCCAGTCTATGCACCGATCCCATACTGTACCACTGACGCTTCACCGCATCATGGAAGCATTTGTGGCGCGTCATGCCCATCGCGCACAAATGTTGGCCATCAGTTTGTAGCTTCATACAGTATAACCGGCTGAAACTGAATTATTGAATGTTACTGTGTCGCCCGTAGTGGGAACACAGTATAACGCAGCTGTCAATCACTGCTCACAAAACTTGTGAACTCCGACAAACTCCAGCAGTCATAAAATATAAATATTCTCTTACTGTAATGCCGATTAGTCACCTCAAATGTTTTCAAAAACCAGAAACATATTTTAGTGCACCGTTAAGCTGTTAAATGAGAAAGTTTCATACGTAGACAAACATAGACAAAAGTACTACTAAATGTGTGAGTGTTTTCCTACCAGCTATCTTGAGGTGAGCGTGGAAGTGTCTGTGGGTGAGCAGAGGCTCTGGCAGTTCTCCCAGGAAAGTCTTGAGCAGCGTGGCCACGTCGTTGGGGTGAAAGTCTCCAGACTCCAGGTCGACGTCGGCCCCACTGTTGAGGAGCTCCTTCAGGGTCTGCTGCCGAACGCTGTTCCCCGGCACCCGAAACAAACCCTCCACGTGAAGATCTGAGAGCGAAAGAGCAGCTGAGTATTTCATTCAAAACTTTATTATCATCTCGTTTTCAAGAGGGTCCTCGGGCACAAAACACAGAAGTTGACAAACATTTAAACACATGAATAATAACAAAAACATAAATTCAACAACAAAACAATCAACTTAGTACAGGAGAAAAAAAGGTCCATCCCATCTCAAACCACAACAACATAACATGAAGTTAACGTAAGAATAATGATGGAAATAATAATAAACTAAAATTTTCTCAAAAAGTTCAGAAACTGAAAACAAATGAAAATACAATCAAAAGCCGGCAAAAAAAGCTATAAGAAGAAACTGGCACAAAGCTGAGGCTGCAGGAAAAGAACACTGGTTTGAGATTGTCATGATATCTTTTCAATGGAAAAACTGACAAACCAACTAAAAATTAAAAGCAACATCTTCAACAACAACTGGACAAAAAATGCATCATTTACATGAAACATGATGCAAGTGTTGTTGGAGAATATAGATCTTTAACTACCCCTGACAACTGTTTCAGTGCTGTACTGTTCACTGAATTGGTTATGTGATGTGTTATTTGCTGAATTTTGCATGGATGCTCACGATGTTCTGCCCAGAGCTGAAAATGCAAAATAAATATCAAAGTTTAAAAGCAAATACAATCAAAAGCAAGAACAAGTAGATTTAAGATAAACCAGCTAAGAGGTCTTAAAATCACAGAAAGAAGTACCTGATCTGAGTAAACTGGGCAAATTATTCCAGTCTGATGGGCCTTTGACCTTAACAGTACCTCTACCAGCTTCTTTAACAAGAGGACTGATAAAAAAGGTTGTTGAATATTGAGAGAATATGATGAATTGAGTATCAGCAAGTAAAACAGCCGATAATTCCACACAGGGACGTCCCGATCGGAGTCATTTCATTTGCAGAGCTGCAGAGTCCTGATTTGATACTTCAGTTTTCCTAGAAAAAAAATGCATCCATCCAAGCTGGTCCGTTAAAAATCATCCAGCCAAAAAGCCGAGCAGCTTTGCCACCTCCCACATATACAGACATACATACGGAGAGAAAGGAAAACATGCACAGTTGTAGTCAATTTTTCAATAGACATTGAGTCTGGTCCATGACTTAGTCCCAGTTTTTATTTGGCCCACTGTGTATTTTTCTGTAATTATCTTTTTTTTTTTAAAGACACCAGCGATCAGTTACTGCTGTTTGACTTTGAAAGTCACTGCGGTGAGGATGTAAAATAAAAACAACTATTTTATTTGGATAGACTCACTTTTGCTGAGGTACTCAATGAGCTGGTAGATCTGGGCAATGCAGCTCTCAGTCAGTGGGCTTCCAAACACAACACCTTTATCTGTGAAAGTAGAAGAAGAAACGAGACCGAAGTTACTGAAAAGCTCTTCAATACCAGAGTCTCATCACAAACCAGCAGAGGAACACGAGGTTAAAACCGACATTAACACTAAACGACAGGTCACGAAACAAAAGTCTCCCATCATGGCTCAATGTTTGAAATCCTGAAATCAGAGCCACGAGGAGGAGCAGAAGTCTGGTTTTCTCTCACAACACTTGAATTACAATATGCTGAAAGGTTATTGTGGGATTTTTGTCCGATGATGCCAAAAACGTTCTGCCTCTTTAAGCCCGTATTGTTCACGAGATCAGACAGACTAAAACAACAGTGATGTAAGGAAATGATCAATCACCGATCACCCATCTAATATTCATCACAAAATTGCCATTTATCATTTAAGGAAAGTGGCCTCAAGAAACATAAAATATAAGTGAACTGAAAAATAGTGCATAACTGTCAAGTGATTTGATAAACTTGATTGACGTTTTGTTTGATCTGATAATCCCCTGTCGATCAATCATCATTCACAAAACCCAACTGATATTTTTTCATATATTTTTTTTCAATTCACATAATCTTTGTGACTCTTGAGGCCACTTTCCTCAAATGAGAAATGTCAATTTTATGACTTGAATGATGAATATTGAACGGGGAAAACAATGTTTTCCTCATGTCACTACTGTTTTAATCAACTTTAATCAAATCAGCTGAAATTTATCACACCACTTTTCATTTCACATCCATTTTCATCACCTCTTGTTACTTTCAGCCCTCATAAACAGACAGTATGACAGCAATCCATTCATCCCATTGAATAGCTGACTATATAAGAAGAGACAGTGAGTTCACTGTATGAAAGCTGGCATTGGGCGAAGGCGAGTTCACCTGGACAGGTCACCAGTCCATCGCAGGTCACATAGAGACAGACAACCATTCACGCTCACATCCACACCTACGGGACATTTAGAGTCATCAATTAACCTAAATTGTAAAGTAATTAATTAATTAATTAAAGTAAAATAATTTTCCTTGTGTGAGTTTTCAAGTGCATTTCCATTTTCTTTTCCCAATCTGAGGTGTTAGATTAATGTCGACCCGTAAATTGTATTTTCATTGTCATCACGATATGAACATGTGCAATAAACACATCATGAAAAACTGCTTGAAACAAGATAATTAAAAAATATATATATAGTTAGGGATGGTTACCAAAACCCTGTATTAAATGAGTCGCAGAGCTAAAAACTGTAAAGTTAGTATTCATTATCGCCCTGTTTTATAAGTTCATATAGTGACTTTGCTGTTGCTGCTCTAGACTCAACATTTAGCCAAGTTATATCATAAATACTCTAATCCAGGTCTGAATTTAAAAGACAACCAGGCTGACAAATATAGCTAATATGCAGACAGACTACAATATTTATTTATTTAGTGCTAGTCATATTGTCATTGCAGTAGTGAACAATGATATCACACATCACTGATTTCAGGCCTCGATCATGTGATATTCTAGATTATGAATAACGGAGACGACATGGTGGACTCTCATCTTTCAAGTGCTCAAACTGTACACAACAACAGGGAGAGACATTTTGTGGCTGTTGATAGTGGTGGTTTCTAGATGCCATCTAGTTGACCTCTGACCTTTGCGTTTGAGGAAGTTGAAAGAGCGAAAGAAGCCTCCATTTCCACCTGTTGGGGTCTTAGGGCCCTCCTCACCGAGGAGCTGTGCAAACTCGGTCCCAGGAAGATCAATAAGTCGAGTGACGTTACTGAGCACCATCTCCAGGAAAACATCACCGCTGTCATGGCGCAGTTTCTCCACAAAGAAGTCTGGGTTGAAGATGACCGGTGGTCGGCCAGCACGAGAGCCCCCCGCTGATTCCTCATGATTGATCACCATACTGCACACTGTACCTCTGAGGGGGGAGAGACACAGGGGTTCAAACACAGTTTTCTCCTACTACTGGAGGACTTCATACACAAGTAACCATTAAAAACCACAGGACACTTAGTCTTAACAACCGATGCTTGACGGATCTGTTTATGATTCAACAACTAGTGGGCCGAGGGATCTTTGTTACCACACCGTTACCAATTAAAATGTGTTTTCACAGAAGACGATAGATGATATACAGTGGATGGAAAAAGTCTCCACCCCCCTGTTATAATACCAGGTTTTTGTGATGGTAAAAAATGAGGCCATGATGAATCATTTCAGGACTTTTTCCACCTTTAATGTGACCTGTAACCTCAACATCATGGTCTCATTTTGTTACATCACAAAAACCTGGTATTATAACAGGGGGTGGAGACTTTTTCTATCTACTGTAACCCTGACAGCATTGTAAGCACTATTTCTCTCAGACTTAAAGACCCAGAAAACATTAAACAACTGTTTTCACAGAGCACAGTACTCCTCATAACAAGCAGATATAACTTCATGTGTACAGTAGCTATCCTCTTCATCCAGGGTCTGAAATCAAGTTTGTCTTCACCTGCCACTGTGGTGGGTCACTGAGCATTTCTACTGGCCATAGATCTACTATGTAGACCTCTTTAGACCTGGTACAAGACGGTAGAAATACAGACTGTGTAACCTTCATGTACCCTTTACCCTTTATCTGGCAGGTGTCTTCATCCCCGTCTATGACAGCACCTCTCATGTCTACAACCTCACAAATAACCACAAAGACTGAACAAAACAAAGCAAAGCAAAGCCAGGATTTAAGTTGAGTGGGTTCATTTCACAGTACCGCACCATTAAGCCAACATTAGCTAAATTAATGAACCTTCCTTACCTTAACTTTAATTAGCTAATGTGTAAATTTAACGTAGTTTGCCTCCTCGAGACACCTCAGCTAACAGTGCTAACCTTAGCTAACAATAATAGAAGCTTAGCTAACGTTACGTAACTTATTTCCGAAACAAACACTTAAATTTAGAGCAACAACGTCTGCCAGCAGAGATGTCTGCTGGCTAACTAACCGAACTTTCAGCCGTGTTTCAGTACCGCCGTTAAGCAGCTACATTTAGCTACCGTGAGGCTAGCTGGCGTTAAGCGGCTTCCGCTGAGCTGCCGGCTAACGTTAGAGAGTGACAGCCGCTGTCAATCAGTCTCACTAACGTAGCGTATGTTCACCGGTTTAAACTGTCTCGAATCCAGCTTTACTCGTGAGTAATGCTAGCGGTGCTTCGATATAAATGCCACTGAAACGTATTAGTGTCAGTGCCGATCGTTCTTACCTTCTGTTTTGTGTGTTTTCATCGACATCTTTAGCCGCGGCCATGTTCCGTTTGAATCCTCCGCTGTTGTCCTGAGGCCCCGCCCACCTGGTCCAACCATTGGTCGTTTGTTAAACATGAGCGTGACGCATTAGTCTGATTTGCATATTCCACACTGTGATTGGTCGGTTTGAATTCAAGGTAGAAGAGTACAGAATATACTGTATACTCTGACGGTTGAAACTAATCTTTTTTAGTTGTATTTTGGAGAATATATATATATATATATATATATATATATATATATATATATATATATATATATACTTTATTTGAGGTTAATCAGAGTCACTTTGTCTAGTTTCAACTACTCTTTCACATAACTTTAACAGCTTTATTCCTCTGTAGTTGCTAGAACTTTCCCTTTTCCTCCATTCCTCAGGCATCTTCTCACTATCTAAGATCCTGTTGAACAACCCAGTCAGAAACTCTGCTGCCACCTCTCCTAGACACTTCCATACCTCCACAGGTATATCATCAGGACCGAGGGCCTTTCCACTCTTCATCCTCTTCAGTGCCTTCCTCACTTCATCCTGACTAATCTTTGCTACTTCCTGGTCCACAACAGTCCCCTCTTCTGCTCTTCGTTCTCTCTCATTTTCCTCATTCATCAACTCTTCAAAGTACTTTCCATCTTCCCATCACACTACTGGCACCTGTCAATACACTTCCATCCCGATCATTAATCAGCCTAACCTGCTGCAGGTCCTTCCATCTCTGTCTCTCTCTCTGTCTTGCCAACCTGTATAGATCAGTCTCTCCCTCCTTACTGTCAAACCCATCATACAAGTCATCGTACGCCCCTTGTTTGGCCTTTGCTACCTCTACTTTCACCTTACGCTGTATCTCCTTGTACTCTTGTCTCCTCTCTTCAGTCCTCTCAGAGTCCCACTTCTTCTTAGCTAACCTCTTTCTCTGTCTACACTCCTGCATGTCCTCCTTCCACCACCAAGTGTCCTTATCTTCTATCCTTCCAGTGGACACACCAAGTCCTCTCTTACCTGTCTCCCTGATCACATTAGCTGTAGTTGTCCAGTCATCTGGAAACACCTCTTGACCACCCAGAACCTGTCTCAACTCCTTCCTAAAAGTCATACAACACTCTTCCTTTTTCAGCTTCCACCATTTCGTCCTCTGCTCTGCCTTTGCCCTCTTCATCTTCCTCACCACCAGAGTCATCCTCCACACCACCATCCTATGCTGTCTGGCTACACTCTAACCTACCACTACTTTGCAGTCACTGATCTCCTTCAGATTACACCGTCTACACAAGATGTAGTCTACCTGTGTGCTCCTACCTCCACTCTTATAGGTCACCCTGTGTTCCTGCCTCTTCTGGAAGAAAGTATTAATTATTATTATTCACTATAGCCATTTAAATCCTTTTTGCAAAGTCAACCACCATCTGTCCTACTGCGTTCCTCTCCTGGATACCAAACCTGCCCATCACCTCCTCATCATCTCTGTTTCCTGCACCATCATGTCCATTAAAGTCTGCACCAATGACAACTCTCTACCTTCTAGGGATGCTCTGCATCACTTCATCAAGGTCCAAGCAGAAAATCTCCTTCTCTTCTAACTCACCTTCTACCTGTGGAGCATACCCACTAACAACACTGATCATCACACCTTAGATTTCTAGCTTCAGACTCATCACTCTATCTGATACTCGTTTTACCTCCAGGACGTTCCCAGTGAACTCCTCCTTCAGGATAACTCCTACTCCATTTCTCTTCCTATCTACACAATGATAGAACAACTTGAACCCTGCTCCTAAACTTCTGGCCTTGCTACCTGTCCACCTGGTCTCCTGGACACACAGTATGTCTACCTTCCTCCTCTGCATCATGTCAACCACCTCTCTACCTTTTCCTGTCATCGTTCCAACATTCAGAGTCCCTACTCTCAGTCCTATATTCTTGGCGTTCCTCTTCTCTCTCTTCCTACGAACAAATCTTCCTCCTCTCCTTCTTTAATAAACAGTCGTCCAATTTCCACCGGCACAAGTACGTGAACAGCACCGATGGCGGTCGTTGTTAACCTGGGCCTTGACCGATCCGGTATGGAAGTCACAGATCTGATTTGCATGTTTGATCTGGCAAAAGGTTTACGTCGGATGCCCTTCCTGACACAACCTTCTGTATTTATCTGGGCTTGGGACCGACACAATAAGACACTGGCTTGTGCCCTCTTGCGGCTACATTTCCCCCTTGTTATTTAACTGATAATATTAAATTATTTGTTGGAGTTGTTACATGAGTAATAATGTGCTTTTGTAAGATGGACAAATGATATTTGTATGTTATTCTATATTTCTATCAACTTCATTGCACATATGGATTTCAAATAAATAAAACAAGCAGAAATCATATTCTTGGTCTTTATTTATTGATCTATTTGCGTATGGCAGGAAACCGTAGCATCCAGATAAAACCCATGCATGCACAGAGAGAACATGTAAACTCTACACAGAGCCAGGACCAGTCCCGGTCCTTTGTCTGTGCGGCTACAGCGCTAATCGCTGTGCCACCGTGCAGCCCTCAGACCATCTGTGAGGAAGTAGGACACGTTGTGTTGTAGACTTTGGAGTGACAGAAAATACCAGCAAACAGCTCAGTCCCCCTCCCACTGCATGGTAGACGGCCCCGGATCTCCTGGTGAACCCTCACGGTGCACCACACTTCTACCCAGCAGTTTCCTTCACCTGGCAGGAGGACGTACGGTGAACCCTCACGGTGCACCACTCCTCCCCCCAGCACCCACCCACCCTGTGGCTACACCAGTACAGGTGCTCCACCTACTGTAGCCATTGGCTGATATTTTTATGCCTGCAGATTCCACAACCCAACGTTAAATGAAGCCTATTTACTCACAGATAACCATTTGTTTGTTGTTTGTTGGAATAAACAAATCGTCTGCTCCTAAACGGTCCCATGGACCCTGAAGTCGTACAAACAAGTGAAGGTGGGCTCTCCCCAGTTACTCAGGACTTGCAGCTTCACATGTCTGAAGACGCCTTTCTCCTGATCCTGAGAGACAGAGAAATGAACACAGTTAGTTGAGCAAATACTGAGAGGAAGGGAAATAAGGGATATAACGAGGACCTACGAGGAGGACAGATGAACTGTAACTCCTATGATATGTTAGCTGGTGGGTGTAATTTAAAAAATGCATGTGTTTCACTGCATGATGTAATACTCACAGGCAGTTTGAAAGTCTGCAACGCCTCGCCGTCCTGATCATAAACAAAGGTCCCAAGTAGGGTACCCTCATCCTCTAAAGAGTTCATGCCCTGCAAGAGAGAAAGACAGAGATCCAGTTGAACACCTTGTTGTTCTCATGTCTGTGACAGAGAAATACACAAGACGTCTGCAGAGGAAGGACTTTAAATCAGTGACTTACATAGACAGAAAACTCCCTCGGGGCGATCTGGATGCTGCCGGTTGGCATTGAGTCCTTCGTGACGTGACCTAGTGTGACGTGGCTGATGGTGACTGCTTGGGACAGAGTGATGAATAAATGTCCACGCTCACCAGCAAATGGCCAGCAGTGTCTGAGCAGCCTCTTTCCCTGAAGAAAGGAAGAGCATAAAGATGACATGTGGTGAAACACAACAGGCAGTAAAACAATCCAAACTATAATATCATATTATTATACAGCATAGCCATGTGTTTTGTGTATGTAGTTCCTAGTTCCTACCTGAAGAGCAATGTTTGGGTGTTTGAATGAGTCCTGGGGGACGCAAGAGACCGGAAACACTGAAATGTAACAGGTGTCTGTGACAAGGTAGGTTTCTGAGGACAGCTCAGTTATAACACGGGCCCCTGCACACAAAAACACAGAGAAAATGACAAGACTGTGAAAAGGAAAAAGCACATGTGTGACTTACAATCTGACAGATGAAAATAATGAGGGTGGTTTAATGTCTCACCGTTCGACTCCAGAGCGAAGTTGGTCATAGTGTCGCCCAGTGGTGGTTTGTGGAGCTCCTGTAATCTCAGCAGCTCGTCCTGCAGGACTCTCATCTGCTGCAGATCCTTGTTCCTGTTGAAGGCCTCGTCCTGCAGGACTCTCATCTGCTGCTGCAGATCCTTGTTCCTGTTCAAGGCCTCGTCCTGCAGGACTCTCATCCTCTGCAGATCCTTGTTCCTGTTCAAGGCCTCGTCCTGCAGGACTCTCATCTGCTGCAGAAGGACTGATGGATGGAGACAAACAGTTCAGGGATGTTTTATTCAAAAGACAGACTACAGCATAAAACACACAAGCTGATGAGCAAGATATGACTGTTAGTAGAAGAAGAGATCACTTACCAAGACACACAGACAGCAGAGACAACAGCAGCAACATCAGGAGGATCATGTTCCTTCTGCTGAAGATGCTGCTGGTGTTGCTGCTGCTGATGTTGCTGCTGCTGGTGTTGCTGTTACTGGTGTTGCTGTTGCTGCTGTTGCTGCTGCTGGTGTTGCTGCTGGTGGTCAAAGGTTCCTCAGGCACAAAACTGAGGGCTCTGTATCTCTGTGTATTTGTCTCCCTCCTGAACCTCACATGTCTTGGCACTGGACTGTACAATGAAAATGAGAAAAAAGAGTGAGTGCTTCAATGATGTATAATGAAGAACTTATGATTGTTAAACCACACACACACACACACACACACACACACACACACACACACACACACACACACACACACACACACACAATCGTCAGCTTACTTGTTCACCAAGCTGTCCCTGTAGGAAACGGTTGGGTTTCCCTCAGTGTCGTAATAACCTGAGAGGCTCAGTCTGGTGCTTCTTCTAGATGCCATATCTGTAAACCAAAGCAGAGAGCAGAGGAGGAGGTCAGTCTCTCACTGACAGGTTATGTCACACTTTGACTTTTCTAACTACAACACGTCTACTGTTAGAAGCAGCTCAGTGTGTCAATAGTTTGGTGTCTTGGAGTCAAAATCCACTCTGATTCAACTAAAGTCATTTTTGTGCTGAATGAGTCCTTGAACCATCTTCCCTTCTGTTTGTGAATATAGACTGATGTTTACTTTCAATATAGTCATATAATATTTACTCATGACTGGATTACATTTTCTTCAGAGGTGTTTCTAACATTTGGACCAGATGATTAGAAAGATCTGAGTCAGCCGGTCTGAATGTAAATGTCCTAAAGGTGGGATTTATGAATATTTTCAGATATGTGTTCAGATATATCTTCAGATGTGTCTTCAGATGTGTCTTCAGATGTGTCTTCAGATATGTGTTCAGATATTCTTCAGATGTGTCTTCAGATGTGTCTTCAGATGTGTCTTCAGATGTGTCTTTACCTCGTCTCTCCTGTATGCTAACGCTGGTAAACCAGATGAAGATGCTGCTTTCTCTCTCTGTCTGTTTACTGACTGATCAGCTGATTTAATATCAATATGAGTCCTTGAAATCGCCTCTGATGCCTCTGATGCCTTTGATGTCAGAGTTCTTTATGACGTCACAGACCTCGCGCGCGGCCGCACAGCAGCGTGCGGGGCGCGTTCCGGTCGCTAGGCAACAGCCCAGAGGCTCACTAGCTGGCCTGACCTGGTTCCGGTTCTCCACCGGTTTTCACCTTTTCTCTGGTATCTGCAGCTTCATTTTAGCGCTAAAACTGAAGCTGCTGGAGCGTCTGAAACCCAGTGAAGTCAGTCAGAGGGTTAAACAGCAAGAACACAGAGCTCTGATTCATAGCGGGACGTTATAACGTCCGACAGTCACAGTAAAGTCTGACGTTATAACAACTATAGAGCTCCAGCTATAGCGTTATGGTTCTGTTTCCACCATCACTCACATAGCTGACCCTTCATCATCACTTTTACTGTGTTTTACACTCATATTTAATACTGTTTACTCATAATGATAATGGATTCATTATTCTGAATGTGTATACACCTTATGAGTGCCACTAGGATGAGGATGGATATTTTAAAAGTCACGTCTTCATTCATTTCTTTATTCAGGATAATTACTCCAATGTATATGTATTTCACTGGGGATATGAATGCTGATATTTCAGTAACTGATTATTTGCCAATCACGTTGTTCACTTCTGTCAGGATAATACTTTTATATTGTCAAGCAGAGTGCTTTTAGACATACATTAGTGAGACCTGTCATTCTCCATCACAGCTGGACCAGTAATACAGCTGATGCACATACTTCATTGGGGTGTATGAACACTGTGTACAGGGCAGCAACAGCTGATCATAAGCCTTTTAACATCTACCTGAACTGTCAAGCGAAACCATTAGTGGCAATAAAGAGCTCTTACACAGGAGGACTAATTCTTAAGTGATATTAACGAATAATTTTAATTTGAATAGAGGTGAGATTTTGTGTAGTGATGTTATCTGTATGAATGTGGAGCACAGGATGGATCTCTACTATAATATAATATATATTATTTAATGATATTATATAACTATATTATAGGTGCTGTGTATGAAGGCGCTAAGCTCTACTGTAAGCGTAAAAATCAAAGTTTCTGATTTTTTCCGACGCTTATGTTGAAGTTCAGTCAGGAGGACTCTGGTTATCCTCTCATTAATTCATGTTCATCTCTGGGTCTCTCTCACCGTCGTGGCATCAGCCATATTTTATGGAGTGGTTTGCTGGGGAAGCAGCATCACAGCTGCAGACAGGAAGAGGCTGGATAAGATTATCAAAAGGACCAGCTCTGTCCTGGGATGCTCTCTGGACTCAGTGCAGGTGGTGGGAGAGAGGAGGACGATGGCTAAGCTGTCATCCATGATGAAGAAGGACTCCCACCTCATGAGAGACACCATCAGAGCTCTGGAGAGCTCCTTCAGTGACAGGCTGCTACACCCTAAGTGTACGAAGGAGCGTTACAGAAGGTCCTTCCTGCCTGCAGCTGTTAGACTCCACAACCAGCACTGCTCCCAGTAGACCATATACACATTCACAACCAGCACTGCTCAAAGTAAACCACATACACATTCACAACCAGCACTGCTCCCAGTAAACCACATACACATTCACAACCAGCACTGCTCCCAGTAGACCACATACACATTCACAACCAGCACTGCTCCCAGTAAACCACATACACATTCACAACCAGCACTGCTCCCAGTAAACCACATACACATTCACAACCAGCACTGCTCCCAGTAAACCACATACACATTCACAACCAGCACTGCTCCCATTAAACCACATACACATTCACAACCAGCACTGCTCCCAGTAGACACACACCACATACACAGTCACAACCAGCACTGCTCCCAGTAGACCACATACACATTCACAACCAGCACTGCTCCCAGTAGACCACATACACATAAATTACATTCCATTCAATTTATTTCATTTGCATAGCCCAGACTCACAAATCACAGTGTTGCCTCAGAGGGCTTTACAATCTGTACAGAAATACAACTCCCTCTGTCTTTTACAGAGCGACCCTCGTGCCGGATAATCGGATGGTTAGGTTGACAGTCTCCTCAGGTCATGGACATTACCAGTCACAATTAAAATTAGGCAGATCAGATTACTGTGCAATTAACAACTACGAGTCACAACACCGGGCTGCAGGTGGTGCAGTGGTTAGCACTGTCCCCTCACAGCTAGAGGGTCGCAGGTTTGAATCCAGTCTGAATCCCTTCATGTTCTCCCTGTGTTAGTGTGGGTTTTCTCTGGTCCAAAGACATGCAGGTTAACTGATGACTCTAAATGTCCCGTAGGTGTGAACCTGAGTGTGAATGGTTGTCTGTCTCTATGTGTCCTGTGATGGACTGGAGACCTGTCCAGGGTGAACCTGCCTTTCGCCCAATGCCAGCTGGGATCAGCTCCAGCCCCCCGCGACCGCTAACGGGATAAGTGTTTGAAGATGGACGGAGTCACAACACCATAAAGTGTTTGTTCATGGTCATGTGAGAGTGATGAGTTAATCAAACACTGACTCTGATGTTTCAGTATTCCCTGCGACACAGGGACAAACACTGTACAAACGTGTGTGGTCCCTGCAGGATGAAGCCGGCTGACTTTGGTGATACTGTGACTTTTTAAAAATAGATCAAATTGTTCACTTATCCTGTTGAAAATCTTACATCTTCTTAAAGGATTGCTGGACCACACATGTTGGTAGAGGCAGCCATGGTGTCCAGACGATGACCGGTGACTTTCTGACTTTTCCTCGATAGCACCACCACGACATTTGAGGTTTTCAGTGAAATATCTCAGCAATTTTTCAATGGATTGCTGTGCAATTTAGCACAGACATCACAAGGATTTGTAACGACTTTGATGAGTTCCTGACTTCCCAGGTAACATCAGGGATAAATGTTACTTATTTTACAAAATACTTGCAAAACTAATGACCCATGAGCCTCAGCAGTACTTTGTATTTAGTGCTAATTATCAAATGTGGGCATATAAAGAATCTGTCAATACTGTTTACATTACTGCTGAGCACCTTAGATATGCCAGTTTCCAGACTCCATGTTGTCTTCCCTGTTAGCTCCAGTAATCAAGGACAAGGCTGGTGAAGTTGTAGATGACTACAGGCCTGTCTCTTTAGCCAGCATACTGCAGTCTGTCCTGTAATACTGGGTACATGGCCGGTAATACTACTAATGTATGCAGATGATGATGTGGTCCTTAATCCAGGTAGCTCTGGTCTTTAGCAGCTCCTCAGTGTACAGTATGTCCTGTGTATGTCTGTTTTTTTAAGTCTGAAGTCACCAAGTTAACAAAACTGTGCATGCATGCGCGTCAACATCCCACAATAAATACATCATTTTCTGTGCACAACACACGATACAGTATGTATGCAGGTAACGGTCACAGTGTCTTCAGTCAGAGGGATCCGCTGTGTAAAACATGAGCACGCCGTCGTTGACTGGAAGTCCTGATGCCAGATGCTCAGAGACGTAACCACACCTGCTGCTTGTGTCTCCGCCAGCCGGCGGATTTAGGCCACATTAACTGAGGTCACCTGTTCAGCGTCACCTGAAAATGAGAGGTTAATGTTGAGGGAAAAACTGTCATAAGGCATGTTTTTTCCCCTGATAAAAGTATAAACTAAAAACAATCAGATATATCATGATTTTTTTTTTATTATAAAATAAAAGACATGAAAATCTCACCTTTTACAATGTGGGAAATTTAACTGTCCTCTGATTAGTGCAATAATTCAGCTGTATAATAAACTCAGGAATTAATACTACATCTATAAAGTAATTTCAAGAAATATTCTTATTCTTATTTAATTCTTTCCTATACTGTTTTGGCATTTATATTTAACACGCAATTGATCCCACTTCTCACTCTTTTATTTTTATTTACACTGTGGTTATATATCTTATGTGTTTGATGCACACATTTGTACATATTACATACATTTCTCATTTCTTATTTTATTATTTATTTACTCACAATATATGTAATATTGTGTTATAAGGGCTTTTGCATTATTACATACATAATTTACATTTTACGTACTCCTTTATTTCTATTTTCTTATATTTCTTATGCTTGCATATGAGACCCAACTTTCCCCCCCGGGGATTCATAAATTATTTCCGATTCTTGTCGTTTGGTACCTCACCTCATGAGGCTCTATAAAGACATTTCCTTACTTGCAGGTTACACATATGATAAACCCTTGAAGGTGGAGGAAACTCCTTCCTTTTAAGATGTGAGGCATCCGTGGGGAGAGAATCAGGCTCCATATGCTGGTCTAATCCAGTCCAGGTGGTCCTGTCGGCTCCTATTAGAGGACCAGAGGAGTCGCTCTGGATAAGAGGGGAAAGCCCAACGAAGTGGTGATATTCTGCCGACACAGAGACGACAGGAAAACCACCCAGGAGACGCTCTGCCTCTGCCTGCCCGACTCCATAACTGTAACTGAGGTAAGGATGCATTTCGTTATGCACACAAGTCCATGTAAGTCTGGTCGAACTGCGTCACCAGTCGGTCAGGAGGATCAGAGCGCTGATGAGTCAATCAACGCCACCTGATCCCTATTAACTCTCCAACGTGTTTCTGCCTGCAGGATCAAGAGCAGAAGTTGTGGGACTGACTTGACGAAGCAGGTGGATGCTGCTCGAGTGTTTGCATAGAACATCTCCAGGTGTTTTCGCCCCTGGTCCCCCCACTTCAAGTCCGCTTTGCAGTTTATTTAACCTGCACATTGTGAAGACAAAACACTTCAGGGATGTTACAAGGACCGATACTTCAGTACCAAGTCGATGCAAAAATTCTGAAGACGTGATGGTACTTGTTTTTTTACAGTACCACAGGTACCGTATGTACCATGGAGACTGAAGACTGACAGAGTGCTGATTGCTGTTTGAATTTTGGTGAGAAACTTGATTAACAGCAGTTGTTTGAAGGAGAGTTTTTACAGTTTTTACAAGATAAAATAAAGACACTGTCAACATTTTACAACCACCACTTGAGGAGAAACGTGTCTTTCTTTATCACTGCTGCTTCCACATGCTTGTTACGATTACAATAACTGATGACAAAAAATATCAATAACTGCACTGACTACACAGGCAGGACATCCAAAAACCCTACAAAACATCAGTGGCAGCAACTTGACGCTGCATCTTCGATATACAGCACTCAGATGTTTATGGGCTTAAATAATTTATTTCATTAGGACTATGTGGGTCTGAATGGAGAAGGGACTGAGGTCCCATCAGAGCTGAAGTGGACCAGAAAGAGAAATGAGTCCTGTTTCAAATGACCAGTCAATGTAAACACAAAGAGAATCAACTTCCTTTTCTGTTGGTCCACTTTTTGGTTCACTTCAAGAAGGCCGAGTTTGGTTCGATTAAAAGGACTATATGTGTAAACACCCGGAAATGGAGCGGGAGATGGGCCGGTGGTTCGGTGCAGCATCAGCAGTGATGCAGGTGCTGTACCAGACCAGTGTGGTGAAGAGGGAGCTGAACCGGAAGGCAAACCTCTCAGTTTACTGGTCCATCTACGTTCCGCCCTTCACCGATGGACATGAGCTTTGGGTGGTGACTGAAAGGATGAGACCACTGATACAAGTGTCTGAAATGAGCTTCCTTCGTAGGGTGTCTGGGCTCAGCCCAGAGAGGGTGAGGAGCTCAGACATCCAGAGGGAGCTCAGAGTAGAGACACTGCTCCTTGGCCTCTAAAGGGACCAGCTGAAGTGGTTCAGCATCTGATCTGGATCCTCCTGGACGCCTCCCTTTGGAGGTTTTATGGGCACATCCAACTGGTAAGAGGCCCCTGGGTCGACCCAGACCACGCTAGAGAGATTATATATCTGGTCTGGCCTGGGAATGCCTCAGGGTCCCCCAGGAAGACCTGGAAATGTTGCCAGGGAGAGGAATGACTGGAATTCCCTGCTAAGCCTGCTGCCACCGAGACCCAGAGAAGAAGAAAATAGATGGATGCATGGATGGATGGATGGAGTTGTTATCAATTTTAATCAAGGCTTCTGAGCATATTCCATGATCAGTGACGGCAATGAAAATAACAATGAATAAATATAGAAATGATAACTACAAACTAGGAATCAAACAAAGTACTTGTCTGTTGGGGTGTAAAGCGATGAACACACTGAGTCAGACAAAAGTTAAATGTCCATCAGTCTGCTGGACAGTCAGACCTGGGTCTCATGAGGATTGTGGGGTTTGTTTTAGCCGCCTGGGAGCCTCAGATGGGTGGGGGTTACCCTCATCAAGACAAATTCAAAAAGATCAGATCCACAAAACCACAACCTGAAATTCTAGCAGTTATACAGATATTTAAAAACAGCCAAGACAGAATAAAAATAAGGAGAAGAGGGAGCAAAAAGTACAAACTATCAGAGGATTCTTCGAGCAGCTGTTTCAGCTGATCAGCAGTGCAAAGTTCACTTCATGTGTAAAGGATTTCATAAATACTATAGATGACTGACGACAGAGAGAGTGTACTCAGTGTGCCTTGTTGAACATCTTACAAGCTCATACTCAGATGAATCTTTTCTTTGTACTCGGCTCATCTGAACAGCCACAAAAACAGTGATATTCAGCAGCTGATGGTTTAGAGGGCCGTTAAAAGGCAACTCCAGAAATGACTTATTGTACTTCTGTTAAACTGGGGAACTGAGAGAGACGCATTAAAAAAGAATGGTACATACTGCAGCAACAGAGGCGAGTTAGGCTCAAAACTCTCCGGATACTAAACTTCCCAACATGCAACTCAACAGGATCTCTAGTTAGACCCTCCCTGTCTGGTGAATAGAGAGGTGAAGTCCCGCCCCTTCCCTGGTCATCAATGGAGAGAGACAAATAATTTTTTGAGATTTTGTTTTCATTTGAATTGAGCCACGAATCACACAGATCATGTTTCAGTCAAAAGATAATTTTGCAAGTCAAGGAAGTCTCAGTTTGTTGTAGGATCATTTAGTTTAGTGTAAAACTGTTCAGTGAACTACAGCACTCAACTTGTACTATATATGTCACCAAAACTAGCTAGCTACTGTGGGTAGCTAACTCAACCACCCGATTCCACCGTTACCAGACCATTAAACAGATGTTATCAGTCGCTGTAAGCACCACAGATGTGGGTCAGTAGGGCCTACTACACCTACTACACTGTGAAAGGGAAACTTAAAAGCAATATGTTATAACATGTAAAACTGAATAAATGTATACAGTAGGTCACGTTTGATCACAAACAAAAAGGTTCTTTAGGTTTAGACAATAAAACTACAACTTCTTTAGGCTTATACGATGAAACTACAACTTATGTAGGTTTAGACAATAAAACTACAACTTCTTTAATCTTAGACAATAAAACTACAACTTCTTTAGGCTTAGACAATAAAACTACAACTTCTTTAGGCTTAGACAATAAAACTACAACTTCTTTAATCTTAGACAATAAAACTACAACTTCTTTAATCTTAGACAATAAAACTACAACTTCTTTAGGTTTAGACCATAAAACTACAACTTCTTTAATCTTAGACAATAAAACTACAACTTCTTTAGGTTTAGACAATAAAACTACAATGTCTTTATGTTTAGGCAGCAAAACTTCAACTGCTTTAGGTTTAGGTAAGAAAAACCCTACTTCTTTGTGTTTCGGTGCTCTTTAAATTGGCAATCAACATATGTGTGATTCATGGTGTAATTCAAATAGGATAAAAAAATTATCTGTCTCTCTCTGTTGACTATCATTTATGTTTTATTCTGAAATACGGCCCCATGGTGGCCCCATAGTGGCCCCATAGTGGCCCCATGGTGGCCCCATGGTGGCCCCATGGTGGCCCCATGGTGGCCCACTGGAGGCGGCGGGACTTTGCCCCTCTTTGACCACTGCTTTCAAACTCTACACTCCCACTTTGTAACCGAGGCTTTTTGATATACATTTAAAGTTTTATGCAAGTGAGCAGCTGTCAGTCTTTAAAAAGCTTCCCCAGAGCCAAAGAAGACATTTTACAGTGAGTAGTGCTCCTCAATACAAGTAAACTAATCTCCACATGTAAAATCAGCGGAGGTTCCCTGCCAGCCTTCCCTGTCAGTCTGGGATTTCCACTGTGAGTCACAGACCTGTATTTCTGAGCTCTTGGTGAAACTTGTTGTGTTGTCCCGTGCGGTGCTAATCCCCAACCATCTGGAACCTTGTGCCAGCAGGCTGAAACAAACCACATCTACCTACCTAGTTAGCAAACATGATGTGACTCAGGTTAGTAATAATGCGGCCGTTCACCTGAAGTCACAGCTCTGGTCCCCCATCAGACAGCTGATCTTCCTCCACCAGGTCTCCGACAGGCTCTTGATCTTATCGGGTGTCTTCTTCCTCAGAGTCAGCCTCTGCTGCTGGACGCTACAGCTGTCCGTCTGCTGGATGCTGGCCAAGATGGCTGAATCAAAAGTGTCCTTCAGGTTCTTCTGGGTCAGCGCCGAGCACTCTGCAAAGCCCACCACTCCGAGCTCCTGGGCGAGCTGCCGGCCCTCCTCGGTACCCACCGGACGCTGCTGGTTCTGTGCCAGGTGAATCAGCACCTGGACGTCCTCCCTCAGGTCCAGCTGGGTGCCAACGAGGACCAGGGGCGCTCCGGGGCAGTGCTGTCGGATCTCAGGAACCCACCTGTCAGTCAGGCTGCGGAAGGAGCAGGGCCGGACCACGCTGTAGCAGAGGAGGAAGACGTCAGCGTTCTTGTAGCACAGAGGTCGGAGGCGCTCCAGCTCGTTCTTCATGAAGCAAAGACGTAAACAGAGAGGCAGGTCAGGATAAAACTGGGCTACTTACAGGACAAGGCTGGCACTACTCTATATCTTCCTACTGTCAACAAAACCCATGAAAAGAGCAAAGCCAACAATATGTCTCTCAGTACTTTCTGACCTCCCTAATCGGTCTGTAGTTTCATTTAACAAGACTTGGGTCAAACTGAGTCTCTGTCTGGACCGTGTACGGTCAGTCTGTGACTTCATTTTTTTCATCAGTTTTTCATCTTCATCATGCAAAAGACAGGCAATGTGGATTTTTTTTGTTTGTTTTATGTTTGAAACGGCAATAAAACTTAATATGTCAGACGATTTTAGTTTCATTTACTCAGATTCTGTTTCTGAGATACTATTTCTTGGTAAATCTACTCTCTGTAGACAGCAAGATCTGTGGATTATACGGACTAACAGCAACACTGTTTCTGGAGAGAGATTTAGATAAATAGATAGATAGATTTAACTTGACTTCATAAGAAGAAGAAGAAGATAGTCCTTTATTAGTCCCACGAGGGGAAATTCAATGTTTTCACTCTGTTGTTAACTTATACACGGTACATGCAGACCCAAACACACACATGCACTAACATGCATCAATGGAGAGATGTCAGAGTGATGGGGCTGCTCCTGACAAGCGCCCCGAGCAGTTGGGGGTTTGATGCCTTGCTCAGGGGCACCTCGGCAGTGCCCAAGAGGTAAACTGGCACCTCTCCAGCTACCAGTTCACACTCAGTTCTTGGTCCATGGCGGGACTTGAACCGGTGACCCTCCGGTTCCCAAGCCAACTCCCTACAGACTGAGCTACTGCCGCCCCCAAAATGTCATGGCCCGTACGGGGATCGAACCCGCGACCTTGGCGTTATTAGCACCACGCTCTAACCAACTGAGCTAACCGGCCATGTAAAACAGACTAGATGTAGATTTGTTTTTACTTAATTTGAAAAGCCATTAAATGACGTTCACCAGCTTTATTTTCAGATGATAAAAGATAGGAGAGGCTCGATGGTGGATGACAAACCAAAAGAGGGCGATGGAGCACAGGGGGACCGAGGGGGCAATACTTCTGAATTACCAACTCGATGTGTTCCTGCAGGGAGCGATGTAAGCTGAGGAGTCACAGGAGGGAGCAACTTAAACTAAAGGGGTCTTAAAGGATTTCAGTCCGGGACTAAAAGCAGGCAGCAGGGGGCAACAAACATGAATACACCAAGAATTGCAAATCTAAAGAATAACACCAAGTGCGGACAAATACTTATTGACTTACACTGATTGATCCATCTACCAGACCCCATTTCTATCGTGACGAAGCAGGAGAAGAAATAAATGCAGAAGTGAGTGGTTAGACCTCCAGCAAGGGGGGCTATGCACCTGTTATACAGCTGCCACACGTTCAGGTATGTTAGTTTGAGTATTTATAATAATATTCACACGGAGGAAGAGTGCAGGTACAGCTCACCTGTCCAGCCATGTCGCAGAGCTGCAGTCTCACTGGTTTCCCGTCAACCACAACCATCACTGAGAAGATAAAGAAAGCTCATACAGTATGTACAGTACGTGTTAGAAGAATCTCTCTGTGAGGCACAACAAAGCACACATGGACACCATCTACAGACTCCAACACGGTAAACCTATAACCTACTAAAAGGAAAAGACAAAAAAAAAGTTTTAACTTTAACTTTCAGGTGTGCGTAAAACTCGTGCGCAACGCTCAAAATTTGCCACATTGATGTCAGACATTACCGGTGAAGTTGTCAAACGCTGTTGGGACATATTCTGTCGGGTATCCGTTGGTGGTGTAGCTGACAATCAGGCTGGTCTTGCCCACTGCTCCGTCTCCAACCAGGACACAGTTCACCCGGCGCTCGGGTGCGGAGCCGGACCGCCGGCGTTTCACAGTCAGAGGGAAATCCCGGTTCTTTAAGCGCCGGATTGGCACCGGAGGGCTGTCTAGCCCGCACATCGGTTCCGACACACGGCGCAGCTTCTGCTTCCCGACATCCTGAGGAAGCATGGCTCTGCTCTCAGGTGAGGATGGATTTGTTTTTGCTGTCCAGCGGTAATCAGAGTCTGTGGAGACTCCCTGCGCGCTCCATCTCCTTGACAGCTCAAGTGTTTTCTGCTAATGTTTTAAGCTCGTAAACCGCAAACACAAAGCGCCAAAACTCTATTTTGCTGCGTTTCGCGCGAATCCTGGCAGAAATGTGAAGCACGCAGTGGCACAGCCGTCGGGTTTCTCCGCTCAGCAGGAGCTCCTGATTGGCATTCTCACTACATCTGCTGTGGCCGTGAATCCTAAGAGGCTTAACGAGCAGAGCGCCATATGAGGCTCCACAGCTCTCCAAGTGAAATGCACTAAGCTTACTGGAAACCTTCATCCGACAGAGTAATACATGCAGTATGTCCCCCTCTTAAGCCAATTCAAAGTTGAAATAAAACTTTAAACCTTTATATTGATTAGTTAATTTTGATATTTGTCGTGTATATCTATGCAACAGGCGCCAAACGACAACAAAAAACAGATTTATTTTTGTCTTTGTATAAAGTATTACAAAAACCCATGAAGAGGGATTATTCAGTGCAGCTGTTTAAAACTCTATTTTTAAAAATATAAATCTTTCCAGACGAAGCTCTTTAAGACCAAACCTGCCTTCTGCTGAGTATCTGAATAATGATCAAATAAACTAGTGAATAAACTACAGTAACACACTGTAGTTTCTCGTTGTCATTCCGACTCACTGCCTCCGTCCTACAACACCCATTCAATCACACAACCCCATCAGAGTTTCACCTCCTCCAGCAGCCCGTTTACAGGACAATATGTGGAGGTGAGGAGGCGGACTATCGCCCTCTAGTGGGGGAAGCGCGTCAGCTGAGGGGACTGATGAAGCACCATGAGTCATCGCTCCTCATCATCAGTCAGGAGCTGAGGACAGATTAAACCAGCAGAGGAGAGAGGAGGCTGCAGGGACCTGTTTTTATGATCCTCATCCAACAATAAATCATAGTTTTTTATAATCCGGCCATTAAAGGACTATTTCATCACTGGAAGGACGGCCCTTTCCTAAAACTAGACGCTGTGGTAGAAATGTGCAAATATTTCTGAAAATAGTTCTACAATATGAGAAAAAATAGAGAAACAGGTAGTGGTATTCCCTTTCTCCCAGAACCTACAACACCCAGAATGCACTGGGTTTGTTGCAGCCACTGAGTAGATATCAGAACAGTCTGTCCTCATACATCGTTCATAGTTACACCTACACAAAGTAAACACACTGAAATATGTATATACTGTATATATCCCACAAATTCATTTTGTAATCTACATATATTCGGGTGTCTTTCCCTCTTTCTCCCCCCTTTCCTGTCGTTCTCCAGCTGCTCTATAAAGGCAATAAAAGGCTCATAGTGATCTGATATATTAAACTAACCTGGTTGTATTCGCTCATTACTGACATGACGAGCAAAAAGAGTCATAATTTAATTATAGATATCTAAAGAGGACAATGTAGATATCTACAGTTGAGGGGAATTAAAGATATCATGAACTGGAGGTATGATTAGTCAGAATTAAACCGTAGATATCTGAATATATAGATATCCACAGTTCAGTTGTGGATAACTGCAGTGTCAAACCCCTTACACATGAATGGCAAATGTAGTTTGAATCATACTAATCCAGATATAATTCTGGATATCTAAAACTAGAGTTTTGCCAAGTCAAAATAGAGTTAGAGCTATCTTGAATTAGAGTTGTGACTTGTCCAAATGACGCTGCAGATATCTCTAATGAATATCCTGTCTAGCTATTAAACGTTGAAACGGCTCGTTGTACGTAATGGGAGCAAACAGTCTCTCAGCTCGGTGATAAATCTGCTGAGAATCATCTTTAACCAGGCGCTGACATCGCTGCTTAACAGGATTAACGAAGAGTCAGTGAGAAACAACAGAGATCCAGCAGGAGTCTGTGAATGGAGACGTCGGGCAGCTCCAGAAGCTGGCACCAAACCCAGAAACCCAGAAACCCATAAACCCTGTCAGCCCACACACACACACACACACACACACACACACACACACACACACACACACACACACACACACACACACACACACACACACACGTAACATACAAAGCTGCTATTCTCCCTCCTCCTCCTCCAACATCTGATAAACTAGACACCTCATCAGAACCTTCAGGGCCTCCTATTGGAGTTTTCAGACCAGGCAAATACATTAAGTCAATTTAGAGTTTGGGATTAAGGACCCTCCCCTCCCCCTTATAGCACACACACATAGATACAAACACCATCAACCCTCCTCCTCCTCCTCTTCCTCCTCCTCTCATCTCTCTTTTTGATGGGATCAGCTGAGCGCTACATTCTCCTCTTCCTCCTCCTCTCTCTCTGTCCCTCGCTCTCTCTCTCTCCCTCCCTCCCTCGGGGGACCGGGGTGCTCGGACTCTATAGTTATGGGCCGGGGCCATCTGTCACCGTGCGCATTCACGCAGCCACCAGAAGGCCGCAACATGTGCAGATTTAAATGGAGAACCCAACTTTCCCAGGACACACAGGCCTGACCTCGGCAGCCGCGGCAACCCCCCCCCCTTCATCCCACGACCACAACCAGCACCAGCATCCCTAAAAACCAGACCCCACCCACCTGCCACACCCTCCTCCAAGAAATACTGTCTGCATGTGAATCAGTGAATTAGAGCCCCCCCCCCCCCCCCCAACACCCCACTAAGTGTGTGTGTATGGTAATGGTGCACAGTGTGCACGAGCACCTTCTTTTTACACACAATGATGGATTTCCACCTTACGTAGCAGCTGATAGTGAGGGGGGGGGGGGGGGGGCAACCCCTGGTGGATGTGTGAGAAAGAGAGAGATCAGCTGATTGGTAAAATTGATTGTGAAGGAGAGAGGGGAAGGAGGAAAGGAGGAAGGGGAGTGTGTCACCAGAGAAACGAGCAGCCGGGTGTTTGCATTTTTGCACTACGTGTCTTTTTTTTTTTTTCTTTCTTTTGCAGCATTTTTAGCTTTTTATCATTATTTGTCAACACAGGTCCACAAATTTCATGGTAATGATAATTAGCAAGTAACATGTAGGAATTACTGCCAAAATACCCCCATATTTACCTAAAAATGACTTTATTATAAGCATTATTTAATGATTATATGCTAAAATAGCCTCCAAAGGTTCAAATCGGGCCCCGAGGATGAGGAGCAGCTGCTCCTCCTCACTAAAACCAAAGTTGGTCCTCATAAAGACAGACGTAAATATGGCGAGGTGTTTTAACTTTTAATAGCTAAACTTGACTTTCCAGAATGAAACATTAGAGATATCCACAGCTGTTTTGACTGGTCGTAATTTAACAACAACAACAACTAAAGGTGAACTTTTAATTTCATTTTTGCAAAGGCCGTGGATCCAGTGTTGGTACGCCTCACTGAAGACAATGATGCTGCGTTTCTTTTATGTTTTTAGCATGTTGAACCAGATCTAGATGATGTCCTCATAGACCACACCATTTCAGAGGGAATCCACTCTTTAATGACACCCACTTTTTCCCAATCTTTGTTCTATTTTTGCCATATTTCTCCAACTTGGCAGCTGGCATTGTTAGTTAAACTCCATCAGCCCTGTAAAGATTTGTCTCACAGCATCACCAGTCTGAGCCGTGGTGGTTATGTGTTCGGATCCTGCCACACAGGAGTGATATTTGTGAACAACTTTTCAGGAAAACAAGCCCAAGGTTGCTTCTAGTATGTTGTTGTGGTTGTGGTAGTTGTGGTTTCTGTGGTTTGCGAGGAGAGGCGGGGTGAGGAGTGGGAGGGTAACAGGATTGGTCTTGTCTGTGGGACCCACGGGGAGGACAATGGGACCGGCGGGGGTGGGGCGAGTGTCACACGCTTTTGCTTTGTGGCTCGGTCAACAGGCGTGTGCCACGGGTGTCGTCTCGCCTCCCCTCGCCTGCTGTCCGACTCCGGGGAAGGACCGGCAGCCATGAGAACTGGGGCCCCGGGCCCTTTAATGAGGGGCGTGCTGTTTCTTATCAAAGATGGACAAGCCATCATTACAATCATCATTAGAAGCTGCACAATGGAGCACGCCTCCCTTAGCTATGGATGGGAAAATCCTCCTACAGAGCTGTGGCGACGAAGGCCGTGGCAGTGGGGGATGAAATAATAAAAAAGAGTACAAAAAGAGTCTGAGTGAATGTGTCTGTTTAGTGGATCTGCAACAGTTACGTCTGGCGAGGCAGCGCGGATCATCGGACGAGACTCGCAGATTTCAGCTTCAAATTAACAGCGACAACATGACTGCAAATGAAAAGCTGCACTAACATCTGCTGCTGCTCACTGAGATGTCCTCCTCCTGGGGGGGGCGGCAGTAGCTCGGTCTGTAGGGATTGAGTGTGAACTGGTAGCTGGAGAGGTGCCAGTTTACCTCTTAGGCACTGCCGAGGTGCCCCTGAGCAAGGCACCAAACCCCCAACCGGGCTTGTCAGGAGCAGCCCCCTCACTCTGACGTCTCTCCATTAATGCAGATCTATGGGTCCTGTTTGTGCATGTATGTATTTCAGGTCTGTGTGTACTGTGTAAAGATTAATAACAGAGTGTAAAAATTGAATTTCCCTTCGGGGATTAATAAAGGTTGATCTTCTATCTTCTTCTCTTACTGGGGACAGCTTTTCATTATCGAAGGCCTGATGCTGTGTTCCAACACAGTCTCACAGCAGTTTGTCAAATAGTTCATAGTTTAATCTATTTATGTCGTGTACATAAACACAACATATGCAATTGTATTTGTCTGTTTGTATTGCTTGTTTTTGTAATTATAATTATCATATATATATGTTATATATATATATATATATATATATATATATATATATATATATATATATATATATATATATATATATATATATATATATATATATATATATATATATATATATATATATATATATTCCATGTTTGTTGTTTACAACTTGAGATGCGAGACGGGATCTGGAGTTGAGAGACTCTCTGTCTACAACAGGATTGTTTCACCAGCAGCTGCTTTACAAGCCAATAAAAAGCTAAATCATGGTCAGACGATAGCTGCTGGGTTCCCAGGTTGCATTTTGACCAATGCGTTCCACCTCATTTACTCTCCACACAGACCTGCATTTAACCAAAGTCTGCTCAAATGTGATTGGTCGATATTACTCGGACTACAAACAAAAGATACCAGAATCTTGTCCCGATGAATTCACAGTCTGTTTATAGAGATTACACTCTGGATGCAGGGTGTCCATATATGTTTATAGATCCATATATAAGCCTCTGTATTATTAAGTCTGACACATCTGACCTTCAGAACAATTTGAGTTTCTCAAATTCAGAATTACAACCTGGACCTTGATTCAAATGCTATTTAAAAGTCTGAAACTGGTAATTCCTCCAACATAGCATAGACCTGGACACAATTAATCAATTTCAGGCCCAGATCTCGACTAAACACCTACTGGAGAGTTAAGGCTGACAGTAACCTTACCCATCATTAAAACACCAAATGAGGGATATCTTTAGAATGAAAAGTGTTAGCCTCGGGCTGCACGGCGGTGCAGTCGTTAGCACTCTCGCCTCACTCCCGAATCCGGCCTCTGACTCTTCTGTGTGGAGTTTGCATGTTCTCCCCATGTAAGCGTGGGTTTTCTCCGGGTACTCCGGCTTCCTCCCACAGTCCTTCGCCCAATGCCAGCTTGGATCAGCTCCAGCCCCCCGCGACCCCTAACGGGATAAGCGGTTGACGATGGATGGATGGAAGTGTCTTTCCAGTAGACCTCTACAGACTCTGTCAATCCACAACCCCGTTTCCACCACTGAACCGTGTCATTCATAAAACAGCGGAGGTAAGGAAGGGTAGGGAAGCACCAGCAGTCCTCGTCAGTCATGACATGTTGCTTTTCATACGTCAGCGCACTAATCTGCCTAATCTTCTCAGGTCCTGCAGTGGAAACACAGACAACAGTGGGCTGAAGGGACCTTTTTTTTTTTAAAAGTAGTTCTAGGGACTGAAAAGTCCCGTGAACTTTTGGTGGAAACGTCAAAAAGCTGCCCTGAAGCTGTTGTGGAGGTTCATCTGGAGGCTCAGTGGCTTATTGACTTCTTTAATGTGTCACCAGTTTCACAGATTAGACTCTCAGAACACCCTGTTTTAAAATATAATGCACCTGAACTGATGGGGGGGTGCAAGTTAAATATTACAGAGATTATTTCTGAATTAATGTGGCTTGATAAGAACAGCGTCAGCGTCATACTGAAAGATAAACTTTGCTAGTTTTATGGTTTGAGTCTAAAGGTTGAAGTCTGGATTTGATTTCAGAGAACGCAAAAAAAGTCCTGACAGTAGAAGAAAGTGAAAGGAAAGCTGTTCAAATGTACTTTGACTTGGAAGAACTGAGCAGAAATCTGCAGCTGAAGTTAAACAAAAGGGCCGCAGCAAAGCTTCAACTCTGAAATCTACAATCAAGCTTCCTTTTTCTTTTGAATCTCAAACTGCGGTAAGTCTCTCCTGATCTCTCTTTGTGTCATTCAGCGCTCTGTTTCATTGGCTCTGAGGGGGCAGGGGGTCGGATTCGCCCAGGTTACCGTGTCGTGCACCGTTAACCCTGCTCCGAGTTTGTCATCATTAATGTTCGGCCAAAAAACATGTTGCTCCGCTGTGGCCTTTCTCAAGAGTCTCCTCCAAGTCCTTTTTAATGCTCTCCGCTGGCCTGTGGCCCTGGCTGCAGGGAGCATTGTCATGGTGCTGAAGGTGGATGGGATGCTGGGAGGAGGTGTGTGCTGGGGGTGGGGGGCATGACGCTGCAGCAGTGGCAGCTGGCGGCCCAGCTTGCAGAGGCCATCTCTTCACAATGGAGAGCCTTCCCCCTGGGGCCAGTGATTTAGGACAGGGCTCTCTGGACAGGCCCCCAGAGAGGAGGAGAGAGGACACTGCCTTTGGAGGAACGCACCCACCCTCCCTCCTGTCCCCTCCTTCTCCTCGTCTTGTCCTCTAAAGCTTCCCTGCTGGTCCACCCCCACCCGCCCAGCTCCTCCACACACACTCCTGACACCCTCCCCTCATCCCACCGTGGCCAAGCTCTCTCCTGGGACGAGCAGGACGGGAAGCATTCCTGAGGTGTAGCACGCTAACGCTAGCCGGACACAATAGGGGGACGACAACAGGTGCGTGTGGATCCTCTGTCGTCCAGCGGCAGCTGAGAGATAGGGACGGGGGTTATTATGGCGCCATTATCCGCCGCTGCTCTACCAGTGGGCTGTTGGACCTCTTTTCTCAAAGCAAGAACAAGGCTTTTTATGTGTAACCTAGTCTTGTACCCACCCTGCTCCGACAAGCCACCCTGTCATTCTCCTACCCCAGCTAGCACCTGCCACCCCCGGGCCCTCCAAACCAGCCCAAAGGCCACTTATCCCAAGACTGGATTCAACTCAGTCAACTGTAAGAAAACCTGAGCCCAGTGGTTTAAAAACACCCACCACTTATAGCCACCATATTGGAGCCATAGAAATGCCCCCCCCCCCTCTGAATTATGTTATGTCTCAAATGAGCAGTCATACAGCAGATTGTTTGGTGCAGCCACTTGATATAACTGGTGACAATGCCTCTAACAGAGCGAGTGTCCTGGGGGGATAGGCAGTATTTGGTTACTGCATCCCTGATCTCTCCCCATTGTGGTGGGCTCCGGGTCCCATGGAAGGTTGAAAGAGGGTCTGGGGAGGGGGACATGTGGGCATATGTGGGCCCACGACGCAGGTGCCTACATCTGTTCATTTCTGGGCAGATGCTCACGGTTGTAGAGATAGAGAGGGAGAGTTAGGGAGGGGAGGGGAGGGGAGGTGGACTTCCTCCATTTACTCTCTCATCATTCATGCTGGTGATTAAGCCTCCATGGAGAAAAAGTAAGTGTGACAAACGTGTTTTGTTTTAAACACTACATGGATAAAAGTATGTTGGTTTGGGGCTGTTTTTAATGGACAATAGTGTTCCAACTTTTGTTTGGCCCTTTACTTCTATATGACACAAATCAGGTCCATTAAGAAATGGGTTTCACAGTTTGGTGTGGAAGACCAGCCTGCACACGAAGAGTCCTGACCTCAACTTAAAGCTAAAACTAGGGATGATTAATCTTAAATCGATCACCTTTTTTATCTGTTCAAAATTAACCTTAAAGGGAGATTTATCAAGTATTTAATCCTCTTATCAACATGGCAGTGGGCAAATACGCTTCTTTATGTAAATGTATGTATATATTGATTATAGTAAATCAATATCAACACTAATCAATTACAGATATTGTCCAGAAACCCTCCCAGGTTCTGACTGTAGCATCAACAATCTGCTCCAATCAGAACATGGCAACTTTGCTCTAACTTTAACTTTAACTCTAACTTTTACAACCTCCGCAAGATCGACTGGTAATGCGTTTAAAAAAATTGGTGACGTTAAAACATCCTTACGTAGCACAGAGCTGTTTGCTTCCACATTAATGCTGTGGATCTGTATAGAGAACTTTTAATACATGTATGTGCTGTGTCCAGCTCCAGAGTTATTCCTGCCTGTGTCTGTTTTCTTTCACAGTAAATGGAAAATCTTTGAGCTTTGGACTCAAATAAAACAAATAATTTAAATGATAACTCAGTTAATTGAAAAATATTCAACAAAGGAAACTGAAATACCCGACTGGAGTGCAGACTGTGAGCTCAGCATCAGTGTTGGACTTCCCTGATGCTCTGATGGCTGAATGGGAGCAAATCCCTGCAGCCAGGCTCCAAAACCTGAAACCAGAAGAGCGGAGCCTGTTAGAGCAGCAGATTAATGGAACAGTGTGAAGCATTTATGGGATACAATAAGTCTGTTTTCAGTTATGTGTAATCACCTGAAAACAAGGATCATGTGTAAATCGTATAATGAGCCGTTTATATCTACGTGGGGGGCGGGTCCTCTTCATGGACCCAGCCTCCATCTTTCTACAGCAGCCCAGAATGGACAAACCAAACTCTGCTCCAGAGAGGGACGTTCACGTTTTCGTGTCGACCGCCATAGTTCTCCAGCATGCTTGGCACACGAGACCTTTCAGCGGATCTGCAGCCTCGTCACTAGATCCTGCACACTGCACCTTTAATGTCTAACCAGATGTTCAACAATCACATGGTGGGTGTCCACATACTTGTGGACATTTAGTGTTTATGATACAGGTACATCAGAAGTAAGGTCCCGATCACAGCAGTGATAAGTGAATTTGTTGTTTTTTGACTTTATTGTATAGTGGTACAGTAAAATCTCTCAGCAAATAGTATTTAGTGCCCATTCTCTCCTCTACTTTTATTTCTACAAACAATACTCAACAGATTCATATGGAGGTAGAAAACCCTGCAGCTCCGCTAAACGCCACTTGAAGCTCCAGCGGTGAGTCAGTCCTCCACCTGTTTACAGGACATTAAGGCCTAAAGTCAGCCGGAACAGAGGGCGTGGTCGCTGAGTGACAGCACCAACATCCACCTTTCTGTCTGTTTTCAATGACAATAGCAAACTTCACAGTTGAGACATTCCACTAAAAACCACAAATATGATCAAATGTGAGGATGAACCTGTTAGAGCCTGCTTTGGCAAAGACGCCATTGGATGCATGAACATGCACTGAAAGCACATGCAGCTGCCCGGCGATGTCAACAAAGCACAGAGAAGCTCTGATTCCAACACACACAGAGAGAGACTTCATTCTCCGCTCAGGTCGATATCAATCCTCGATAGCTTTACATCTGGACTATAGTTACTGATGCTCTGGATGTAGAGAACCTTTAAGGTACAGTATGTGACAGTCACAGAGCTCACAGTGACCTTTTTTAATCTCCTTACAGTATCCATATAATATCCCTACATTATTCTTAGAGGAACCTGCCTGCTTGTTGTCCCATAATAAGCGTATAAAACAGTTCATGTGCAGCATGTTGTCTGTTTAACCCCTGAGCTCAGATTGGTCCTTCATCACCACTAACTGAGTATTTGTTGTGGGTAAACGTGTCGCGCACAGTATCAGTTGTTGAATTATCGATTTTATTCATAGGGACCCGCATGTGTTGTGGTGCGTCACCCCAGGGTGCGCGGCAGATGTGTTTTCATAAACATTGGCACGCGACTGGCCACGTACAACTCCGTCTTTTACCTCCCCCAGTGTCTCTGCGCACACACACCACCCCCTCCCTTCTCACACACACTTATATCGTGCGTACACACACACTTGCAGGCGCGTCTCTGGGCCCCCCACGTAATTACTGCGGCACTCTTCCCATAAACTTAAGCTCAGCACGTCTCCAGTAACAGCAACGTATGCAAATGAGGTAGCAGCCCGGACCGGGAGCCTCGATGAGCCGTGGGAAGCCGTGGGGAGCCTCGCGGAGCCCCGAGGAGCCCTGGGGAGCCGCGGATCTGGTCTGTGGCCTCCTCTTCCAGCAGCTGGCCACAGTAATCTGATCTGGACACAAAGGGGCCTGTTGATCTCTGTGTTTCAGCAGGTAAAACCAGACAGAAACACACCGACCAGGTCTATTCTTAAATCGCGAAAAGATCAACTTTAAGTATAATATCCTATATTTAAAAAAATCCAATTACCAAGAACAATAAAGCACCCATAAACTCACTATAGGGCATCGTAGAACATGAATTAATTTCTCATGTGACCTGTTATATTAACTTTTCACCACGTTAAGGGACGTTTTTTTGTGCGTAATCATCATTCAGGACTCGGGGAGGCGTGCGCAAAAACATCTCTTTATGATAAAGTGCTGAACCTTCCGTTTCCTTGAGGTTTTTAGTATTAGCCTACATTTTAGCAGAGTGGCCTCTATAAGACCCCCCTCCCTCCCCTCGTCCCCCTCCTCTCCACTCCATCCAACAGTGTCAGTGTTGGTCTGGTGCCTTGCTCCTCCTGCATCATTCAGGGAACTGAACCACCAACCCTGGCACCATCACAGGCTCAGCTCACTGCGCGTCGACCCGGGGTGGAAGCTTTCACTGCGGGTGAAGATGTGTCAATATTTCCTACACTGATGTGGTATCAGTGTAAAAAATCAATTGATCATCACACGGTACCCCCTCCCCTCCCCCCTGCTCCCCAATCACTGCTTCATATGATCGATATCGTGTGATGCGCGCCGTGTTTACGTTCCCACGAGTGACCATGTGGTGTCTCATCTTCTGGGACCAGAAAAGGAGAAAAAGCCCTCCTGGCTTCCCCCTCGCCATATGGCCCCGGAGGGCCCATACCGTTACAGCTCCTTTAACATGCTTCCAGTTGAGTGTAGACGGAGCCCGGTGGACAGAGGCGCATAGAGACGTGCGCTTCAGGCCGGAGGAGGGAAGGAGGGAGGGAGGGCAGCATGGAAATAAACGTCGTTTTCTGGATGTGGAGGGGGGTAGTTAGTGGCAGATGGCTTGTAAGGGTCTGTCCGCGTCTGAAGGCGTGTCGTGGTCCTTCACTGAAGACCCCCTTCCTCCCTCCCTCCTGCATTCACAATCAATGGAAATTAAAGCGCAGAGAATGGATGAATAGTCAGACCCCGAGTCACCCTTTTTGTTTGGCGCAGCTACTGGTGGGCAGGAGTTAAACTACAGCAGCCCCCTACAGTAGCACTTTAGTTAAACAGTCAGAGGGGGGTCAGAAAATATACTGTAGGGACCAAACTGGACAGTTTTAGTTTGAGGTTTACAGGTTCAGCTGTGGCTCTTTACAGTGTTGTCAAGAGTTATTTAGACTCTTTATTCATCTGGTCAAGTGCTCAAAAAGTGACTGCAGAGGGCACCGAGAAAGTATTATGAGCAGGGCAGGAGATTCACTTTTTTCTTTAGGGTTAGGGTTAAAAAATCTAACAGCCACTTTCTCATTTGGTGACTGACACTAATTTAAAACCCAGATTATGAGTCAGATCTCTGACCCAGGAGCGACGTTCAGCTCATTTTGGGGGAAGATTTTAATCTCTGTTTAGTTTTATGCCGTTTTACGCCAGTTTGCAGACATTAATTTTAGGCTTATGGTCCAAGAACTATGATTAATGCAGAGCTGTAAGATGACAGCTCTTCTTGTTTTTACTTTCTGGGTTTTAAAGGTCCAGTAAATGTTCAGCTGCTCCAAACTGAGATTTGCTCTACAGAGAAACTGTAAAACAGCTGAAACTGCCTCCGTAAAGACTGAAGAAGTGAAAACAGATCAGTGCTTTGGTCAGTTATCGTTAATCGTGACGGTCACGGTTTGGTGGGGGGGGGGGGGGGGGGGGGTAACGGACACGCCGTGACGTGCATGTCTTAACACAGTGACGCAATGTACGTGCACGGTGCTTTAGCCCGCGCGTACAGCTTGCTATAACCACACTTCTAATGGACGACCCCCCCCCCCCCCCGTGTTTTCTCCTCGCGCTACAGCGGCAAATATTTAAAGAAGAGAAAGAAGAGAGATGTTAGTCCGGTTATGTGCTTGATGTGGAGAGTGTGCTGTGTGTGTGTGTGTGTGTGTGTGGAGGGAAGGGGAGAGTGTATTGTGTGTGGAACGTGTGGGCGCGCGCCCAGCTAAGGGAGGCGCGCGCACGCTGTTATTGAGGGGAGAGCAGGTGCTGGCTGAATTACCATACAGCTGGGGGGGGGGGGGGGGGGGGGGTATTCCTTCACCACATACACAATAACAAAAGTTCCCCCTCATGTTGGCCACGCGAGCGACTCCGGTGCACGCACGCACACACACATCTATATACATGCACACACAATCTTCGCCGGGAGAATGAGAAGAAGGGAAAATGGAGAAGCAGGAGTCCATCCCCTCGAGTCTTCACCTCACCGCGCTGCGCTGCCAAGGAATGTTTTCTTTAGTCTTTTCAGTCGATTCAAAGCATCAAATTCTTCCCACAACCACAAATACCGAAATGTAGAGAGTGGAGGAGAGAAGGGGAGAGGAGGAGGAGGAGGAGGGCGGTAAACAATCAACTGACCAAGAAACATTTTGTGAACTTTCGAATCAACTTCAGGCTGTTTTTTTTACCCATTTTACCCAAAACACGTTAAGACACCAAAACCACCAACAATGACTTAGTTGTTAGCCTGGTGAGGAAACAGCTGGAGGAACCAACTCAGCCTCGTGAGATCAGACCAGAGATCAGCTGCTGCTGTATGATCCAAACAATAACAGGAGACAGCAGAAAGTCAGCCGCTCCGGTTAATGCTTGGTACTCCTCTGAAGCGCTTAAACCTGGCACTTTAAACTTTAAAACAACTTTAATTCACCATTTCCCTCAACAGGTTATCTGAGTGGTTTCCCGCGCCTGTGGGAGTCCCAGCTTTTAACGTTTCCCGTTTTATTTGATCGAAATATTTTCACACGTCTCCATTTGGGGCTCAGATATTAACACTGTATGTGCTGCACTGCTGCGGGTAATAAGGGGGCTGCTGGGGCGCTTGCATGGGATCCCATTGTGGAGAGCCTGGCCAGATTGGGAGGTGAAGTTGGGGTGGAGGAGGAGGAGGAGGAGGAGGGGTCTATTTGCATGTTATTACCATAGCATGTGTCAGGCCGTATATAACAGGCTGCAGGCGGCCTGGGCCAGAGACAGACGCACAGTTCAGAGTGAGGAAAGACATTAGGAGGAACAAGGAAGCATGTTGGACCAATGACAAATCTGTCCTTGGGTTAGACCAAGACCTTCACACACAAAACTACTTCCTAAAATCTGTCACTTTCCCAACAAACTAAAGAACAAAACAAGGAACCCATCTCTTTTTCTCTTAACGCACTGGATTAACGCTTTCTCACGGAGCCGGAGGACTTCTCTGTTTTTAATTCGCACAAGTTCACATATCTTCTTTTGTGGTTTTCACTTTGAAGGTTTGGGATTTATCTTTTTTTTTTTGTTCCTCGGGACATGAGTGAGAGCGGCTGACAGCGGCAGCAGTTGATGAGAAAACCCCGAGAGGCGACAGAAACGTGCTCGATGCATCTTCCTCAGAGGGACTGAACCGGAGGAGGCACCCTGAGGACAAGCCGAGCCCCGAGACTCTTTACTTTATTTATTATTATTTATGATGTATTTATTTAATATGGGGCGCGTCATCCTGCCGACTCTTGTCGTCATGTCCATGTTGCTGTGTCAGGTAAGATACTAGTCCTCTATTTCTTCCTAACAATGAACCCCCCCCCCCTCCTCCTCCCACCACAACACTCATACTCACACGGCGCAGTGAGGGTAGTTGGTGATAATAAGCTGCTTTCCTCCGCAGGGGTTTTGTTCGGGAGTTTTTGAGCTGAAGTTGCAGGAGTTCCTAAACAAGAAGGGAGTACAGGGGAACAGGAACTGCTGTAAAGGGGGCCTGACCTCGTCCTTTCAGCAGCAGTGCGAATGTAAAACCTTCTTCAGGATCTGTCTCAAGCACTACCAACCCAACGCCTCCCCGGAGCCCCCGTGCACCTACGGCGGCGCCGTGACGCCCGTGCTCGGCTCCAACTCGTTCCAGGTCCCCGACGTGATCCCGGAGAGTTCATTCACCAACCCCATCAGGATTAACTTCGGCTTCACGTGGCCGGTGAGTGCAGCCATTCAGGTCGCTATACAGTAGGAGCTAGGACGGCGAAACCGCGCCATTTTTGGGGGTAAATCCGTGCGTAAAAACGCGCGGCAGTGCGATTTCTAACCACAACTTCAAGGCGCACAATGCCTCCAGGTGTTTAGTTTCAGCGGATCAGGTTAGTCAGTTTGTATTCAGTGAGTGTTTGGCACAATCGCCTCGGGCCTCTGCTGGATGTTATCGCCTCATCTCCGCTGGCCACCTGTCTCACGAAGCCATTTGTCTTCCCAGGGGACCTTCTCGCTGATCATCGAGGCATTACACACCGACTCCAAAGACGACCTCTCCACAGGTAGGAAACAAACATCCTTCCCTTTTCAGTTTTTTAGCACATCTACGCCCCGCTCCCCCCATCCATTAACCCCTCACTGTCCGCCTCCACATGTGCACTTTAGAGAACCCAGACCGCGTTATCAGCACCATGACCACCCAGAGGCATCTGACGGTGGGAGAGGAGTGGTCCCAGGACCTGCACACCGGCGGCAGGACGGAGCTCAAGTACTCGTACCGCTTCGTGTGCGACGAGCACTACTACGGAGACGGCTGCTCGGTGTTCTGCCGGCCGAGAGACGACGCATTCGGCCACTTCACCTGTGGAGAGCGCGGGGAGATTGTGTGCGACGCCGGGTGGAAGGGCCAGTACTGCACTGAACGTGAGTAACTCTGCACTCTACTAGGAGCGTGTGTGAGGTGTGCTGGAAAAAACTCATTTGAAAATCTATTTTAATAAACGTGCTATAAAGGGTATAGTTTGTGATGAAACACCATGAAGTTACTTTGAACTTAGTATAAAGACATAATTTATGTCTCAAAAGTTGATTTGTGTGTTGGGTCTGTGCTCAGAACCTCTGAGTGCCGTTAGAAGGCAACTTGTGCGTAAACAGCACCGCACCCCCTCCTCCTCCCTCACGCACGCTCACACACACGACCACTTGATTTATTCTAAGGAAAGTTTTTGGGAATAATCTCACGCGTGCCATAAATTTACATGCTACCTTCCGATTCGTTACTCTCGGAGTGGGCCGGCCGCTGATTGGCCGAGGCGGGGGAGGTATTGTTTGAAGTGGGCAGCTGCCGGCAGAGAGGAGACAATGGAGCAGCTGTCGCGCACTGGCAACACACTCGCCAGCTGTCCACTCTTATCTGCCCCAATCCGAGACATTAAGGGGAGTGTGTGTGTGTGAGCACAGAATGAATAAAAGAGTTTTGACCCGCAGCGAAGAAGAAAAAAAAGAGGGTGGTGGGGTGAGGGGGTCTCTGTGTGAGCGTGTACACTCTCTCTGTCGCACACACACACACACACACACACACACACACACACACACACACACACACTCCTTTGTCTCAGTACCATGTTGGGTAGAAAATTCTTCCATGGTGATAAGGAGAGTTGAAGGTAACAGCTAATGGGTTTATTTCAGTGACACATTTTACATCTTCAGGACCAAACACCAAACTTGCTTCTCTCTCTTCCTGTGCAGCGATCTGCCTGCCAGGCTGCGACGAGGAGCACGGCTTCTGCGAGAAACCTGGAGAGTGCAAGTAAGTTGTGTCCACCGGCTGGCTGGGCGGTCATTAATTAGTGGGATACATGAGGTAACGTGAGTGGACTGACCGGTGTTCCCTCCCTAATTGGACACCAACAGGTGCAGAGTGGGATTCAAGGGCCGCTACTGCGACGAGTGCATCCGCTATCCGGGCTGCCTCCACGGGACCTGCCAGCAGCCGTGGCAGTGCAACTGTCAGGAGGGCTGGGGGGGGCTGTTCTGCAACCAAGGTGAGGAGAGTTGGGGGTAAAGAGTGATGAGGAGAGACAACCTGAGAGCACTGATAGGGTGGTTAGCTGGGTGAAAAACGTCGAGGTGTTAGAGTGAATAGTGTTGTGAATAAAAGTGAAGAGTGGGGACATAAAACTCTTCATTCAGCAGCACTGTGAGGAATATATTTCAGTCCCAACTAGAAGTGGAAGAATGTTCATTTAAATGCTGTTTAAACCGAAATTATACATCTAAAAAAACTCTTAATTTAGCCTCAGATTGTCTTGACTGGCGACCTCAGTTGTGAATCACCAAAGCCGTGCTTCCTGGGTAGAGACTGTTAGAGGACAGACAGAGCAGGAAGCTTTCCAAAGATCAGCACAAGTCTGTAAAGACAGAACAGAGAGGACCAAAACAAGGCCTGGCGATAGGAACAGGCATCGGCACTGTGGTAAAGAAACAACAGAGCAGCAGTTATCTGGAGATGAACAGCGAGAACAGGAGGCTCAGGGAGCAAAAAACAGAGGAAGAGGAGAAAGAGTCAAGTGTGCCAAGGACAAAAAAGACATTCTGTCGCTGCCGCTGTTGTGCCGCCATGTGTTGTGCTGTGGCTAATCCACATGTGCTGCTATGTCTTTCCAGATCTCAACTACTGCACTCACCACAAGCCCTGCATGAATGGAGCCACTTGTAGCAACACTGGGCAGGGCAGCTACACCTGTTCCTGCAGGCCTGGCTTCACTGGGGCCAGCTGTGAGATCCAGGTCAACGAATGCGCTGGAAACCCCTGTCGCAACGGCGGAAGCTGTGCTGTAAGTGTTGTCTGATCCCTGTGATCTGTGGCTCAGTGCCGCTGCTCTCCCATGGTTTCTGTTTCTACCTGCTCATGACGACAGACACTTTAACCAGATGCAGCACAGTGAGATTCAAACAGTTTGTAGCAGCTGCAGTTTCAAGACACATCTTGATGTCAAGCCTGTTCTTTTTTTTTTCCCCGCAGGATTTGGAAAACACATATACCTGCACTTGCCCTCATGGTTTCTATGGCAACAACTGCGAGCTGAGTGCCATGACGTGCGCTGACGGGCCCTGCTCCAACGGCGGCCGCTGTGCTGACAACCCTGACGGAGGCTACTTCTGCCAGTGCCCGACGGGGTACGCAGGGTTCAACTGCGAGAAGAAGATTGACCACTGCACCTCCAGCCCCTGCTCCAATGGTAAGAGGCGCCCGGTGTGATCTCATACTATCTGTCTTTACTCCTGGAGGGGGGAGATCGCTTTCAGTGCCTCGAATGCCAAACATGAGATAAGACCAAACATTTATGCCTCTCCTCATCTCTGTTCTCAGGTGCACGCTGTGTGGACCTCGTCAACTCGTACCTGTGTCAGTGTCCAGATGGTTTCACTGGCATGAACTGCGACCACACCGGAGACGAGTGCTCCATGTATCCTTGCCAAAACGGCGGGACGTGCCAGGAAGGTCCCGACGGTTACACCTGCACCTGCCCACCGGGATACACCGGCCGCAACTGCAGCTCGCCCATCAGCCGCTGTGAACACAACCCGTGCCACAACGGCGCCACCTGCCACGAGAGAAACAGCCGCTACGTCTGCGCCTGTGTTCCCGGCTACGGTGGCAGAAACTGCCAGTTCTTGCTTCCAGAGCATGCGGCGATCCGAGGGTCAGAGGTGCCCTGGATGGCCGTGGGGTCCGGTGTGGCCCTGGTGCTGCTGCTGCTGGCAGGATGCGCCGTGCTTGTTGGATTTTTCCGATCAAAAGTCCAGCGTGGTGGTCAAATAGAAAGTGTGGGTGAGGGAGAGACAATAAATAACCTGACTAACAACTGCCACCGCAGTGACAGGGACCTGGCGGTCAGCATCATGCCGACGCCAGGCGTCAAAAATATCAACAAGAAGATGGACTTCTGCAGCGGTGATCCTGATGAGGGATCTTCACCTGGAAGGAGCAGCTACAAGAGCCGCCATCCGCCTGCAGACTACAACCTCGTACACGAGGTCAATTACGAGCAGGCGGCAAAGGACGCCGTGCTGGAGGCGGCCTGCGAAGACAAGTGCCAATCCCTGGACTCGTTTGAGTTTGAGGAGAAACGCAGCAAACGTTTAAAATGGTAAATATCGGTTACTGCAGCTGTCAAAAAATCCTGCACTGCTTAGTTCACCTGGATGACAAAACTAACGTCTTTCTTTCTTTCCTAAAGCGATGCATCAGAAAAGAAAGCCCCAGAAATGTCTGCATGTGCGGACACCAAGTACAAATCTGTGTTTGTGATGTCGGAGGAAAAGGACGAATGTATAATTGCAACTGAGGTGAGTTTTGTATGTTTTACCTTTCAGTGTAAAAAGGCGTCTTTCTGCAGCCAACAGACACTAAGTGCTTCTTCTTGTTGTGTCTCTGCAGGTGTAACGAGCCACCGATGGGCTGCCCGTTGCTCATTTGCTCTATGGGAGAGTTTTTATACTCCTTCAGATGCTGCTCTAACCCTAGGGGGAGGTGTCCCGCCTTGAGACTGCTGCTGATACTGAGACGTTTAACTGATATTCAGAGTGAGCTGGTTCTCTACTGGAAAATAAGTGCAGGCAGCGGCGGCCTGTGGGATAAGAACTGGCGGGGTAAAAATGAAAAGTTTACGGTTGAAAGTAAACTGCCACTTAGCTTTCTGTTCTGCCTTTTATCGGGGAGTATTGGTAAAAAAAGAAAATATAAACGAACACTGTCTCGTGGCGATGATGTGGGATGCCGCGACTTTTTGTTTTCTGCAACATTTGCACCCAGGCCTTTTCTCTAACCCACACGCCGTTGCTGAGCGCAGGAACTGCATCAAACGGTGGATGTTTGGCCATACTGGCCTGTTCTTCACGAGGCTGTTCACATGGGCTGTGCACCCATCACCACACCTGTGAAGACTCTATGTATACGTGATCACTGTGTAAACTGAAGTGCGTTTTCTCCCCCCCCCCCACCCCAAGCCCTCCAAACCATTTATGACATAGTATTGTTCAGTTTCTTTTTGGGACTTTTGTCTTAATTAAAAAAATAAATATTGCTTTTTTGATACAGATTGTCCTTTTGTAAAATAACTAAAAAAACAAAAACAAGAAAAAAGTTTAAAATTATGATTTAATTTAAGTTAATTTAATGATTTTGTGTTATTTTGTATTGTATATTTGTGATGTTTGTTATGATTATTTAATTTTTTTTAATGATGATATTTGCAAAGGCACTTCAGGTCAATGGGACTTTTTTTTTTTTTTTAAGAAAATGTTATTTAAGAGGGATTGTACTGTACAAATTGTTATGTTACTGTCTCCTTTACCGTTTTTGAATGAAGGAATTAGCCAAGACTATTTTTCCAAATAAATATTGCTAAACGTGAAATTTTAATTGTGTCCCAAATTTTTGTTTTGTCCATGTGCAAACACCGAACACCTCTTTAGGGGTCTGTGAGCAAAGTTAATCAGTAACATCTGTTGTCTTCCCCTGGCGACCCCATAGTGGGCTTTTCTATGCCGACACTGTTGGCTGCTGCCAGAAGTTGAAAGTGTCTCCCTGGAGACGGGAGAGAGGGCCTATTCATAAAAAACAATGTCCCTACGCCAGATTTACCACTCCCATTTCTCCCCCTAAAGAACGAGTCAGGTAATTCACGGCTGTAAAATCCAGATCAACGCAGAGAAACGCCTACCGCACATCCAACACTTTCCTTCTATTTAATAATATCTGGAGCTTTTTCACTGCTCTGTCACATCTGGGGATCATATAAGAGAGAAAACATATTTTTCCACCCCCCGATCAGTTTTCTCTCTTAATTGCTCCACAAAGACGCTGATTGTGTTTAGACACAAATAACTGTAAATCATCAGCCCGGCAGAGCTGGCCTCTGAAGAGGTTTATAACCCCACGGCATTATGGGAACAGACTTCAGCAGACAATGATGGAATTGACAATGGGGCACACAAAAGGCCACCCTTGGGAGAGCCTGCGTGTCCCTCGGCATGCTGGGAGAAAGAGAGTAACAGGAACAGATGTTGTTGAGTAACAGATGCCTTCTGGCCAGAGTTCAGCCGCGACCAGCCAGACCTTCAAAGACCCGGGCTGCAGGACACCCCCCCCAAAAAAACAGACTATCTACGAGCCTTAAGAAAAGACAGCTTTTACACTGTCTTCACCACACATTTGTTGGGATTTTGAGGGATGGAGAGATAAGAGAAGAAGAAGGTTCTTTTGCCAATGGGGAATATCTTACTCAGGTCATGCAGCCTGAACACACATACAGCATTAATGGAGAGATGAGAGGAGGGGGCTGCTCCTGACAAGCGCCCCGGCAGTTGGGGGTTTGGTGCCTTGCTCAGGGGCACCCGGCAGTGCCCAGAGGTCTGGCACCTCTCCAGCTACCAGTTCACACTCAGTTTTTGGTCGATTTCGGGACTTGAACCGGTGACCCTCCGGTTCCCACGCCAACCCCCTACATGAGGGATGGCAGCCAGATAAGAGGACAACCTAGAGGACTTCTGTGTCGAGTGAACGCAGACAAAGAAACTACAGTTTGCCTGCAGAAAGCATTCATGGTACAGTCTGAGGAATAAAAGGACAGTTAGCTTTTACAAGAGTTTAGCAGCTTTTCAAGGTCAGTGGTGGAGGGAGTATTCAGATCCTCTACTCTAGTACAAGTACTCATACCACACTGTAAGAATACTATGTTACAGTAAAAGTTACTTCAGACAAAGTATGTGAGTATAATCAGGAAAACACAAAATGTTCCCTGAGTGGAGTCACACTGCACTTTGTGAATTAGGCACAAAACTGAATGTACTGATTCATGTACAGTTATATATTTCACTTTTTTAAAACATTTCACTGTTTGATCGCGTGAAAACAGAAGTCAACGTTGACTTATTTGTCACATAACTTCCGTACTTAAGTTAAAGTGTTATTTAAACTAAAACTCCGATCTTTCTCTCAACTCAGTTTGCGACACTCGGCCTCTTGCCTGTTTACAGTCAGCTGACAGCCGACAGTTTGCAGAGATGCATGCCCAAAAGAAAAAAACCAACATTTCTGCTCCGAAGGACAAACACACCCAGTTTTAAACATCATGAAAGACAGGTTTGTGGATATATGCAAATACATTTTCAAGAAAGTGGTTGAAGGAGGTTGAAGGGGGAGGCTGCGTTCACCACCAATTACGTTAATCAGAGTATGAACAGCGGCAGCTTAGTGGGAATTAGGGTGGGACGCTTCATTAAGTTCAGGGTTCGGTTCGTATCTCGGTTGTAGGTCACGGTTTTTAGACGGCAGATTACAGCGCTGCTCAAGGACCCGAATCACTGCTGTAATCCAGCGTCCTCCACGACTGCATCAGGCTGCAGATCTGTGGCTGTAAACCTCCCGATGCTTTAGTTGAGTAGCTGCTCTGAGTCTGCATGTAGAGGCTGGTTAATGCTGCTGGGAGAAGGAGTCGCTCTTTCCTCCCCGACTCTCTGCTCCTATCAACGGACACACCGGACTGAATCATTGATCATATTGGAAGTATCACCGCTAGCATTAGCCTCACGTGTTGCTCAGCGCTGACACACAGTTGAAGTTTTATCCTCCCTTTTCCCGCCACCGTCAGACGTAACACCAGATCCGTAACGCTCCCTCACAGCAGAGAGAAACCACCCGGTGGATCCTCTACCTGAACTTTATCGTGTCCTCTCTCCATTTCCTGAACCAATCACAGCCGGACTCTGCTCTTCGTCAACGGCTCTGAGGAGGAAGGAGGCGGGGTCACGCCTCATCAACGCCTCGTATCTTTGGAGGTACAACACTGGTCCGCCCTCGCCAAAATTGAGCCAATCACAACGCACAACCTCAGCTTAAGTTACACTGCGCATGTGTCGTACCTCATATTCCTGTCCGCCGTGTCCCAGCCTCTTTCCCTAGGCCTGGATTTCTAGTGGGACAATAAACGGGATGAAAAAATACACAGTCGGCCTCATAACCTGCCATAGAAGACTTTTTATTTGGAGAAAGAAATCTTTGAAATCACTCATTTTTAAAATTCAATTAATTCATTGAGTACGACATCTAAGTTCTGAGAAAAAGTTAAAATCATGCCTTTAGTCTTTTTATACATAAAAGATGTGGTTTAACATGACAAGTGATTTTTTTTATAAAATGACTGTTTCTTCTTCTGACATATTTAACTTCTGTTAAAAGAAATATTAATGTAGAAAAACAATTATCCGCCTCCCTCCCATTAAAACAGAAAACAAAAAGGCATAACACAGTACGTTACAATGCGCTGACATGGCTTCAAAGCACACAGATTACAGTACTGTACAAGGGTCCGCCTCAGACAATATGCACCAAAACCACTTCCACTGCTGAGGAGAGAGCAAACCTCTGAAACAGCTCAACACTGCTTATTTACCAAACCCAGACCACAGCATGGCGTTGGCAACTGGCAAATGAGGTAAGGATTTTACAAAACAAAAAAAAAAAGCACCAAAGGTTCGGCATTAAATTTCATACACTGCTCTAAACTGAAGGGAACCCTTAATGATCCCAGTTTAACACCAAGTCAGTTGATCTTCAGGGATATTGATCTGTCCATTCAGGAAGAACAAGTGATGGTGAATCACTTTCAGCTGCTGTGGAACAAATGAAAGTGACGACAGGTGTAATAGAGAGACAACAGTGAGACAACCAACAAAAAGGGGACGGTTTTACATGTGGTGGCTCTCCTGATCCTTCCTGACTGATTCATCTTGGTCAGCATGATCAGGTTGATACAGGTAGTCCAGATCCTCCAGGATGGATCATCCATACGTGAGGTCACTAGAAGGTTTGCTGTGTCTCCCAGCACAGTCTCAAGAGCCTGGAGGAGACACCAGGAGACCGGCCGTTACACCAGGAGGGCTGGACAGGACCGGTACCTGTTCCTTAGTGTGAGGAGGACCAGGAGGAGCACTGCCAGAGCCCTACAACATGACCTCCAGCAGGCTACTGGTGTGCATGTTTCTGACCAGACTGTCAGAAACAGACTCCATGAGGGCCCGACGTCCTCTAGTGGGACCTGTGCTCACAGCCCAGCACCCTGCAGCTCCATCAGCATTCATCAGAGAAAACTGGGACCGGTTCCCCGTCCTCTTCACAGATGAGAGCAGGTTCATACTGAGCACATGTGACGGGTGTGAAAGAGTCTGGAGACGCCGTGGTGAACGTTACGCTGCCGGTAACTTCACCCTGCAGGACCAGTTTCGTGGTGGGTCAGTGATGGTCTGGGGAGACATATCCTTGGAGGGTCTCACAGACCTCCATGTCATAGCCAACGGTACCCTGACTGCTGTTAGGTACCATGATCAAATCCTCAGAGGGAATGTCAGACCTTATGCTGGTGCAGTGGGACCAGGGTTCCTCCTAGTCCAGGAAAATACCTGGCCTTGTGTGTCCCGAGTGTCTAGGCAGTTCCTGGGTGACGAAGGCATTGATCCCATTGACAGGTCCTCACGTTCCCCTGACCTAGATCCAGCTGAGCACCTATGGGACGTTATCTATCGGTCAAAGTACCGCCACAGACTGTCCAGGAGCTCACTGAAGCCCTGATCCAGGTCTGGGAGGAGATCTGCCCCACAACCCCATCCTCCTCCTCCTCATCAGGAGCCCAGATGTTGTTGGGAGTTCATCCTGGCAGGCTGGTGTGGATCGCTGTGATCCTGAATCCAGTCCTCAGTGGGTTGATGGTTCTGGTTTCTGACTTCTTGACTAACACCAGCAAGGATTTTCAACTTGAATAATTCGTTCATCAGGTTCTGACGTTTGATTTAAGTGTTCCCTTCATTTTATTAGAGCAGTGTATATAGCTTATAACCAAGAGTGACTTGGAAGAGTTTCAGTCCAGCTTCTCCTGAACTCTTTTTTTTTTTTTTTTAAATGTACAGTATTTTCATCCACAACGCTGCCGAAAGAAACCGCAAATTAATTTACAATGTTCAGAAGCCAATGAAGTCACGCTGCTGGGCCCGCTCCGTGTAAATAAGCAGATTTTCCACATTTAAAATGGGACATTTAATGCCAGCATTTATAGTGAAATCCAGACAGAAAGGATTTGAATCTACATCTTTGCTGGATTCACTCTTTTAAAAAGGAAAATACGTCTTTAGTAAAGTGACATTTTTGTCAAATGATCTCATCACTCACAAAGCTCTCAAGCTGAAAAATGTCTCACTTGTTAGGAGGTCCACTTACAAAATCATGTCAGTTCGAAGGCTCTGACAAAGCTCAAGCAAACTACTAAATATCATATAATGCTTCGATTGACAAACATTAAGGAAAATGAGCAAAAAGCAGGGACACAAAAGGTCTTAAGATCACCTTTAAGGTGCAAAAAAAGGGAACAAAAACAATCTTAGGCCAAATACTTGAGGGGACAACATCTGGGTCTAAGTCATATGATGTGCAAACTTAATTGTGCATAGAGATCAAATTGTAATAAATATTAAAGTGATAATTAACATTATCACGAGTTTGACTTTGTCAAAACTTGTAGGGGTGATTGTACATTTTCATGATTAATTTAGTTTTACTAAAACGTTAAAAAGTTTTTTTTTTTTTTTTTAATAGTGCTGCGAGAAAAGCTTTCGTTATTTTTTTTAAGCAACAAACACTTCCCATTTATTATTTGTTAACCAGAGCCCCAAAAGACAAACACAACCAAACACTCAATAAAAATCCTGATAGAAATCATTGATTTGTCATAGTCATTATTCAACGTTTAACTTCCTCTGAATGGCTCTTTCATTTTAAAAGTTTTTTTCTCCTCTTTTTTTTTTTTTTTTAAATGTTCTGCCTTATTTCTGCATCAAAGAATCACATGAGCAACAAATAACAAACTGAGCGTCATAGTGATGTACAGGAATTTTACATAGAAGTACTTTAGTAAGTTTTCAAAAAGTAAACGGATCTATCGTAGCTTTAGTTTTCACTGTTTCTTCGTTTGATGTAGCTTAAAAGATGTGAAGCATAATGCCTGTCTTTGGACCACCGAGGTAATTGTAGGTGTGTGTGTGTGTGTGTGTGTGTGTAAAACATGCTGAAATGCTTCCCAAACATTTCAAGAGAGAAAATAGTGTCCCTCCGAGCCGCCGGGGGCTCGTCCTGGTTCGAGGTATATGATCCTGGGGCCGACCAGTGGCGCCTGTGGAAAATGTTACAAAGCTGTCTGATGGATGATGGTGAATTTCATTCACACTGCTGTGCATCACGCCTCCTCCTCCCCCACCTCCTCCTCCTCCTCCTCCTCCCTGCTGTAGCCTCACTCTGCTCGGACTACTTTCCTTCTTCATCAAATCATTCATCAACAACCTTCTCTGTCACCCTGGTTTGCTCATGAATACCACCAGGCTCCATTCACATTCACTTCAGTTAATTCAGGAAGTTATTTTCCTTTAAAATTCAAAAATGGCAAAATGTTGGAGGCTCTTCAGATGCATTTAATCAAAGCTAATGATCCTGTTTCCTCTAAGAGAATTTGACAGTTTTTAGCCACAGCTAAAAACTGCAGCTTTGGCTGCATACAAACAAATATTAATTGCGATCACAATTAAGTGGACATGATCGACTACGATACCAATGTTTAAAATTTGTGCTCCGCTCATAAAAAACGCCGCTGCATTTCAAATCAAGCGCTTCCTCACAGCCAGGCACCAGTCAGTAATCTAGACATTTTTACTTTGCTTTAGGCGAGCGCTCATGCCGCTGCGCCTGGACCCTACGGTAGCAACTCTAGTAAAGCGGGATGTACAGAGACTCGATGCTTTGGTAGCAAGTCCAGACCAAGTCTGAAAATGTGATGGTACTGGTTTGTACCAGAGATCCGGCCCAACAGTAACGGTGCTGATATTATATTAAAGTATACAGTATATTAAATTTCCCTGATGCAACGCTACATGGGCTGCTCCATCATAATCACAACTATTTTGGTCAATATTGAGATAGCGTAACACGATTACGCATTGACTTTGATGCATTTAGAAAGAACTTCTGTTTTTTGAAATTTAGATGCATCAATCATACACACCCAGCCCTAGCTATTAGGGCTATCAATGGACTAAAATAGTTGATTGCAATTAACTGCACATTTTTATCTATCTATCAGAGTGTCAGAGTGCTGACTTGACTATGACTTGATCCAGACTGACTGGGACTATCATAAAGTGGGCATGTCTGTAAAGGGGAGACTGGTGGAGACCCAGAGAACCCATTTACATCCACACATCTGGAGGTCAGAGGTCAAGGGACCCCTTTGGAGATGGACACAAGTTTTTCATTGCTAAAATGTAGTGTCACTACCAGCTAGTCTGACCTGGTTGGTACCGATGGATCCATCAGGTTCTCTAGTTTAATATGATATCAGTATTTTATTGTATTAAAAATGCGAAAGTAATTAGTGAGATTAAATCAAATTTGCATTAACACATTATTACTGCGTTAATGTTGACAGCACTACTTGTTGCATAATGGAGCCAGAGCCAGGTACGCCTTTACTTTGTTAGGGTGCATTTGCACAAACATAATATATTAGATGAAGAAAATGAAAATCTGGCCAAGCTTTCATCACCGTTAGGGTCGACACTTCAGCCTTGATTATAGGGATACACCACGGATGGGTAGCAGTTCTGTCTGCTTGGAGGACGCGGTACACACATGCACTCTGGATCGCTACGCTACCACCTGTAGTGTAGTGGATGATGACAAGTCTGGACTTGATTTAGGCTTTACAGATTTTCATCAGAACATGCTAACATTAGCATCATGACTGGGTTGTAGTTTTGTTCATATGTTTAATTTTATGCACTTATAGATCATAAATGACCTCCAGTTTTCCAACTTGAATTAACTGAACTGAGGGTGAATAAAACCCTGCAGCCCCCCCTCCCCACCAACCCCTCCTCCCCCTTACTTTCCCTAACTTGCATCTCCATATTGCCCCCATCCCATCCTATCCCCACCGTCGCCTCCACCTATAAACTCTGACTCCCCTCGGCCTCACCCACTCCCAACCCCCGCTCTGTACTCCTAACCTCTTTGGTGACTCTCTGGTGTCTTTGAAACAGGGTTCCTACACGTTCTCCATTTCAAAACTCAACACTTGTTTCCATCAAATAAGAGAAAAAGAAGAACTTTTTGGCTGGACTTTGGATGGCTGTTCAACAAGGTGTGTGATTGTTAGCAACATCGCTCTATCGCTTCACGATTAGTCGTCACAGTAACAAATGTCACAACACAGGAAATGACTACAACTATCTACGGGTCTCTGAGGAGGGAACATCAATTTTTACAAAAGTATTTTTGTGTAATTCCAAAAACATCTTTCAAATTTACAGAATTTTCAAACGCCTTTCCAGCCCTGTGTAGGAACCCTGACTGACGTTCATCTGAAACAATGGGAACCTGTAGGCGCGGTTCCCTCCAGAACAAAAGATCAACAAGGCTGTTAGGACTAAATAAGTGTCGGTTCAAGGAATGGGCTCACTAATCTCCCCCCCTCCCCCCCTCTTTCTCTCTCTCTCTAGGTGGAGGAAGCTCCGTGGCTGGGCATGTTTGCCATGCTGCCGACCATGCCAGCCGCGCCGGCCATACCTGAGGGCCCTCCCAGAGCCGGAGGACTGTGCTTGGTAGGTGAGGTCATGTCGGCTCCACGCCCCTGCTGGCCTTGGCCCTGGGGGGCGTGGTGGGCGTGCTGCAGGGCGTGGCGCTCCAGCAAGGTGCGGTGTGTGAAGGCCCGGTGGCACACGTTGCACTGGAAGGTGCGCTCGGCACGGTGGGTGCGCATGTGCACATTGAGCGAGCTTTTCTGGGTGAAGCGCTTGCCGCACATGGAGCACTGGAAGGCCCTGACGCCAGTGTGCACCACCATGTGTTTGAGGAGGTAGTCGCGCAGGGAGAAGGAGCGCCAGCAGATGGAGCACTGATGAGGTTTCTGACCTGGAGGGAGGGACACACACACACACACACACACACACACACACACACACACACACACACACACACACACACACACACACACACACACACACACACACACACACACAGTAGTGGTGTCAGTACATCTGGGGACGTTAATAATGAACCGTTTAACTAATAACCCACATGAAGCATTTTAACCGATTAACGCCATCGACTGAACAGCTAAAAGAAATATTAATAATTAATTAAAAAGCAGAGAAAATCTCGAGGAGCGGCTCGTCAAACACACAGTATTTGTCAGACAATCACTGTCATTAATCCGAGCAGACACACGAGCTGACAACCTGCTGAACTAAACTAAATGTGGAGGAGACTTTAACTGGGAAAGTAGCTGCATGTCCACGACACTACACACAGCACCGTGGCTGCTACAGTAACTCTCCTGATGGTGAACCGGAGGCAGTGAACGCAGCACCGTGGCTGCTACAGTAACTCTCCTGATGGTGAACCGGAGACAGTGAACGCAGCACCGTGGCTGCTACAGTAACTCTCCTGATGGTGAACCGGAGGCAGTGAACGCAGCACCGTGGCTGCTACAGTAACTCTCCTGATGGTGAACTGGAGACAGTGAACGCAGCACCGTGGCTGCTACAGTAACTCTCCTGATGGTGAACCGGAGGCAGTGAACGCAGCACCGTGGCTGCTACAGTAACTCTCCTGATGGTGAACCGGAGGCAGTGAACGCAGCACCGTGGCTGCTACAGTAACTCTCCTGATGGTGAACCGGAGGCAGTGAACGCAGCACAGTGGCTGCTACAGTAACTCTCCTGATGGTGAACCGGAGACAGTGAACGCAGCACCGTGGCTGCTACAGTAACTCCCCTGATGGTGAACCGGAGGCAGTGAACGCAGCACAGTGGCTGCTACAGTAACTCTTCTGATGGTGAACCGGAGGCAGTGAACGCAGCACCGTGGCTGCTACAGTAACTCTTCTGATGGTGAACCGGAGGCAGTGAACGCAGCACCATGGCTGCTACAGTAACTCTCCTGAAGGCGAACTGAGACTGTTGTGCTCATATACTGCTGCTGGTGCACCGCTGAATGCAAGGCGCTAATCTTGTTGGTTAACGGTTAATAACTAGTTAACGAAAGTCTGTAATCGATTCAGAACATTTTTTAAAATTAGCATCCCTATTTACCATAATACGATGCTTATCACTTTCCATAATTATGATACGATTCAAGGACGATACTTGGCTCATCTAGAGCGATGTGATTGACACTATGAGATGGAGGTGTGTCTTACCGGAGTGGATGAACATGTGCTTGCTGTAGTTCTTCCTGGAACGTAAAGATTTGCCACAGTGCGTGCAGTCGAACGAGGTCTCAGATCCCTGGGAGGAAGGGGAGGGGCCTGCAGAGCAGGAAGAGGCAGAGGGAGGCGGAGCTGGGGTCATCGGCGCCGGAGGCGGGGCCTGCTGGGCGGGCTCAGTCCCCGCCATGCTGTCAATCCCACCCATTGGCCCGCCCACATAGAACGGAGCTGGCTGCGACTGGCTCACTGGGTACTGGAAGAGAAGCTGAGGACAGAAACAACGACCACAGTTCAAACCTCTGTCCTTTACTACAGTAAGACTGATCATCTGTTCAACGCCTGAACCATAGACAGGTTATTTATTGCCTTCTTTGATTTTCTATCTGTATACAGATATGAGGGTGATGGTAAGAGTTGGTGTGTACATAGCTACATACACAATATGACAATAAATTTGAATAATCTAATCTAAAACACAGATGTGTTATTGTGTACTGCAAGAGATGACAAACACTTTCAGAAGGACAGATTAAAAAAAATAGAGAAACTCCAGGTAAGATACAACAAATGACATTTAAAAGCAACTCAAGATAAGTGAATACATGACAGTACAGTGAATAATATATACATTAGTATATATGTATATATTGGTACAGTTCAACGGTAGTTCTGTTTACATGAACCTTTCCACATGGTCATGTGTTCACTCTACAATACGTCAAATGCAAACCTTCCTTTCCATTTTCATTTTCTAACTCAACACACCCGTCAACCCAACAGTGAAGACAAAAGCAGCAACAACAAGCTGCTGCCTTCACTTATTCTGTTATCTACTGGTTTATTTATTTATTTTAGTGCTGCACTGCGTTAAATTCTGCTTTCTGTCCATCACCTCAGCATCGCAAAACCTGGAAGAAAAGCAGCATGTGTCTTCTAGAAAGCATTTTAGCTTTTACATGTGCTGACCGTGTCCTTGTCTTTTTCGATGCTGCGACTGGGTCCAGAGAGTAAACCAGTCACAGAACTTATTCATTCATTCATTAATTCATTCATTCATTCATTCATGGTGAACACGATCTGCTCGTAAAGGTGCCGAGACTCGTCCATACCTGGAGCCGTCTGGGTGCACATATTTCTGAAGTACTCTGTAACTAGGGATATTAATAATTAACCGATTAACGCTATCAGTTAAATGTTTAAAAGAAATAAACAATTAATAAACAATTAAAAAGCTGAGAAAAACAGGGGGAGTGGCTCACCACTTTAAGGAGAAATGTTGGTCCAACTGAAGAGATATAGGATTTATATATTTATACTGCTAGATCTACAAAATCAATCTATGGAAATAAGATTGATTACCGTAATTATATTAGTAGAATTATAAAACATTACATGTCCCTTATAAATTAAAAAGAAAATCCTGTCTTTATTCTTTGATTTTTGGGTTGGTGGGTAAAAACTGTAATCAATAATTCCTGACAATGATCCTGATATATTTGCCTTCAGGACATCTCTGACTACAGACATCCTGAAAATCAAACATTTTACTGTATTAATTAGGGGATTTTTCAAATTAAAAATTCTTAGACGTGTATGATTCAACTTTCCCCCATGGCCTAGTGTTACTCAACTCATAATATTGAATTGCAATACATGTGTAATGGGCACCCAGGTATTGTGACAGCAGTGAATAAGATAAGATAAGATAAGATAAGAGAAGATAAGATGAACCTTTATTAATCCCCGGAGGGAAATTTGGGTTTTGGGAGATAGGTGAATCGTCCCGGTCCTAACAGCTGCTATGAGAAAAGTAACGTGTAACATGTTCTAGTACAAACCCAAAATACAAGTACTAACCTGAAAGTAAGCCCTAAGTGTATGATACCAGCCGCTGAGCACACTGACCTGGTTGTTGATGGACTGCGTGGTTGGAGGCGGAGTCAGAGGCTTGTTGACCCTTCCTCTGGGGTTGAACGCCATGGCCTGAGGAGGCTCACTCTGGGGCCAGAAACTCTCTGAAAACACCCCCTGCTCATCGTAGAAATCCTGACAAGACACAGACGTACTGTAATTAAAGAAACACTGTGGTACATGTTTGGCTTCAGTTCAAGTTTAGCTGAGAAGAGAAATCGAACCCTCGTGTCTGTTAAATATTTTAGAAACCACCTCCTTTGCTAGGTCTCGGGTTCAGTTCTCCCACCGCATGTCTTTAAGCAGGACGCTGAACACTTACCTGCTCCATACTGTGGGTGTGGATCCTGCCTATCCAATCCATCATGTCTGGTACATATCCAGTACTCCACAGTGTCTCCTCTCATGTACAAATATGTACAGACCACATCCCTCAATATTTGCATTAACAACCAATCTTTTTCTTACACATGCATGAGCGCAGACGTTGGAAAGATCAAACTCGCACAGTGCGGTCCAACCGGGCGAGCAACATTACTGTCAAAACAGGCGGCTGATAGAAACACAAGATGTAAAGCTACGGAGATAACCTGAGAAGAAATACTGGCATGGGTGGAGCTCATCTCACGTAAAGGAGCAGGAAATCCCAACAGTTTAACCAGCCACACAGCACCAGGCCATGTGGATGGAAACCTCATTTATGGAACATACAACCTGATGTTGCACTAGCAATGGGGATCATCATTTAACACATTTTCTGGAAATTCATTAGAAAAGCCACTCACAAACAAAACCAGGGTGAAATGTCTCTTTTTGGTTAAGTGACTGAATTAACAGTAAAATAAACAGAGTGCTGTTGTCACGCCCATGCTGTGCTACATTCCTATTAATGTACAAATTAGGGCTGAACCGTGTTGAAAAAACTGACACTGCATTATGAAAAAATAGAGGACTATTCACTCTACCTATGCTTTAATCTGGTGCACTTCTAGAAAAAAAAAAGAGGAACGTTAAGAGCTAAAACAACGTTATGCTCTTAATTTAATCATAAACACACTGGTTGTGTAGCTATAGCTACACATAAACATGAAGCCAGAACATCTGGATCACTGGCTGTTAGTTTAGGAAGCGCTTGATTTGATCTGCTGCAGAGTTTTCTAGGAGCAGAGCGAGCATTTTAAACGGCAATATCACAGTTCATTTGATTCTGGGAGGCCAACACTCTGATCACGCTTAACAATGATAGATAATGATTAATTGTGCCGCTCTAGCGTGCATGTGAGGAGTGGGTGGTGAAGAGCGACAGTGAATGTGTGAGAACCATGGATGTATAAGGAGAACTGGATCCAGCGTTGGAGGCGGGGCCCTGTTCATTCCCATCAAAGCGGCTCAGCGGTGCATGAAGTCAACGAGCAGACTTCCGGGTCTGGAAAAGTACCCGAATCTTCTGTGTTTTCAGGACCTTACTGGGCCCTCGTCACTCACTCATCGTAAACCTCTTATCCGGGTCGGGTCATGGGGGCAACAGCTCAAGCAGGGGACCACAAACTTCCCTGTCTCGAGCCACATTAACCAGGTCTGACTGGGGGATTCCGAGACGTTCCCAGACCAATGTGGAGATAAAATCTCTCCACCTAGTCCTGGGTCTGCCCCGGGGTCTCCTCCCAGCTGGTCCTGTCTGGAGCACCTCCCTAGGGGTCTGTGAATGTTCTCCTTCATCCAGGTCATATTCATTCTGGCAACAATTGAATCAAAGGCAACTGGACTTAGATTTGTCTCTGACGACGTTTTGCCCCTTATCCAAGTGGCTTCATCGGTTCGTAACGCTACAGTCTGACTAGTCTCCACTAGTCTCTGACTGATGAAGCCAGTTGGACAAGGGGGGAAACGTCTTCAGAGACAAATCTAAGTCCAGTTGTCTTCAATTCAGTTGTTGCCAGAACCTCCCTAGGGAGGCGCTTGGGGTGGGGACCTTACTAGATGCCCAAAATCCTTTCAACTCAAAGAAGCAGCAGCTTTACTCCGAGTCCCTCATGGATGGCTGAGCTTGTCACCCTTCCAGGAGTCTTGGTGACAACAGTGAGCTAGTGGAGCAGCCGACAGAGTTAGTTCAGCTTTGAGGGAACGTCCAGTGGAAGAAGCAGTTTGTGCAGAAATAAATGCTGCAGTGCCTCCAGACCAACAGAGGTTTCTTGTGTATCTTGGCGGCCGAGTAGAGTGACGGAGGTTAAACTCCAGAGCGAGTAATGTTATCGACTCCGAAGAGGAGGGAAAACATGCACAGTAGTAGTCAATTTTTCAATAAATATCGAGTCCAGTCCAGTTTTTTATTTGGCCCACCATGTATTTGAGTTACTGCTTTAAGATAAAGGTATTTATAAGGCCATAAAACGAACTGTAAAATTATCAGTGTATCACAACCAGTGGCACAGATATTTGTTTGCAATATTCAATGACAAATCGGCTGATATGCAAGTAGGAAACTTCTGGCCTCCACGTCATGTGAACTGAGGAGCAGAACTGAACAACTGCTCGTAGACAAATGAGTCGATTATTTCAGACAGTGCTGGGTAAATTCATGCTGACGTGCTTTGCTTTGCATGGAAAACACAACGTCTTAACCTCCCAGGTTGAGTGGATTATTCCATTTCCCATCTCAACTTACTCTGCAGCACTTTTGAGAAAACTGACAGGCAAAGCTGAATCCTTGTGACTATGTGGCAGATGTTCCTTGTGTAGTCTGCAGGGTACAGCAGGCTGCGGCATAAATCCAGCCCACCGTGGTCCCCCCGCCCCCCCACCTACTTACTTCAAGACTTGTGACAGAAATGCTGAGAATAAATTTTACACAGTGAGGTAATACTAAAAGTTTCCTTCTGAGGCAAAATGCAAAATAATAATAATAATAATAATAATAATAATAATAATAATAATAATAAAGCACCATAGTATTAGCTTGATAATTAAGGCTCAACACTGACAACCTGCATTATGTTTCATGCTCTGAATGTTGTCCTTCTGCAAGCAGTGGTTGATAAATTATTTAAATGTTCAATAAAAGTGAGCATTATTAATATGGTTTTACATTTCATAATTGATGTTGTTTATCAGCTGCAGCTCACCTCTGAGTTAAACCCACCTGTCCAAAGCTTGCCATGGATTCCTGGGAGCCCTCCTGCTGTCCGTCTCGTCTCCCGTCCTCCAAGGCATATACGGTCCCATCTGGGTCCTGAACCCCTTCATCTTTCACCACCACTCCTTCTCCTCCCAGCACCTGGAGAGAAAAAGATCCATTTCAATTCAAAGTAGTAAAGATATTAGCTTTACAACAGCGGCAGGCGCTAAAAGGGTGCAGACAGCCTATAAGAATAACAGTGAATTGACCCGGCTTCAAGCAATAAGTTTAATGACCTACAGTAAATATGCAGAAGTCCATAGAACATCGACACGGCAATTACTGCTGAAGTTCAGACGAGAGCTTCTCCTCGATCGTGCAAAGTGCAGAAACATCTCAGCGTTATACGCCAATGCAGTGAGACGAGGGAAAAGCAGAAAAAGAAAGAAAAGCAAACCGTTGCAGCTCTGCATGCCTGAAAGCTGTAACCATGGCAACCCTTCCCCTTATCCCCCTACCTGGAGTCTTAGCGGCTGCCTCTGCTTGCGGCTGTGGCTCGCCCCCCTGTCTCTGTCTCCGTCTCTTCCCCGCTCTCTGCCGTCCAAGTCCTCCTCCTCGCTGTATCTGTCCATCCCCACCAGATCATCAGAGAGGTCAGTTGTGTTGCCGCGAAGGCTGTCCCTGCCAATGCTGTCCACACTGCCCACACCGGAGCTGCAGCCCGCTGAGAGGTTCCCTGTGCTACTAGTGCTGGCTCCGTTGGCCGTCTGAGCCAACAGGTCTCGGAGCTTGTACCTGACGTCCTGAGTACAGCTGGAGCTCTGCTTCATGAGGATTGTGCCGGAGCCCAGTCCGTCGCCGCTACACATGGATCCGGGACCCATGTCGCCCAGTGCCATCAGATTTACTGTGTTGGCTTGCTCCATCTGGCCCGGGCTGCTCTCACTAACACTAACGCTGGCACCCCCCAACCCCCCACCCATGTTACTCGCCCCACATTCAGCCATGAAATTGGGGAAGTTTGCGTAACCTCCACCCCCACTTGCACCAACAGAACAGCTTCCATTACCACCACTCTCTCTTCCTTTCCCCCCGCCACGCTCTTCTTGCTTAGGGAGAACTCCTCCGAGCATCCCTCCTCCTGCCGCTGCTGCCGCCGCTGCCGCCGCCGTGGCCGCCGCCTTCCTCTGAGAGATGATCTGGGTGCACTCGTCAATGACCGTCTTGATCTGCAGGATGCTGGCGGCGGTGAGGATGCAGAGGGCCTGCGACTGCAGCACCACCAGCGAGCCGCTGTACATGAAATCCACAAGCTGCTTCACGGTTTCGGCGGGCACCAGCGGTGGCACGGAGATTTCAGAATGACCCAGCAGCAGCTTGTCCTGGAAGAAAGGGCTGCCAGCTGCCAGGACGCAGGCGTGGGCGCGTAGCGAAGCATCGTGTATCCGCACGGTCACGTCGCAGAAGAGGCCCTCACGCCGCTGCGTGCGCAAGGCCTCCAGCACCGACTGGCTGGAGTTATGAAGGTGGATGTAGTGCACGGTCTCTGTGCCGGACACCATGGCGGGAGGAGGCGAGTCGCTGGGGATGGGGTGGGAGTGGGGGTGGGGAAGGGGGGGGGGAGGTGTCTGGGGTTTTGCGTCAGCTTGAGGGATAAGGAGAACGGGGAGGGAAACGGGTACAGTGCATGGGCCACGGTGGGTCCGCGTCCCCTCAAACAGTCATGAGTCCGACAGAAGCCTGCTGCTCTGCTGTGGTTCAAGTGAGTGAGGAGCTGCCTTTGTTGTCCTGAGAGGGAGGGACGTCTCCACCAGCGTCACTGGCAAAACCCTGTTGAAATAAATCAGAATGGAGATTTAACTAGGGTGACCAGGCGTCCCACTTTACGAGGGACTGCACAGCACTTTATCCCAGTATATCCCAGTTGTATATTAAGACAATGTCCCACATTTACATTGGCTGGACTTTTCTAAATCTAGCTTTTATCCGATGGCTGTGAAGAAAGCAGGGAAGGCTGTCATCACGGTCACACTGTGCACACCTGGGTCCAGTGTAGGTTCACCTTTCACTGTCTGCGACGCTTCGCCCAACGGAGAAAACCGAGTCACCGCAAAGTCACAAACTATGCAGACTAAGGTCGAACATGATGGAAACTACCACAGAGAAAAAGGAAAAGCAGCGACAACAAAGCCTCAGCCTTTTCTGAGAAATTAGCCAGTTAGTTTCAACTTCACACGACAACATGAAGCGACATAGTACATGCGAGTCTCATGCGAGTCCTCCCGGTTTCCTCCTGGTGTCACAATTCTCCCGTATTTCTCTAGATTTATAACAAAAGTTCAAACCTTTTTATTATCTCAGCCTGTTTCTGGGTCTGTTCGGTCTGTTTCCATCCGGACGATAATACAGCTGCACCTGATGTCGTTTACTGGCAGACGCTCACGACACAACGTGGTTTGAGTTGCGCTCGCCGCACATCACAACGCAGTTTCTTATGTGAACAGAGATTCACACCAGATCAGGTCAGAGGGACAAATCACTCTGTATTCTCTCCTGACAATTAAAAGTAAAATCTGTTTGTATGAAGACAATGGCGTAAAAGCTGTTGGGTCTTTGTGATAATCACATACAGGCGCTCTGTGAATCCTTCAGGTATATCGGGCTCATTGCAGCGGTGGACTGTTATCTAAAAAAAAAAGTACAAAATGCAAAAAACAAAAAAGTTACTACTGAATGCTGACAATGATCCTGGTGAAGACCTATGTTGGTCATTTAAACAATTATAGCCATGTCAAATAAATGCATTTTAATTATGTTCAAACACTACAGAATGTACATGTTTGAGGTAACAGTTCGCATATGCAATGAGCCCCTCACAAGACTCAATAAAATTAAAGTATTTAAGATTAAAAATATGGTTGCAGTGCACTTATTATTTTGCCATTTTTATTTTTCAAAAGCCATCACAATGTACACTGGCAAGTATGGTCTCACAAGACAAGAGGCGGTCGACCTATACGGGTTTTTTATGCCCAATGCAGATTTTTTTCTTGTTTTACAGAATCAGGATTTGGTCAATATATGATGCCAATCCCCCCGATATCTTTGCTGGTTTTATTTTATCCTCAATCTGATAAAATATAACAGCTTAATAATAACAAATGATGCAGATAATTTCTCAAGTCAAGTAAACATTTATTGATCATCACTTATCGTCTGTCTCTCCAATCTGCATGTTGTGTTAGGACGTTGTTCTTGTCACTCACTCCTGTAAAGGTTAAAGGTTAAAGGTGAACCCCCTGGGCTTCATCTGCTGAGGTCTGCAGGTAGGACGGTAGTTTGACCGTCACCAGGGGGGCGGAGTCACACCTGTTCTACAGCAACAACACCGGGCTGCCGGCTGATGCCTCCGCTTGATAATCAGCTTAATATGCTCAGACATCAGCTGCTGCTGATCATGAAAAAATGTCAAATAATCGTCCTGATTAATCGGTCGACCTCTAAACCAGACACAAAGAGCTGATCAATGCATGCATTCTGGTAAAGCACAGAGACGTTATGAGGTAAAGGGCTGAACAGGAATGTTTGACATTATATCTGAATTGCAGACGTGCTCTCAGCCTTGGTGACATGTCCCACACAAACATACTCTTTGTCCCACATTTGACTTGCTGGCATCTAGTAAATTTAACACTAAGCAGTTGTATTACATGCTGAAACAATTAGTCAGTGAATAGATCAATATAAAAAAAATAATCACCAACAACTCTGAATTGATTTCTGAAGCAAAAAATGTCAAACATTTCCTGATTCCAGTTGTTGAAATATCAGGATTAGCTTTGAATAAACTGAACATCTTAGGACTGCTGGTCAGACCAACTGGACACCATTTTCAGCGGTGAAGAATCGATCAGTTAATCGGATAAATACTCATCATATTGATCGATAATGCTCGTCCCCATTGGGACTCATTTTGATCGGTGTGATTTCAGAGGCAGTCACAGCTGTCTGAAGGCGACAAACCAAGAAGCTGCTAATGAGTCATCAGTTGAGTCGCGTGCACCATCTGGGAACACCTGTCCTGGACGAACGGCAGCACGTGCCGTGCGCGAGTCCACCAGCTCCTCGCGGCTCAGTTTATTTGGCTATTCGGCTCAGCGGGAGGCCGGTACGCGTTATAACGCGACACCGGAGACACGTTTAACGGTTAGCGGTGTCAAACAGACGCCCGGACAGTGAGCCCATCAAAGCGGAACCATCAGAAACACCTCGTCCATTAAACGTCACCAAGCGCCAGGTCCAGTAAACAGGCTGCGGACGAGCCCCGGTTAGCGGCAGCAACGAGAGGTTAACGGCGACGAGCTAGCGTCAGCTAGCGTTAGCTGTTGACATTAGCCGCTTAGCTCCCCGCACGGAAATCTGCACGAAATGAGGCCATTTCTACGTGCAAGCTGAGCATCGCCATCGACTAAAACACAAACACGAGTTGTTAAATGTCGAATGGAAACTGGCAACGTGGCGGGAATAACATTAGAGCAGCTACCGGAGCTCGCCCTTACGCTCCAATACAATGCTAACCTAGCTCCATACTAGCTAGCTAGCTAGCGCAGTTGGCACAAGCAACAACTAGTTAAGTTAGCATGCCAGCTAACGGGCTACCACCCTCTTTCCCCCCCTCGTGCAGAGCGCGTTACCTTGCGACCCGGGCAGCTGCCCCGTGTCACCGCGTGTTGTTTAATCGTGACTACATACCTGCTGTGTGCGGTGACAGCTCGGAGCTTCTTAGTCGGAGGCAGTTGGATGCAGCAGGAAGCCCTCGGTATAACGCACCCAACCTGGTGAGAGCTGCAAACAAACACACATGCACACAAACACACACTCGCAGACTCACACACGCGCACAATAAAAGGGATGTGGAGTTGTTCGTGCTGAACGCCAGCTGGACTGAAGCGTTCACTGCTGTGACATGCAGCGCTTCTCCGATCAATACAGGAGGGTTCACACCCTGCAGAAGTAGGGCAAATACCTGCACACAAGCCCTCATTAACACACATGTATGCAAACACACCTGTACACACCCACCCACACACACACACGCTGCAGGACACATGCTGCAACAAAAGGATGATGCACACAAACAAACAGGCTATTGTTTCAACGTATACACTTGAAATGTGCATGTTATTAATGTGGTAGTTGGTTCATGGCACCAGAATAAAGGAGGGGAGTAAAACACCGCATTAAATGCTAGATGATTAGATTTTATTGTCATTGTTGTGACATGCATTAATAATATGCTCAGCACAAGTGGGCTGACAAGACACCATTATTTAGAAAATACAGAAAAGACAATGTTTTCTCCAAGCTTGAGAAACAGTATTACAGTAACCTCTGAGACCCACAATAGAGCTGTTTTAGTCTTTTTAAGGGGGAGACAATGATGAAGACGTTGGTTAGATGTTGGTTATTTTAAACAATTATAGCCATGTCAAATAAAGGCATTTTAATTGTGTTCAAACATTGTAGAGTGCCTTGGATTATTATTTTTTATTATTTATTTTATATTTTTTATATTTTTATGGTAACAGTCCACTCGTGCAATGAGCCACTCACAAGACTCTGTGGATGAAATTCAAAGTATTTAAGATTTAAAATGATGTTGCAGTGTTTATTATTTTGCCATGTTTATTTTTCAAAAGCCACCAGAATGCAGGAATCAGTCTCTGAATATCAAATTTCCCCATTTCCCTACTGAGAAACAATAGGAGACAACTCATAAGCATTAAATTAACCTTTGAGATCCACAATAGGGCTGTTTTAGTCTTGTTTGGGGGGTCCAGGGGGTCTTTAGGAGGGGTCCAGGGGGACTTTAGGGGGAGATAGCGGGTCAACAGTCTTCACCTGAAAGCTGAGAACCTGAAGATTAAATTGAGATCAGTACTGTGCATCAAATAAACATGAATGAATTAATTATAAAAGTGTTTGCAGGTTTAGAGCATTATGATATTAGTATCTGATGTTCATCCTGATGCTCTATTATGTCTCATCAGTTGTTGCAGTAATTTTGGGTTAATACCATTTGTTCCACAGATTTGGTGCTAAATTGAACCTTTTTTTTTTACCACTGGAGAATTGATAAAAATGATCAATAATCCTCCCAAATACCACATTAAGACACCAAGACCTTGAGGAACACCAGAGAAAAAGACATGCTGGGATTTGGGATCAACAACTTTTCACAATTGGAGATTTCTGTATTTTTCATTGATTGGATGTTGATCACTAGTGTTGTGTAAAAGTCTCAGAAACCCCCTGATAGTCAGAGTAGCTAGTAGTAGTAGTAGTAGTAGTAGTAGTAGTAGTAGTAGTAGAGGCTGTCATTAGCCTAGAGGTAGTAGTAGTAGTAGTAGTAGTAGAGGCTGTCATTAGCCTAGAGGTAGTAGTAGTAGTAGTAGTAGTAGAGGCTGTGATTATCCTAGAGGTAGTAGTAGTAGTAGTAGTAGTAGTAGTAGTAGTAGTAGAGGCTGTGATTAGCCTAGAGGTAGTAGTAGTAGTAGTAGTAGTAGTAGTAGTAGTAGTAGTAGTAGTAGAGGCTGTCATTAGCCTAGAGGTAGTAGTAGTAGTAGTAGTAGTAGAGGCTGTGATTATCCTAGAGGTAGTAGTAGTAGTAGTAGTAGTAGTAGTAGTAGTAGTAGTAGAGGCTGTGATTAGCCTAGAGGTAGTAGTAGTAGTAGTAGTAGTAGTAGTAGTAGTAGTAGAGGCTGTGATTAGCCTAGAGGTAGTAGTAGTAGTAGTAGTAGTAGTAGTAGTAGAGGCTGTGATTAGCCTAGAGGTAGTAGTAGTAGTAGTAGTAGTAGTAGTAGTAGTAGTAGAGGCTGTGATTATCCTAGAGGTAGTAGTAGTAGTAGAGGCTGTGATTATCCTAGAGGTAGTAGTAGTAGTAGTAGTAGTAGAGGCTGTGATTAGCCTAGAGGTAGTAGTAGTAGTAGTAGTAGTAGAGGCTGTGATTATCCTAGAGGTAGTAGTAGTAGTAGTAGTAGATGCTGTGATTAGCCTAGAGGTAGTAGTAGTAGTAGTAGAGGCTGTGATTATCCTAGAGGTAGTAGTAGTAGTAGTAGTAGTAGTAGTAGAGGCTGTGATTATCCTAGAGGAGTGTAGTAGTAGTAGTAGTAGTAGTATCCTAGAGGTCACCACAGGTCATTTTATACAGTGATCAATGAAATGGCTCCTATGGGGACTAACATCATCACACATGAATCCAGGTGGACTCATTGATCCACCAGAGTCTCAGCTTTACACTGAGACCCAGTTTATGGGATTCAACACTGTTTAGGGACCCAGTATGTAAAAATACTCAGATACACCATTTAGACTAGGAGACAATACCACATCTAGAGGTCAGAGGTCAAGGGACCCCTTTGAATATGGACCTGACAGTTTTTCCTTGATAAAATTTAGCCCAACTTTGGAGCAATGAGATGGTTGGTACTGATGGATTCTTAAGTTTTCTAGTTTCATATGATATATACTGTATGTCTTCATCTGTCCAGTCCTAAAACTGAACCTTCTAGAGCCTCTGAATGAAGTCAGGGTGTGTGTGTTACTCCTGGGGGAGTTGGTTCATGTCATCAGCATAAAGGAGGGAATAATACACTACATTCAATGCATTGTTTGAATGTGAGTTGTCCTCCCTGTGTGCTGTAGCCTTGTTCCAGGTGTAGCCTTGTTCCAGGTGTAGCCTTGTTCCAGGTGTAGCCTTGTTCCAGGTGTAGCCTTGTTCCAGGTGTAGCCTTGTTCAACCAGGTGTAGCCTTGTTCCAGGTGTAGCCTTGTTCCAGGTGTAGCCTTGTTCAACCAGGTGTAGCCTTGTTCCAGGTGTAGCCTTGTTCCAGGTGTAGCCTTGTTCCAGGTGTAGCCTTGTTCCAGGTGTAGCCTTGTTCCAGGTGTAGCCTTGTTCCAGGTGGATGAACTGCAGTGACTTCAGCAGCAGCGCATCAGGAGAAGTCAGCGCAGCCGGATTCCAGGATCAGCTTGTACTTTCAAGGGCGAAGACTTGAGGTGAGTACAGTGCAGAGCTGCAGAGACGGGGAGTGTTTGAGGTTTATACACACTAAGTAAACTAATAAAAATCAAGTCATTTACAGCCTCTCTGCCAAATGATGAGATGAAGTCTGGCACATGTTTGATGTGTCTTGATTGACATAAAAAACACCGATGGGCATATTTTAAAATCCTTCTGTGACATGTAAAGACTAAATGAGTACGGTAATGATTTAATCGTCGCAGTGCAAACAGTTGTGCAGTGAAGACACGGCAACATTTCTTGGTTCTTTATCTTAACGCATCACCTGCATCTGATAATGAGCAGCAAACAAAGTTCTGCTTGTGCAAACATCTGCTGGAACATGTTTGGACAATGGTGACATCTATAATCTAGATTTCCTGATAGACATCTAGATCTAGGTTTATTTTGTCATTAGGTTGTTGTTCAGCTTATTTCTAGAGCAAATCAAATTAATAGTATGCGGATTTCCACCTGTGATATTAACCATTAATGCCATTTCATAGAAACAGTAGCATCTACTGATGACTGGCGCTCTTCCTGGGTTCCTGGGGTGGCCTTGAATTGGGCCACGTCCCCCTCTAGTATTACAAGTTTTGAGCCTCTGCTTGATAGTTTAAGAAAGAGACACCAGGATTTACTCCACGACAAAATATAATTTAATGAATACACTTTTCACTGTCGATCACAAATCTATATGGATGTAAAAAATAAAACAAAAACTGAAAATGATCCAGTACTCTCCTTTGTCTTAATGTAAGGCATGCAGTCTCCACAGAGCTTTGGACATTGAAAGCTACAGGTCATTACAGTAGGACACACTGCCACAAATACACACAAAAGCGCTCGTTGTGTCCACTCCGGCCCAATAAACATTTATTCTTTGCACATACATTGAGTAGAAGTGGGATTCATCACAACACCAAAAGTATAGTATTTCACAAATGGGAACGGATACGCTAACACTTCCACTTGGGTGTTTTGTGGCCTCCCAGCTCTGGAGGAGTAAATGGTGAAGTGGTGCTGCTGGAATACTTTAATATGTGAGTTACATTGATAGTTACACAAAAAGAGGTTAGTAGCCAAGCACATAGTGTGATCACGTTGCACATAAATGAGGATGATTTGAACAGCCGTGACTCTTGCATTCAACCCTTTGCAGCGAGCCCTTTTGGATCTGGTTTTGTGAATCAGTGGAGCCTGTAAAAAGCAGCTTCATCATTTAGAAGTTACACTGAAATGCTGCGTGTTGTAACTCTCATATAAAAAGACATTTTCTGTGTCTATCGTGCAAAATCCTAATGACCTCTGGGATTCAAAGTGGCCTCAACTATATAAATACAATTATATATTTGCCTCCATATAAAAATAAAATTGGCAATACACAAATATTGCACACCTAAGGAGTTTAGATTTATCTGTTTGCTGACAAGCTTTTGAGGAAAATGTACAAACGTCGAAATAATAAACCCTCTGGTGCAGTATAAATAAATACTTAGTTAATTCCCTATTCATGCAGCATGACTCTCTGGCAGTGGGTGGAGGGGGGGCAGGTGGGGCAGAGGTGGAGTCACGGCTGCCAAGGACAGATGGAGGTGGGCTGTACGGTGGGTGAAGGTCACACGGTGGAGCAGCAGGTAGTTCTCCAGGGCGGAGCTCCTCAGTGCTGCTGCGCATCCAGCTCTCTCTGGCGGCAGCCCACGGCAGTGATGAGGGCGGCGCCCTTTCCGCTGCCGTCCTCCGATAGCAGGAAGTTGACGTCACATTTTGGGGCGAGTTCCTTCACCGTCTGCTGGAAGATCCGAGAGAAGCTGGAGAGCAACAGGAAACTGTGGTTAGGAAAAGGGATGCTAATTTTGAATTAAATCAACCAATAGCTGACCCTTGTTAACCGATTATTAACCTTTAACCAATAAGATTAGCTGCAGTATATGAGCACAACAGACAACTGAGTCAGGAGAGTTAGTGTAGCAGCCACGGTGCTACGTTCACTGTCTCCGGTTCACCGTCAGGAGAGTTACTGTAGCAGCCACGATGCTGCGTTCACTGACTACGGTTCACCGTCAGGAGAGTTACTGTAGCAGCCACAGTGCTACGTTCACTGTCTCCGGTTCACCGTCAGGAGAGTTACTGTAGCAGCCACGGTGCTGCGTTCACTGACTCCGGTTCACCGTCAGGAGAGTTAGTGTAGCAGCCACGGTGCTACGTTCACTGTCTCCGGTTCACCGTCAGGAGAGTTAGTGTAGCAGCCACGGTGCTGCGTTCACTGTCTCCGGTTCACCGTCAGGAGAGTTGCTGTAGCAGCCACGGTGCTGCGTTCACTGTCTCCGGTTCACCGTCAGGGGAGTTACTGTAGCAGCCACAATGCTGCGTTCACTGTCTCCGGTTCACCGTCAGGAGAGTTGCTGTAGCAGCCACGGTGCTGCGTTCACTGTCTCCGGTTCACCGTCAGGAGAGTTACTGTAGCAGCCACGATGCTGCGTTCACTGACTACGGTTCACCGTCAGGAGAGTTACTGTAGCAGCCACAGTGCTACGTTCACTGTCTCCGGTTCACAGTCAGGAGAGTTACTGTAGCAGCCACGATGCTGCGTTCACTGACTCCAGTTCACCAGACTTACAGTTCAAATTTACTACTGCTGCCAAAATATTCTTTAACAGAAATGACGCAGCTCCCTTTAGTCTGTTAGAGATGTTAGATGTTAAATTGTGAAAAATAAAGCTTGTTTTGTCAAACTTTCAATCCAAAAAAAACAAATCTCGAGAAAAGCTGTAAACCTTCACATTGAACAAGCTGGAATGAGCAAATCATTTTTGCTTGATAAATTTAGATATTTTTTTTCTATCAACCGACTAAAAGCAATTCATGTACTAATTGCTTCAGCTCTAGTTTTCTCATTTAAGGCCATAAAGACTGGAAGTGTTATGACAGCCCTTCATTATCAGTGTCCTCTGTGTAGGCTGATGTAGTTTTAGTGAAGTCCCATCCACTCTTCATAAAGGACTGATAAAAGAAAGTAAAGAAGACACAACCTTTGCAGCCTGATGAAATTCAACATGTTCTGTAGTGTTTTAGACAGAATGAAACCCTTTGTGTTGCTATCTCGTGTCTTACTGTGGGTGCAGCTTGTAGAGCGTGCCGTCCACGCCCACGGTAACGTCCAGGTGGTCCACCCCTCTGTTCTCACGGATCTTGTCCACCACGGCAGCCATCCCGGCTCCGCAGATCTGAGCGGCGCGCCGGGACACGGTGCCGCACACCTCCTTGACGATAATGCTGTCGTCACAGGTGCTGTCGAGCCCCAGCTGCTGCAGGATGGCCCGGACCTGCAGCAGCGCCAGACGATCGCTGTGGAGGAGGGGGGTGTCAGAGGTCAGCCAACAGCAGGAGAGTCACCGGATACCTCACAGCTGTTCCCAGAGGCTAAGGTAGGCTTAAACAGTGGATAAACTCAAGTCGTCACATTGCAACCACCCCTCCTCCTCCTCCTCCTCCTCCTCCTCCTCTTATACCTGGGTGTGTTATCCAACTAGATGCTGCTTCTATACAACATGTGCTTTAGTGTGTCTCTGGATCATACAATAGTTTTATGCCATAGACTGTATATCAACAAGTATACTGTATCTCATACAGTTTATAGCACTGCTAATTACTTCTGGTGTTCCTGGTTGATTCATTGATTTTTTCTTCCGCCACCAGTTAACCATCAAAGACCCACGATCCCAACTGACTTTACTGTGTTTTCAGGGACTCCAGTAAATTCACTTAATATATATGAAGCTTGAAAACCTGGAATCCATTGCTGTCATGCTATCATGTTGGAATGGAAGCTAAACGAAGTTAGAAAGATTGTCAGCCCATGTTAAAATGGGTCCCTTGACCTCTGACCTCCAGATGTGTGAATGTAAATGTGTTCTCTGGGTCCCCACCAGTCTCCCCTTTACAGACATGCCCACTTTATGATAGTCCCAGTCAGTATAACTGTGTTATTGTCTCCTAGTCTAAATGGTGTATCTGAGTATTTCTGCATACTGGGTCCCTAAACAGTGTTGACTCCCATAAACTGGGTCTCAGTGTAAAGCTGAGACTCTGGTGGATCCAATGAGTCCACCTGGATTCATGTGTGATGATGTTAGTCCCCATAGGAGCCATTTCATTGATCACTATATAAAATGACCTGTGGTGACCTCTAGGATAATCACAGCCTCTACTACTACTACTACTACTTCTACCACTACTACTACTCTACATCCTGGTAACTAGAGACCTAGATCATTCAGAGGATGGGGTCTTTCCTAGCTACACTGACTTCTACTACTACTACTACTACTACTACTACTAGCTACTCTGACTATCAGGGGGTTTCTGAGACTTTTACACAACACTAGTGATCAACATCCAATCAATGAAAAATACAGAAATCTCCAGATGTGAAAAGTTTTTGATCCCAAATCCCAGCATGTCTTTTTCTCTGGTGTTCCTCAAGGTCTCGGTGTCTTAATGTGGTATTTTGGAGGATTATTGATCATTTTGATCAATTTTCAATATATTAAAATGGTTCAATTTAGCACCAAATTTGTATAATAAATGGTATCAACCCAGAAACGTCACTATGTGACTTCTACAGCTATCTCCCTCTAAAGACCCCCTGTGCCCCTCAAAGGGGACATTCTGCTCATTTCCAGGTTCAAACTTGTATTTCAGGTTTCTACGAGAACATGCTGTATTTACATGCTTTAATGTTAAAAAAAACACATTATTTTTCTCCCCCTGTCTGTCTGAATGTCCCTGTACTCACTCTGTCTGAAACGCTCCTGTCTCTTTAAGAAGCCCACTCTGCTCTGATTGGCTTGTGAGAAATTAGATGGTCCACCTGAGCAAAGGTAGATCTCCAGCTGTGGGCGGATAATTGTAATGAGCCTGCATGTGACATAGGAAGGGGAGCCACATCCGATTGGCTTGTTGAATGTCCCGTTTTCTGATCAGCCAGCGACGCTGGTCTTCTTACTTCAGTCTGTGGGACGGGAGGAAGTCCAGATACCCAGACGGACGAGCAGAGGAAGAGTTTTTCCCCTTTAATGCTAACTGGGGGTCTAAAGCTGAGACCACAGCTTACTATTTCCTACCATGAAATTTGATTTTATTTGAATGAAAATCTGAAATAATGGGCTTATATTTTACCACCAGCACACCCCAAAATATTAGAGTTATTATACCCTTAAATATAACAAGAGTTTGTCACAAACACAGTGAGTCTGCCTGTAGGTCTGATATGTGAAAACTGCACTGATGAGTCTCCCTCGGTAATTACCTCTCTATCTGTGACAGGAACTTGGTCTCAAAGATGCCCCTGGTCTTCAGCGTCTCCGAGATCTGTCCTCGGAAGAGGAAGCCACGCTTGGTCAGGTCGATCAGAATCTGCCTGACGATCTCTCCCAGGTACATACCGCTGCACATCTTCTCATACCTGACATGAGGAAACACCACAACACCACTGACAATGGCTGTTTCTAGACCAGACTACTATAATAGTTCTACAACCTCATACTATACTAGTAGTACGTACTGATTTGGCCAACATGTAGCATTCAGTATGTGAAGAAAAGCTAAATCTCCAGTCCACCAAAGTACCTGGATGTGGTTCTGATCTGTAATAAGGGTCAGTCCACCAAAGTACCTGGATGTGGTTCTGATCTGTAATAAATCTCCAGTCCACCAAAGAACCTGGATGTGTTTCTGATCTGTAATAAATCTCCAGTCCACCAAAATACCTGGATGTGGTTCTGATCTGTAATAAGGGTCAGTCCACCAAAGTACCTGGATGCGGTTCTGATCTGTAATAAGGGTCAGTCCACCAATGTACCTGGATGTGGTTCTGATCTGTAATAAGGGTCAGTCCACCAAAGTACCTGGATGCGGTTCTGATCTGTAATAAGGGTCAGTCCACCAAAGTACCTGGATGTGGTTCTGATCTGTAATAAGGGTCAGTCCACCAAAGTACCTGGATGTGGTTCTGATCTGTAATAAGGGTCAGTCAGACCCTTTCTAACATTGCTCTGATATCTGGAGGGAGATCAGTCCTCTGGTTAGTTGATGGAGTAAATGTTGAGGATCAATGTCTGATATCTGGAGGGAGATCAGTCCTCTGGTTAGTTGATGGAGTAAATGTTGAGGATCAATGTCTGATATCTGGAGGGAGATCAGTCCTCTGGTTAGTTGATGGAGTAAATGTTGAGGATCAATGTCTGATATCTGGAGGAAGATCAGTCCTCTGGTTAGTTGATGGAGTAAATGTTGAGGATCAATGTCTGATATCTGCATCTCCCCTCGTTGATGATCCTGTTCATCAGTAGTATGTAGTATGTACTGTATACTGTATACGGTGTTCATCAGTAGTATGTAGTATGTACTGTATACTGTATACGGTGTTCATCAGTACTATGTAGTATGTACTGTATACTGTATACGGTGTTCATCAGTAGTATGTAGTATGTACTGTATACTGTATACGGTGTTCATCAGTACTATGTAGTATGTACTGTATACTGTATACGGTGTTCATCAGTAGTATGTAGTATGTACTGTATACTGTATACGGTGTTCATCAGTAGTATGTAGTATGTACTGTGTACTGTATACGGTGTTCATCAGTAGTATGTAGTATGTACTGTATACTGTATACGGTGTTCATCAGTACTATGTAGTATGTACTGTATACTGTATACGGTGTTCATCAGTAGTATGTAGTATGTACTGTATACTGTATACGGTGTTCATCAGTAGTATGTAGTATGTACTGTATACTGTATACGGTGTTCATCAGTACTATGTAGTAGGCTGTTTCTAGTACAGCCATAGTTTATATACTGGAGGTGTCTTCACCTTTGTTTGCCTTCGTTGAGTGAATTCTCGTCCACCGCCTGGTCGTACTTCGTCCTGATGTCATCCAGGCAGCCGTTGTCTCCAAACGCCCCCCACTCCATGTTGACGCACATGCGTCCCTCGTTTCCCTCCACTATCTCGATGTTCTTCGCCTCCTCCATGTAGCAGGCGTTACTGCCGGTCCCTGAGAGGACACACAGACCGCCAGCCTCAGAAACCCTCAACGGTGCCTCATTTCACAGGATAAAACATTAAATGGCATATTTATTTATTTATTCATTCATTTATTTATTTATTCTTTTATTTGCATCGCTTTCCAGACTGGGGGCGTGCCAGCCGCCATCTGCTGTAGGTAATACACTGACTGTGGAGAAGTACTTCATACAGCCACACTTTAACACACCCCTTTAGACTTTTCATAGTAATTGTTTTAGATTAGCTACAGACTTTTCTAAACGGCGGTGGTGTTTTAACTGACCTGCGATCAGCCCCACCTCACAGCTGGGTTCCTCATATGCACAGGTCATCATCGTCCCCACTGTGTCGTTCACTATGGCAACCACATCCAGCTCAAACTCCTGAGAAAACAAACAACGAGACAATAAAATCACAGGTAGACGTATGATCCAACAGAGTAGAGCTCACATCATGTTACCTTTAGATTATTAGAACGGTAAAGCTAGATAGTTTCTTCTCTTTCTCGACAAGTTAAAAATGATGATCACCAAAACAAACTATGCAATGTTGTTAATACATAAAATCACTAAAGTTAACAGCTTTTCACTCAACAGTAAGGCAATGTTAAGTCCATTTTTTATACCGTAGCAATTGTTGCTGAAGGGATGTGTTGACAGAGGGATTAATATCAGGCCTGGTAACTTCCCAAATGCCACACTGAGCACAATGCAGTTCAGTCGCATTCATTAACAGACTACAAAATACAACACACAAGCACACAAAACACAGAGGATCTCTTACATCTGAAAAGTCTTAAAAAGCCCGCCACACTGCAGACGCAGACACACACTCCTCCACAGTATCTGAAAGTTGTGTTACCAGATGTAACGTCATGCTGTTACCACAGTAATCACACACTGCTGCAGTCCCGCTCTGCGTTACCACTAAATGGTTACAGTCACTTAATACTTACTGGATTCTCCATCTAAAAGGGTGAAATCAGTATGAGAAACTCAAAAGTGATTATGATAGATCATAAACAAAACTTCCTGAATACAAAACAGATGCAATAATCAGAACTAAAATGAGCTTATTGATAATGAGTGATTAGCCAGGTGTATGTATATGCGGGGCCATAATAGGTGCTGTTAAGATGTAGGTTTACACAGTAGGTGCTGTGGTTAAGAGTCTTTATGCTCAACTTAATGCAGTTCAGTCCAAAGGTGTCATTTTGCCAGGATTAGCATGCAGCCATGGTATTTACTCGTACTATGTAGGTGCTGTATTAGAGGTTGCTTTTTGTCCTGCAGTCTTTCATACAGGAAAGATTTTCATTAGCAAAATAACTGTAACTGTCAGTCAGTCAGTCAGTCAGTCAGTCAGTCAGTCAGTCAGTCAGCCAGGCAGTCAGCCAGTCAGCCAGTCAGTCAGTCAGCCAGTCAGCCAGCCAGCCAGCCAGCCAGCCAGCCAGCCAGCCAGCCAGCCAGCCAGCCAGTCAGTCAGTCAGTCAGTCAGTCAGTCAGTCAGTCAGTCAGTCAGTCAGTCAGCCAGCCAGCCAGCCAGCCAGCCAGCCAGCCAGTCAGTCAGTCAGTCAGTCAGTCAGTCAGCCAGCCAGCCAGCCAGCCAGCCAGCCAGCCAGCCAGCCAGCCAGCCAGTCAGTCAGTCAGCCAGCCAGCCAGCCAGCCAGCCAGCCAGCCAGCCAGCCAGCCAGCCAGCCAGCCAGTCAGTCAGTCAGTCAGTCAGTCAGCCAGCCAGCCAGCCAGTCAGTCAGCCAGTCAGCCAGTCAGCCAGCCAGCCAGCCAGTCAGTCAGTCAGTCCGACCTTTTATATGTAGGCTGTTAAAGCAACATGAGACAACAATCTGAGCCTCAAAGTGAACAAACTGTAAAAGGTGCCTTAGTCCAAAAAAAGCATCTATGAAGTTCTTGACAATACAAACAAAAGCTGCATCGGTGCATCAGCAAGGCAGCAGTTAGTTAGTTAATGTTAACTAGCAGGAATATGGCGCATACAGATACTGATTCCCTTACAAGAAAAACTTTGAGGAATCCTGATCTGCTCTGTCCAGGATCCAGATATTTATTTCAGAGTCACACTGACTGAATTTATCCCTGTAGATGAGCCAAATATCGTCCTTGAATCGTATCGTAACACTCTACAACAGCCAAATATCGTCCTTGAATCGTATCGTAACGCTCTACAACAGCCAAATATTGTGCTTGAATCGTATCGTAACGCTTTACAACAGCCAAATATTGTGCTTGAATCGTGTTGTGTCGGTCTAGATGAGTCAAATATTGTACTTGAATGGTACTGGAACCATGGAAAGTGATTCGTATTGTAAAAGTTCATCGTTACCCCCTACTATTTTTCTCTCTTGATGACAGTCAGACTGTTTTGTCACATGAAATGTTAAAAGCAATGAACAGGCGTCTGTGTTGCTGTAGTTCTCGTAGCGTATTTCCTCATGATGATCGGATATACTTCCTGCTTGCCATTACCTCTTTCCTCTTGATCGCTTCCCGAAGAAGCTCCACCACGTCTTCGCCCTCACAGTCTGTGGCCTTGAAGCCTTTGGTCCAGGTTACGAGAATCCCCTGCAGAGCACATAACACGTACTGAGAAATATCTAACCAATACTGTTTAGATAGTACAACACTCTTCTGGTAAGAGGTTAGAGCAGCATTCTGACTTACTGTACTCTAAACTAAACCTGTTATTACTTGGACTTCCTGCCAGCCTTTGTGCTGATGTTTCAGGTAAAATCCATCTCTATTACCTGGAAGGATCAGGTTTTTTTTTTTACAACTGTGTGCTATTTTTGAGATAATTGATAGAGAACATACTGCGTCCAAACTGGTCTGATGGCAGGGGAAGGAGAAGGTGAAACCCAGTGGCAGGCGAGCACTTTTCATCCCCATGTAGTCCAGGAAGTCGGAGATGCAGTGCACAATGTGGTCAAAGAGCTGGAAAGAGATGTGCTTTTAGCAGTGGGAATGCTGGGAGATATGGTTGGTTTGTGTCTCCTGAATCAATACCATCCCAATACTTAGGTGCTGATTCGATATGTTTTGTGATTTTTAAGTATTGTGATATGATATTGCGATTTATTGTGGTTTTTGTTAACTTTTTTAACCTCTAGACCATGAGAAAAAGTTAAATCAGACACTTCTAGGAGCTTTTACTTTGTAAAATCTCTCAATGAATCCAGTAAAATGTCTGATTTTTAGCATGTATGTAGTCTATTTTCTTTTTAATTTATCAGGGACATGTAATGTTTTATACTTCTGCTGAATATAATCCATCAGTCTGATGCAACATAAATGTCAGTATATGGAGCTCTACAGTCGTAGCGTCGGACCACGGAGACGAGAGCGACGGCTGGCAGGACCGCACGTTACCGCCGTACGATGACGTTAGGGTTAGGGTTAGGGTTAGCATAAAGTCCGTGACGGAGTTAGCGTGCAGCTTTAGCCGTGATGTCTAGCTCTGCTTTTCCAAAGTGTTTCCCTCCTTTACTGGATGTGTAGTGTTTACCAGGCTGGATTTAACATGGAGGGTGGAGGTCGGATCCACGCCCACCCTCCACCCTTTAATACTTTCTGAGGTTTGTTCTGGTCGACGGATACCGAATGGATATGACGTCATGTTACTCAGGCTACCACAATAAAAGCAGTAACTTCCTTCTGCCTCCACATAGACTCAATGAAGCAAATATATTGATTCTGGCATTAAAAAATAGATTTTAAACTCATAAAAAATGGTGATATACTAATTGATTTTTGTTCCCACCCCTAGTGTCTGTTAGATGTTAAGATAGAGAAACTGTGTATCATCAGTTCATCAAAATGTAATCCTAAAGGGCATCAAAGAACTGTAATTACCTCCTCTCCGGTGCCCTGCATGACCTCTATGGGAATGGCGTAGATTTTGTTATGCATCTCCACCGATCGCTTCTTCCCGCTGCGAATCTTCACCAGAAGCACCCGGAAGTTTGTCCCTCCGAGGTCCAGAGCCAGGAAGTCTCCGTTCTCTGCGTCACAAGAAAGACGTCGTTAGGTTAGAAACAACAAAACGTAACCCGTCATCACCGCCGAATAACTTATCCTCCATCATATTTTATTTTTGAAGAAATATTTCTCTGTGATGCTTAAATAATACAATTTAAGGATTTTACTGCCATACTGAGAATTACTGATAAAATGTGTCTTCCCTGTTTGCTTTGAAATCTTCATGTATTTGTCTGAACTTGTCTGTGATGTTTGTCTCTTCCCTGCCAAGATTAGATGAAAGATATACGATGATGGTTTAACGTAATACGCCCGTGGCTCTTTTTGGTATAATGTGGAAGAACCTGATTCACCACTATGACAGATAATACAGCTAAGACTCTGGAAAACCACCAATTAAGCAAACTCTCCTTCAACTTTAATATGCAAAACAGCGAGCCTCAGCTGATCTTTGGTGTCATCTCTTTATAAAAACTGACTGTAGGCAAATACACCGTATGATGCACAGAAGTGACCTCAGGACACGTCCCATCCAAACAAACAAACAACAAACAAACCAACCAGATCAACATTTCTAAACAGTGAAACACTGTAAGTGGAAATCAACTGATTTATTGATGTAATCAGCGCCTGCTCAATTATGTCACTGTACACTAACTTATATATATATATCTATATCTATATATCTATATCTATGTATATCTATATATATATATATATTTATGTCTCTCTCTCTCTCTCTCTCTCTCTCTCTCTCTCTCTCTCTCTATATATATATATATATAGAGAGAGAGAGAGAGAGAGAGATTGGTTAAAATACCGTATGTCCAGCTGGTTGTTATCAAACTAACTTGATGATGTGATCAAGCTGAGGATCATATCCTACGTATCTCAGTTTAGTTTCTTGGATACTTGAAATAAATACTTGTTATCATCACTCAACCCGATCACATGGGAAAGTGTATAAATAGCATGAAAGTAAAAGGACATTCATGAGATGCCATGAGGACGCATTTTAGTCTTTTTTTTTTTTTTTTTTACCACAAAACTACAGTAACATCCAGAGGTAAGTTTAGGCAACAAAACCACTTAGTTAGGTTTAGGAAATACATCATGGTTGAGCTTAGAATAAGTACTTAAACTAAGTAAAATATGTATGGAAATGTCATAACTTAACTATGGAAAACACGTCACAAAACCACACTAACGTAACCAGCAAAAAACACCAGTGTCCTGTGCTTGTTGGACCCATTCGCTTCCCTTCCTGCCCACCATAAGCAGTCGTTCAGGCTTTTTATTCTGCGGCACTAGCTCTGAGCGTAGCACATTTATGTGGTTCACATTACAGTCAGCGCAGATGACACGGCAACAGCAAGCATGCACACTAGACGCCCTACACATTATTTTGTCAGTCATACATATTTTTGCTGTGTGCGCTTAAGGTGAATATTACAATCTAATATTAGGACTGTCAATTCATTAAAATATTTATTTGTGATTAATCAGATCAATCATATTATTCATCTGCTCTAAATGAACCTTAAAAGGAGATTAGTCCAGTATTTAATCCTTTTTATCAACATGTTAGTGGACAAATATGTTGCTTTATGTAAATGTATGTATATATTTATTATTGTAAATCAATAACAACACCAATCAATACCAGATATTGTCCAGAAACCCTCCCAGGTTCTGACTTTAGCATCAACAATCTGCTCCAATCAGAACATGGCAAACTGAAGCCCAACAGGCAACAACAGCTGTCAGTGTGTCAGAGTGCTGACTGGACTAGGACTTGATCCAGACTGACTGGGACTATCAGAAAGTGGGCATGTCTGGAAAGGGGAGACTGGTGGGGACCCACAGAACCCATTTACATTTACACATCTGGAGGTCAGAGGTCAAGTCTGGAGCCTCATTTAACCTCCTTCACTACCAGCTAGTCTGACCTGGTTGGTACTGATGGATCCATCAGGGTCTCTGGTTTCAGATGAGACCAGTATGTAGTAGTAGTAGTAGTAGTAGTAGTAGTAGTAGTAGTAGTAGTAGTCTGACCTGGTTGGTACTGATGGGTCCATCAGGTCCTCTAGTTTCAGATGAGACCAGTATGTAGTAGTAGTAGTAGTAGTAGTAGTAGTAGTAGTAGTAGTCTGACCTGGTTGGTACTGATGGGTCCATCAGGTTCTCTAGTTTCAGATGAGACCAGGATGTAGTAGTAGTAGTAGTAGTAGTTGTAATAGTAGTAGTAGTAGTAGTCTGACCTGGTTGGTACTGATGGATCCATCAGGTTCTCTAGTCTCAGATGAGACCAGGATGTAGTAGTAGTAGTAGTAGTAGTAGTAGTAGTAGTAGTAGTAGTAGTAGTATTCTGACCTGGTTGGTACTGATGGATCCATCAGGTTCTCTAGTCTCAGATGAGACCAGTATGTAGTAGTAGTAGTAGTAGTAGTAGTAGTAGTAGTAGTAGTCTGACCTGGTTGGTACTGATGGGTCCATCAGGTTCTCTAGTTTCAGATGAGACCAGGATGTAGTAGTAGTAGTAGTAGTAGTTGTAGTAGTGTGTGTTGCTGGTTGGTCTGATGGATCCATCAGGTTCTCTAGTTTAGATGAGACCAGGATGTAGTAGTAGTAATACTAGTAGTAGTAGTAGTAGTCTGACCTGGTTGGTACTGATGGATCCATCAGGTTTGGTGGTTTCATATGAGACCAGGATGTAGTAGTAGTAGTAGTAGTAGTAGTAGTAGTAGTAGTAGTAGTCTGACCTGGTTGGTACCGATGGATCCATCAGGTCCTCTAGTTTCAGATGAGACCAGGATGTAGTAGTAGTAGTAGTAGTAGTAGTAGTAGTAGTAGTAGTAGTAGTCTGACCTGGTTGGTACCGATGGATCCATCAGGTTTGATAGTTTCATATGAGACCAGGATGTAGTAGTAGTATTAGTAGTAGTAGTAGTAGCAGTCTGAATGGTTGGTACCGATGGGTCCATCAGGTTCTCTAGTTTCAGATGAGACCAGGATGTAGTAGTAGTAGTAGTAGTAGTAGTAGTAGTAGTCTGACTGGTTGGTACTGATGGATCCATCAGGTTTGGTGGTTTCATATGAGACCAGGATGTAGTAGTAGTATTAGTAGTAGTAGTAGTAGTCTGACCTGGTTGGTACCGATGGATCCATCAGGTCCTCTAGTTTCAGATGAGACCAGGATGTAGTAGTAGTAGTAGTAGTAGTAGTAGTAGTAGTAGTCTGACTGGTTGGTACCGATGGATAGTAGGTTTGATAGTTTCATATGAGACCTGGTTGTAGTAGTAGTAGTAGTAGTAGTAGTACCGTCTGACTGGTTGGTACTGATGGATCCATCAGGTCCTCTAGTTTCAGATGAGACCAGGATGTAGTCATAGTAGTAGTAGCAGTAGTAGTAGTAGTAGTAGTAGTAGTAGTAGTAGTAGTCTGAATGGTTGGTACTGATGGATCCATCAGGTCCTCTAGTTTCAGATGAGACCAGGATGTAGTAGTAGTAGTAGTAGTAGTAGTAGTAGTAGTAGTAGTAGTAGTCTGACCTGGTTGGTACTGATGGATCCATCAGGTCCTCTAGTTTCAGATGAGACCAGGATGTAGTAGTAGTAGTAGTAGTAGTAGTCTGACTGGTTGGTACTGATGGATCCATCAGGTCCTCTAGTTTCAGATGAGACCAGGATGTAGTAGTAGTAGTAGTAGTAGTAGTAGTAGTAGTAGTAGTAGTAGTCTGACTGGTTGGTACCGATGGATCCATCAGGTTTGATAGTTTCATATGAGACTAGGATGTAGTAGTAGTAGTAGTAGTAGTAGTAGTAGTAGTCTGACTGGTTGGTATTAAGGGTTATTAAGGGCTATTAAGGGTTTCTTCTTCTAGCTTTAAAAATGAGCCGCTACAACTTAAAAATCACAAGTTGAGTTAAAGAAATTAGTGCTGACGTTAGTTGCTTTAACACGTTATTGTTGCATTAACTTTGACAGCCCTAAATATTAAATAATGCAACAAATTGTTCCCTGAAGGCGAATATTATATTTCATAAAAGTACAATAATTGCCTGTGATATTAGCAGGGCAGCCTCTCTTTCATTACGCCTTCGCCATCATACTACTAGTGATTCACCACACTGCACTACACCCTACAGACCGATAAACTGATGTATTAATATATATAGTAATTTCATTTTAAAGGAGACTATAAGTTGAAAATGCATCAGTGATTATAAGGTTTAGAAAAATGTATATCTCAATATACGGTATACATGTATCAATCAATGTATTGATATGTTTCGTCACCTGTTCCATCTGGTGTTCTTCGGACAAAAGTAGGCAACATTTTGACGGTAGCTTCCTGGTGGGTGTTCTTCTTCAGGCCTCTCTCGATCTCCGCCCTCATGCGTTTCTTCACCTCTAACAGCTGAGCTTTGGTCAGCCGAAACTCTGCCAGGGTCTGCTGAATCTGGCGCGCCTGCTCCGTCAAACGGTACGCCACTGCTGTCACCATGGCGGCGCCTTTCGCACTCCCACTCTCTGACAGCAGGAAGCGGACATCTGAGTCTGGGACCAGGCGACGCACCGTCTTGTGCAGACGGCGAGCGTATCTGTTCAGAGAGCAGAAGATTTTCGAATGAGAGGCTTCGACGGTGCAGCAGAATACAAACTGTTCATCGTTCAGCACCGAATCCTCTCAGCACAGTACCTGACATGGTTTGACGTACTGTACTGCTACTTTACTTTTATTAGATTATTCTTATCAACTTTCTTTACTTATCAGTGCACAGCATAACAATTACAACAAAGCAGTCGTCGGCAACGCAAATCTGTTCATCATCGATCATTGAATAATAATAATAGAACAAGAAAATGAGAATCTAAGGCACTCTGACATAAAACAGTGCTAGAAATAATTTAAATATAGGGCTTAAATAGAAGCATAGATAAATATCAAATAAGCCATGTAAATTTGTGCTGACAGTATTTACATGGATAAACTGAATGTAAACAGGGATGTAGTAATGTATATACATAATGAGAAGGAAAACAATCATTATCATATATTACATACACTGTAAATATAGTAATGCATATGCATAATGACTACTATAATAAATATATTATCATTATTTTATATGGTGTCTGTATACTAAATATATATAAATATGTATATACATTACCACATCCCTTTTACATTCAGTTTATCCTTTTAAAATGCAATCTACTGCAAATTTAAATGACTTATTTTATATTTATTCATGTTTACATTTAAGCCCTACATTGGGACTATTTTATATATTTAATGATAATAATGAAATTAATAATTTATATTATATATATATATATATATAATTACAATATGTCAAAAGAGACTTGTATTTATATTGCCCAATATCAATAATTTTGCTATTTTCCAATTTTTTTCAGAATCATCAGTTTGAATGCCAAACAGGTCATATCATCACAGTTTGGAGTGAAATCATTAATGTTGAATTATCATCCTGCCGTGTGACCAGATCACCTCCTGTAAAACGGTAGTTCGTGGAGAAACATCAGAATATGATGTGTGATCACATCATAGAGTGGTTTGGATCTGTGCAGGAGTCTCTGAAGTGTGATGTATCAGTGAAAAGAAGAAGTGGACATCCCTCACAGGATCTAGTTTGTCTGATTCTAGTGAAAGCACAGCCGTCAGTATTCAGTATTCACTCACTGAGGGTGCATCTTGTACAGCGAGCCGTCGATGCCCACGGTGGTGCGTAGGCGTGCGACTCCTTTGTTTTCCTTGAGACGGGAGAGGATGCCTCCCAGGGTCGAAGCAATTAGATTAGCTGAGCGGAAGGATACGATGGTGCACACGTGCTGCACGGCCAGGCAGTCCTCATCTGAAGGCTCCACTCCGAGCCTGGTCAGGATTTCCATACATTTCTTCAGCCCTTCTTTACTCCTAAAAGGGACAAATGGAGATTCTTACAGAGCTCATCCCTGCTCCATGGACCTGCTCTTAGAGCTGATCAAAACTTTGTCCAAACATGTTTCCCAGAAAAAAAGAAAACTCTCAGCACTCACTTCTCAATGGCAGAGACGTGTTTGGTCTCAATCTTTCCTTTCGTCAGGAGCTCGGGGGTTATCCGGCCCTCGAACAGCAGCCCCTCTTTGGCCATCTTAACCAGGATGAGTCGAACCAGCTCTCCCATGTACATCCCACTGGCCATCTTCTCAAAGCTGAGCACAGACGAACAGCAGCGTTCTTAGACGCCGTATCAATCAACAACAAGGTCAGACTACTACGACTACTACTACTACTTCTACTACTACATACTGGTCTCATCTGAGACTAGAGAACCTGATGGATCCATCAGTACCAACCAGGTCAGCACTACTACTACTACTACTACTACTACTACTACTACATACTGGTCTCATCTGAGACTAGAGAACCTGATGGATCCATCACTACCAACCAGGTCAGCTACTACTACTACTACTACTACTACTACTACTACATACTGGTCTCATCTGAGACTAGAGAACCTGATGGATCCATCGGTACCAACCAGGTCAGACTACTACTAATACTACTACTACTACTACTACTACTACATGCTGGTCTCATCTGAGACTAGAGAACCTGATGGATCCATCAGTACCAACCAGGTCAGACTACTACTACTACTACTACTACTACTACTACATACTGGTCTCATCTGAGACTAGAGAACCTGATGGATCCATCACTACCAACCAGGTCAGACTACTACTACTACTACTACTACTACTACTACATACTGGTCTCATCTGAGACTAGAGAACCTGATGGATCCATCACTACCAACCAGGTCAGACTACTACTACTACTACTACTACTACTACTACATACTGGTCTCATCTGAGACTAGAGAACCTGATGGATCCATCAGTACCAACCAGGTCAGACTACTACTAATACTACTACTACTACTACTACTACTACATGCTGGTCTCATCTGAAACTAGAGGACCTGATGGACCCATCAGTACCAACCAGGTCAGACTACTACTAATACTACTACTACTACACTACTACTACTACTACTACTACTACTACTACATGCTGGTCTCATCTGAAACTAGAGGACCTGATGGACCCATCAGTACCAACCAGGTCAGACTACTACTACTACTACTACTACTACATGCTGGTCTCATGTGAAACTAGAGAACCTGATGGATCCATCAGTACCAACCAGGTCAGGCTACTACTAATACTACTACTACTACTACTACTACTACATGCTGGTCTCATCTGAAACTAGAGGACCTGATGGACCCATCAGTACCAACCAGGTCAGACTACTACTAATACTACTACTACTACTACTACTACTACTACATGCTGGTCTCCTCTGAAACTAGAGAACCTGATGGACCCATCAGTACCAACCAGGTCAGACTACTACTAATACTACTACTACTACTACTACTACTACTACATGCTGGTCTCCTCTGAAACTAGAGAACCTGATGGATCCATCAGTACCAACCAGGTCAGACTAGCTGGTAGTGAAGGAGGTTAAATGAGGCTCCAGACTTGACCTCTGACCTCCAGATGTGTGGATGTAAATGGGTTCTCTGGGTCCCCACCAGTCTCCCCTTTACAGACATGCCCCCTTTCTGATAGTCCCAGTCAGTCTGGATCAAGTCCTAGTCCAGTCAGCACTCTGACACACTGACAGCTGTTGTTGCCTGTTGGGCTGCAGTTTGCCATGTTCTGATTGGAGCAGATTGTTGATGCTAAAGTCAGAACCTGGGAGGGTTTCTGGACAATATCTGTTATTGATTAGTGTTATTAATTTACAATCATAAATATATACATACATTTACATAAAGCAACATATTTGTCCACTAACATGTTGATAAGAGGATGAAAAACTGGACTAATCTCGTTTTAAGGTTCATTTTGAACAGATAAAAAATGTCTTTTTAACTATTTTAATACAGATTTTATTTTATTTCTAATTTTCTATAGATATTGCTTATTTATTCTTTTGGCTACATTGATCATGTTATTCAGTAACAATACTCACCATTAACTGGTTATTCTGTTGTTAATGTTACTCCATTTGACTCGTCTGTGTATTATTACTGTTCTCCATAGTGTGTCCTCCATATGTGTGTGCTGTGCTTGCTTGGTAAAACCTGAAGAAATGAAGCTTTGAGGGAAACTCTTACAGCTGCTTCCCCGGGTTGATGGAGCCCCTGTCGATCTCGCGGTCAAACTCTGTGCGAATGTCCTCCAGGGACCCGTCATCCCCAAAGGCGCCCCACTCGGTGTTGATGCACATCCGGCCCTCGTCTCCCTCCACCAGGTCAATGTGGCGTAGTTCCTCCATGTAGCAGGCGTTAGTTCCTGTTCCTGAAAGGATGCAGAGCTGCCTGACTCACTGACCTAGTGATGGTTCGGGTTACGACACCTCTGGCGCCCCCACATGTAGAACTGGTCTTATAAGATGCTTTGGATGTCCGGTATGTATCGTGTACCACTGCTGTGGTACACAAGACATCTTTATGATTTATTACTTGCTCCTCTAAGTCCTTTAAAAACTGCAGTCTGTCGTTACCTATAATGATTCCCACTTCACAGCGCTGATCGTCAAATCCGCACGTCATCATGGTGCCAACGGTGTCGTTCACCACCGCCATGATGTCCGCGTCGTAGTCCTGAAAAGACGACAACATGTCTTTATTCAAACTTTAAAAAGACTGAAAGTATACATCATTGTCTTTCCACAAATCATTACCAAATATTTTGACTATTGAAATGCTCTCTATGGTTAGTTTAAGTTGGAGTGAATGAAACAATGAAACCTTGACAAAAAGAGATAAGATATTCCTTTATTAGTCCCACAGTGGGGAAATTTACAAAAAAATTAATGAAAATTTCTTTTTGTACTCCATACGGCTGTGTTAGGGCCATTATACTGTAGGGAAGTATAGGAAAGTCACAGAGCCAGGTAATATTCAGAGAAAAACTTGGATACTCTGCAATCAGTTTTAAATAAACACATACTTGTGATTTTAGCCCAGAATCGGCAGATTATCATCAGCATCCAGACTCTGAAGACAGTAAAGTGAACTCAGTCTATTCTATTGTACCGATTGGATTTTTTTTTCCTCGTAAATTTACCAATTTAATCTAATTAATCTTGTGTTTTTTTCTGGGAATATTATCCCCCTCCCTGGTCTCCATACTGTTTTCTCTCTTTTTTACCTTCATGGCCATAATATGCCGTCGTCGTATACATGCAAATGGTTTAGTGAAGAGAAGAAGAAGAACTCACCCCTCGCTTTTTGATGGCCTTGTTCAGAAGATTCACGACGTCCATGCCTTCAACGCCACTGACTTTAAACTTCTTCGTCCATGTCAACAGGACCGCCTGTAAAACAAGCACAAAGACGGACTTTCAGTTACAGTTGGACGGGCCAGAATGTCCGATCATTGCTATTCCAACCGTGGCACCACATTTACCAACACTTCCTCTATAATTACAGAAATATAAAACATCCTCCAGCCCACATTTGATCGTTGAGCCTCAGGACGTGAAAACGAAAAAAGGAACTCTCCAAAATATTGAAAAGCAATAGTGTAAAAGCAGAAACAGCTCATTTGTTAACGTGTTTACCTCGTCTAGTTTGGTCTGGGCACAGGGGAAGGAGAACGTAAATCCCACCGGAAGCTTTTTGTCCTTGATTTTTTGCTTCTCCATGAAGTCACCCAGGCAATCTGCAACATGGCCAAAGAGCTGCAGACAGGAGAGAGAGCTTTACACTGCAGGAGAGAGCAAACATTACACTAACCACCATCTTACATGTCTCGTTGTAATGAAACGTTCATGAGCTGCTCACTTTCACTGGGCTTCCACTGTCTCTTCTCAGATCAGATTTCACAATAAGATACCAAGATTAGTAGAGATTTCAAATTTGTGTCACATACTGTTGGTATGTTTAAAAATATTAACAGTTGCAGCGACTTTACAACTGCAGTCCAACCTTTGTATATGTATAATCTACAGATGGTTTTACATGAATTAGATACACCTGATCAATGCTAATCATGCGTTTTGTTGTGTGTTGTGCTGTTGAATTTTTTTATATAACTTTGAGAGATGATCTCAACCCTCTAAGACCCACAATACACCTGTTTTAGTCTCCTTTAAGGGGGTCCAGGGGTCTTTATGGGGTCCAGGGGTCTTTAGGGGGAGACAGCAGGTCAGCAGCAGATGTCTCATATTAGTGGTGAACATCATCTGAAAGCTGGAAACCTGGAGATTAATCTGAGATGCAGCTCATCATATTTAATCTGCTATTAATTGCAATTAACTACTTTAATCCATTGACAGCTGTAATATACAGTTATGGCTACAGAGTCTCTTTCTGCCCCCCTACACTCGTGTTTTCAGTGAAATTACCCAACTAAAAAACAGACGAAACGCACAATAAACAGAGTTGAAGATGAATGTGATTGACAGCATAATTATTTAATTTTATTTCTAATTTACGATAGATATTGTTTGTGTATTCTTTTGACGACAATGATCATATAGTAAAAATCTGATAATGTGACAGCCCTGTTCCCTTTAAATCACTATATACTGTATATTTTTTCATACTTTATTGCATAAAAATGTTTAGCTTTGAGCACTTTCACTGAACAGCATGGCCTCATCTAATGACCACGAAATAATATTTCAATTCTAACTTCTGCATCTTATCTTATTTTATAGTTAAATTATACTGCAGCTGTAGTAGTTGTCAAGTTGCTTTAATCTTAATTTCAGCCAGATAAACAAGAGCAACAACAAAGCAGCATATATTGATAAGAGTATTAAATACCTGATAAATCTCCCTTTATCTTCCATTTTGAAATAAAATTAAAAAATGTGTTTATATACATATAATCAGTCATTTTTGAAGAAGTTTTTAGTTATTCATAATCTTGAGTCTATTTCCCCCGGCGCTTCTGTTTATCTGTTTATAGATATAATAATACCACATCACTGTGCCTCCTTGGTAACAAACCTGCAGATATAGAGGATAACTGTGAGACTAATAAAGGAATATCTTATCTTATCTTATAACATTGCCGGACAGCTGTCTCAGTGACGTTTCATTAAACAGCATCTGTGGACGTCACGGTCTGAACCAATCACACGGTCTCAGACGCTGTTTTGGTTCTCACGTTACAACACGACCGCCAGCTGTTCTCTGCGAGTTAAGTGAAGATCGGCGGCGGTCGAGACGCCACGTTGGGGGTCATTTTACCTGACCTTGAACACTACTGAGCTGTGTGAGGACGGCAGACACGGACTCTGAGTGTTTGGAGTGGAATCAGTAGCGTCTGACCGCCGCCGTCTGCTGGTTACTGAGTATTTGTTGATGACGGGGATCAGGACATGTGGACCGTTTAAACATGAACCTGGTCTGTTCAAAAGTAACTATCTTAGTCAGTATATTTAAGATGAGAGAGGGATCGGTGTTTACCCGTGAGCCGTTGCCGTGGATGATGTCATCGGGGGTCTCGTAGACCTGGCTCTCCATCTGAACCGGCTGCTTCTTGTCCTGGGTCACTTTGACTCGCAGGATCCTGAAGTTGGACCCTCCGAGGTCCAGAGCGATGAAGTCCCCCTTCTCTGTCGAAATATGAACACAGACAGACGTCAGACAGTTTAAAATCATTACTGATGATGAATTAGTCAAACCGATTTCAGGACAGATGACTGGAAGACGAGGATGAGATGGCCCAGAGTTTAAACTACCTGAACTGGCCGCCGGCCGCCGACTGATAGTGTGTTTGTGGATGACCAGGGATCAGACCTGTGATCTTTACAGTGAGAAGACAACAGCCAACACATCCAACCTCCCGACTAAACAATGTTTAGTTTAATTTAGAGCCTCCATGACAGCAGTGTTTGCTGCGATATTTATCGCTTTGACCGTACTGGAATGAGATGTGACCGCTGTTGGACTTGCAGAAGTGTCACTGATTTTATCCTTGGGCAGCTCCAACATACATGCCAGTGATTAGCCTCCCCAACCCCACACTATGTCCAACATTTGGCATCCCCTCCGTCAAAACGGGCCTGCTGCATCGGAGTAACAACGACACGAATAAAACACTTCCAGCCAAACTCGCGCTACATGGGGGAGTTTGTGCATTTCCACTGCAGATTACGTGTTTAACCAGTCTTTCTTTGATGATTTATTATTTTAATTAATGTATATATATGTATTTTTTGTTAGATTTTGTTTTACAATGTTAAGAAAACAGTGTTTAAGTCTAGCCAGTAAAAAGTATAATATTCCCTCTGAGATGGAGTTAGAGACAAAGACAAAGATGTCCAAGCAGAGACACAGTTGAACGAGGGTTTAGTAAACTGGGACAGCAGAAATGAGGCTGGCAGTCTGAAGTTTACGCATGAAATATAAAATAACAGCAAAAACATCTCCAGGTCTTGAAAAGTATCTGGTTTCTGGTTGCAGCAAGAACAGAAGGAGCAAAATCTGTGTCTGTTTTATTATACTCGGTAAAAAAGCAAACGGACTCATTGTCTGGCGTTACATCCACAGATGAATCTTATCATGTGATCCTCCAGTCTCCTCCCTGATTGGTGGAGTATTTAAACTGGCTTTAAGTTTTGATTGTTCACGCTGACGAAGGCTTTTGGCCGAAACACGTACGGTTGTTTGCCCTGTAAATACAAGAAGTCACTTTGTCTTAGAGTGCTGGAGATTTAGTTTGTGTGGCTTCATGCTGAAACCTCTGACAGCCCACAAACACACTATGGGGAACAGAGTGGATCTGGTTGCACCGCTGTGAGACCCTTACTAGGACGGTTCCTATGAGCGGGTTCACGAGTCACAGACATTCGCAAGTCTACTGTAATACTGTAACTGTAATATTAGACAAATACAAAGAAGTTAAACCCGTGATCAGAGTGAAAGGAGCGGTGGCGATGCTAACTTCCTGGTTGGCCGACGAAAACACATCATGCCTGCAGCCTGTAGAAGCTTTTAAATGTTGATCAGGTTTGACTGTCGGCTCCAACTCTGCCCTTTGTGCGATCCCTCCGACCTCATGTGGTCGCTGAGGCTATTTATAAAGCGGCAGCAGGCAGGAGAGGCCAGCGCTGCCTTGTTCGGCCCGCAGTATGTCTGGATGTTATTTTAGTGTCCCGGCGTTGTTTACTAGCAGGGAGCAGCCATGATGGGGGGAAACAGGAGCAGCTGGGGGAGCTCTCTGAGGACAGGTAGCACATTAAAATAATCGGTTTTATTACAGAACAACCAGGAACAGCTTCACAGTGACCACACCAGTCATTCTGTATGCATGCAGTTCGTTTCCCTGGTAACCACATTACTGTCCACCATAACGGTTCATTCATTAAAATGTCCTGAAATCAAAGTCAGCAACTGCTTCCCTGTAACTTCATTACCATAAACCATAATTTCAAAATAATGACATAAATAATAAATAATAAATAGATACTGACTAAAATAATGAATAAATAAAATAATGACCTGTTTATTTTCAGGCTATAAATAACTTTATTAAATCATATTTATTATTTTAATAGCTCACTATTTTAACTTCTAACTACACTACAGCTTGTTGTAACCGCTCTGGCTTTTATTTTGACATGTATCATTCCAAGCTTTCATATTTCTGTTTTTTTTTAATGCCTTTTAGGGGTGTTACAATATACTGGGGTTGTGATATTTATTTATTTATTCATTTATTTATATACAGTAGGGCTGAAAAAGTTAACATGATAACATGTCAATTCATTTTAACACCACTAATTTCTTTTTTAGGTTGCAGCAGCTCAGTTTTAAAGCTAGAAGAAGATAATGTTCATCTCTCTGATGGTCAGTTAACCAACAGTTATCAGTGAAGATCCTGGTCTGATCTGGAACTAGAGAACCTGATGGATCCATCGGTACCAACCAGGTCAGACTACTACTACTACTACTACTACTACTACTACTACTACATGCTGGTCTCATCTGAAACTAGAGAACCTGATGGATCCATCGGTACCAACCAGGTCAGACTACTACTACTACTACTACTACTACTACTACTACTACTACTACTACATGCTGGTCTGATCTGAAACTAGAGAACCTGATGGATCCATCGGTACCAACCAGGTCAGACTACTACTACTACTACTACTACTACTACTACTACTACATGCTGGTCTGATCTGGAACTAGAGAACCTGATGGATCCATCGGTACCAACCAGGTCAGACTACTACTACTACTACTACATGCTGGTCTCATCTGAAACTAGAGAACCTGATGGATCCATCGGTACCAACCAGGTCAGACTAGCTGGTAGTGAAGGAGGTTAAATGAGGCTCCAGACTTGACCTCTGACCTCCAGATGTGTGGATGTAAATGGGTTCTCTGGGTCCCCACCAGTCTCCCCTTTACAGACATGCCCACTTTTTGCAATTAATCATGATTAACTCTGGACAATCATGTGATTAATTGCGATTAAATATTTGAATTGACTGACAGCACTAGTCATATGCAGTAAAGCTTTAAATTCAAATTGTGTTGTGTTGAGAGGAGGATGAATTCAGTCACATTAAAGGGAAAGTGCTGCCACTGAGACGTCGCAGCGTCTGTGTGATGCTCCGCTGCAGACGCTGTGTCGCTGCGTCGCTGCTGGACGAGTGGTGAAGCAGCGGCTGATGCCTCCCGTTTCCATCCATCTGTCAACAATGTGCTGATGTGGTGAAACCGTCCGGCCTGTGACATCGGCCTCTTTGTGTTGTACTCTGGATCTGGACTATTGTTTAAGGCCCCGGGGCCAAACGGTTCGCCCAGCCTGGTCTCGCCCCGTGTCCACCTCATAACATGCAGCCAGCGCCGTCAGATATACAACATAATGTCAGTTATATAGATTAATGAGGGATAATTTAATAAGGGCTTCGATAACAACAGCTGTCAGTGTGTCAGAGTGCTGACTTGACTAGGACTTGATCCAGACTGACTGGGACTATCATAAAGTGGGCATGTCTGTGAAGGGGAGACTAGTGGGGACCCAGAGAACCCATTTACATCCACACATCTGGAGGTCAGAGGTCAAGTCTGGAGCCTCATTTAACCTCCTTCACTACCAGCTAGTCTGACCTGGTTGGTACTGATGGGTCCATCAGGTTCTCTAGTTTCAGATGAGACCAGGATGTAGTAGTAGTAAGTATGTAGTAGTAGTAGTAGTAGTAGTCTGACCTGGTTGGTACCGATGGATCCATCAGGTTCTCTAGTTTCAGATGAGACCAGGATGTAGTAGTAGTAGTAGTAGTAGTAGTGAGTAGTAGTAGTAGTCTGACCTGGTTGGTACTGATGGATCCATCAGGTTCTCTAGTTTCAGATGAGACCAGGATGTAGTAGTAGTAGTAGTAGTAGTAGTAGTAGTCTGACCTGGTTGGTACCGATGGATCCATCAGGTTCTCTAGTTTCAGATGAGACCAGGATGTAGTAGTAGTAGTAGTAGTAGTAGTGGTAGTAGTAGTAGTCTGACCTGGTTGGTACTGATGGATCCATCAGGTTCTCTAGTTTCAGATGAGACCAGGATGTAGTAGTAGTAGTAGTAGTAGTAGTAGTAGTAGTAGTAGTCTGACCTGGTTGGTACTGATGGATCCATCAGGTTCTCTAGTTTCAGATGAGACCAGGATGTAGTAGTTGTAGTAGTAGTAGTAGTAGTAGTAGTAGTATTCTGACCTGGTTGGTACCGATGGATCCATCAGGTTCTCTAGTTTCAGATGAGACCAGATATGTAGTAGTAGTAGTAGTAGTAGTAGCAGTAGTAGTAGTAGTAGTAGTCTGACCTGGTTGGTACCGATGGATCCGTCAGGTTCTCTAGTTTCAGATGAGACTAGGATGTAGTAGTAGTAGTAGTAGTAGTGGTAGTAGTAGTAGCAGCAGTCTGACCTGGTTGGCACTGATGGATCCATCAGGTTCTCTAGTTTCAGATGAGACCAGGATGTAGTAGTATCAGTAGTAGTAGTAGTAGTAGTCTGACCTGGTTGGTACCGATGGATCCGTCAGGTTCTCTAGTTTCAGATGAGACTAGGATGTAGCAGTAGTAGTTGTAGTAGTAGTAGTATTAGTAGTAATAGTCTGACCTGGTTGGTGCCGATGGATCCATCAGGTTCTCAAGTTTCAGATGAGACCAGGATGTAGTAGTAGTAGTAGTAGTAGTAATAGTCTGACCTGGCTGGTACCGATGGATCCATCAGGTTCTCTAGTCTCAGATGGGACCAGAATGTAGCAGTAGTAGTAGTTGTAGTAGTAGTAGTAGTAGTAGTAGTAGTAGTAGTAGTAGTAGTAGTAATAGTCTGACCTGGTTGGTATCGATGGATCCATCAGGTTCACTAGTTTCAGATGAGACCAGGATGTAGTAGTAGTAGTAGTAGCAGTAGTAGTAGTAGTCTGACCTGGTTGGTACTGATGGATCCATCAGGTCCTCTAGTTTCAGATGAGACCAGGATGTAGTAGTAGTAGTAGTAGTAGTAGTAGTAGTAGGCTGACCTGGTTGGTATCGATGGATCCATCAGGTTCTCTAGTCTCAGATGAGACCAGGATGTAGCAGTAGTAGTAGTTGTAGTAGTAGTAGTAGTAGTAGTAGTAGTAGTAGTAGTAGTAATAGTCTGACCTGGTTGGTATCGATGGATCCGTCAGGTTCTCTAGTTTCAGATGAGACCAGGATGTAGCAGTAGTAGTAGTAGTAGTAGTAGTATTAGTCTGACCTGGCTGGTTCTGGTTGGACCTTCTTCTAGCTTTAAGCTGAACCTGCTACAACCTAAACGTTGCCAGTTAATGCATTAAAGAAATTGGTGTTGTGGACGTTAACAGCCCAGATTCGGACCTGATCGGGGCATTAAACTTTAGCGCTGCTCGACCTTTTGAATTCATTCGAATATAATAAGACCGTCTAAAATAAATTGAAATTATTAATTGCTTTTTTGTACTTTGTAGCTATTGTTTGCTGAAACAAAGGGCTCATTGATTCAGCAAACAAGGAAGGAATTGATGTTGAGGAAGGCAGGTAATTCAACATCTGACTAATATTTAACCTCAAACACAACACGGCCTCCAGTAGGTTAAGTCAGCAGCCACAGACCAAGTTCAATGTTTTTCTTTAAGATGCAACAACATATTAAAGCCTCTCTCCCTGATTTTGACTCCAAATCTCTCAGCTCACTATTTCTTTTAAACCCTACCAAAAAACATCAATAGGAACTGGGCCCTGTTTCCCAAAACCATCTCAGTCACATTGCAGGTTTCAGGGCTACATTAGCCTTTTAGGCAGCAGGAGCCTGTGAGCAGCGTTGGACACCTGATTGTACCAGAAATACACGTTTAGCTGTCACAAGGATGTGTTTCTGTGAACTGAACTGTACCTGATCCATCAGGGATGGACCTGACGAAGGTGGGCAGCATCTTGACGGTGGCGGTGGGGCTGGTGTCACGGCCGAGCCCGTTCTCCATCTCCCGGCGGAACCGGTTCATGATGTCCTTCAGCGTCTCATCCGAGAAACGCATGGAGTACAGGTACTTATCGATCTAAGGAGCAGGCAGGGCATACAAACACAGGAGCGTTCAGGTGATTAGAAACAAGAGTTAATCACATTGATAAATTAGAATAAACCCAGACCACAGGACCACAAAGTAATCCGGTTCATTCTGAACAGTCAGCTTTTTAAAACCAACATGGCTCAGTTCAGCATCTGGTTTCAACACAAAACTCCTCATCTCTTCTCTGACAGGATGTAGACGTCAGATGATTAGCTGACAATCAGTGGAGCTCAGATTTCACTGTGGGCGTTACCCACACAATCAGCTGTGCTGCTCCTCCCACGAATACATGATCCTCACAAGATGCACGTCAATGTGAACGAAAATAAACAGGCTTTCAACAATGTCGGATACAAGGTCAACATCTGGAACAACAGAGAAATGATCCACCAAACACTAATTTACTAACTGTTTGTTTTTTCAAGTTTAAATGAGTGTGGGGTGACCTGGTGTTTAGGTCTGGTGACCTAATGTCAAACTGACTTTAACTGATAAACCTTTTTTTTTAATTTTGTTTTGTCATCATGGTTTAAACACAGTAATGCACTGCAACGTGACCTGATAAAGAATGGACCCTACAGTGACTGTTTACATGCACACTCGTAACCACCATTATTCAGGATATAGTGAATGTGATGCGGGTCATGTAAACAGCATGTTGTGTTTGGATATTGTGAATTAGACCTTATTCTGGGTGGAACACTGTCAGATTCAGACGTGTGGGCTATATGGACATTATTCAGGTTTTAGGAGCATTCATGTATGTTCACAATATGGAGTTTTTACAGCAACGACCTCTGAACACAAACCAACTGTTGTTTTTTGAAGATTATTTTTTGGCTTTTCATCTTTTCTTAGACAGGAAAGTGGACGGTGTTTTTCAAAGGGGGTGTGACATTGCAGAAAGCGCCACAGGCCAGACTCATGACTCAGCCTTGTTCTTTGGGCGACCCGCTCTACCAACTGAGCTATCGGGGCGCCCAACCAGCCGCCAGTTTACAGAGATGCTGCCCAAAATATAAGGAGAAACACAGCTACTGTTAAACATGACGAAAGACTTGGATATCGGCAGGTTTTTGGATATGCACACTGTAAATATCACAACACCGTCCGTTTCCAGAAGGTGAAGGTGAGACGTTAAGCAGAGCATGTAAACAGGAATATTCATGTGCATTATCAATATAAACAGCTTAGTAGGAATATTGTTTATTTTTCAGAATAAGGGAAAAAACCTGAACACACGGTGCATGTAAACGTAGTCAGTGTTTGCCTCCACCTCGTTCATTATGCTCCGATGTTGACCCCTCAGGTTGTGAGAGGCATGATGGCCACTGAGGCTGAGTGTTAGTGAAAAAGTCAATAGATTGATTGACTTCACACAAAGCTCTGCATATTGTGAGAGGCAGCCTGAACCAGGACGATGATGTTAACATGAGAGTAAAGAGGTAAAACGACTGCAGTACACCACGAGGTGGACGTACAGTCAGCATGTCTGACCTGAATACAGAACACCTTTGATAAGATGCAATAAGAATCAGTGCAGAGATCCACTCTGTTTCTGCTTCCTCCAGCATTTAGTCAAAGCCACATGATTCCCAGAAACACTCAAACCCAACGTGTCACCATGTTATTTATGGCTGCACCATTACTTAGGATGGAAATTTTAGATTTCCCCTAAATTTAGCCTGACATATTTATTTCCTCTGGATACGCTGGAATCTCCACCGCTGTTAAATAAAGTGCTGTGTGTTTGAACAGAGCAGGGCTCAACATGAGTTTATAAAGAGGAACATCAGGGGTTAAAAGGTTTATACCAGGGCTGTCAGTCGCTTCAAGTATTTGATTGTGATTACCGGCAATTTTTCATCTGCTCTAAATGAACCTTAACGGGAGATTAGTCCAGTTTTTCATCCTCTTATCAACATGTTAGTGGACCAATATGTTGCTTTATGTTAATGTATGTATATATTTATTATTGTAAATCAATAACAACACTAATCAATGGCAGATATTGTCCAGAAACCCTCCCAGGTTCTGACTTTAGCATCAACAATCTGCTCCAATCAGAACATGGCAAACTGCAGCCCAACAGGCAACAACAGCTGTCAGTGTGTCAGAGTGCTGACTTGACTAGGACTTGATCAGGAGTGACTGGGACTATCAGAAAGTGGGCATGTCTGTAAAGGGGAGACTGGTGGGGACCCAGAGAACCCATTTACATTCACACATCTGGAGGTCAGAGGTCAAGTCTGGAGCCTCATTTAACCTCCTTCACTACCAGCTAGTCTGACCTGGTTGGTACTGACGAATCCATCAGGTTCTCTAGTTTCAGATGAGACCAGTATTTAGTACTAGTAGTAGTAGTAGTAGTAGTAGTAGTAGTCTGACCTGGTTGGTACCGATGGATCCATCAGGTTCTCTAGTTTCAGATGAGACCAGTATTTAGTACTAGTAGTAGTAGTAGTAGTAGTAGTAGTAGTAGTAGTAGTCTGACCTGGTTGGTACCGATGGATCCATCAGGTTCTCTAGTTTCAGATGAGACCAGTATTTAGTACTAGTAGTAGTAGTAGTCTGACTGGCTGGTACCGATGGATCCATCAGGTTCTCTAGTTTCAGATGAGACCAGTATCTTCACTCTTTAAAACTGAGCCACTACAACCTAAAAAGTTGTGTTAATGCGTTAAAGAAATTAGTGGCATTAAAATGAATTTACGGGTGTAATCTTAACGGGCTGCACGGTGGTGTAGTGGTTAGCGCTGTCGCAGGTTCGATTCCGGCTTGGGACTCTTTTGTGTGGAGTTTGCATGTTCTCCCCGTGTCAGCGTGGGTTTTCTCCAGGTACTCCGGCTTCCTCCCACAGTCCAAAGACATGCAGTTTAGGTTAATTGATGACTCTAAATTGGTGTGGTTGTGAGTGTGAATGGTTGTCTGTCTCTATGTTGTCTGTCTCTATGTGTCCTGCGATGGACTGGAGACCTGTCCAGGGTGAACCCCGCCTTCACCCAATGCCAGCTGGGATCGGCTCCAGCCTCCCCGCGACCCCTAACGGGATAAGAGGTTGACGATGGACGATGGGTGGATATAATCTTAACTTTGTCAGTTCTAGTTTATATTCTTTATCATGAGGCTAATTCTTCCTTTTTGTTTTTTACTATCACACTGCTTTTAGAGACAGTCATTTTGGCTGCTTTCTTGGTGTGCAGTGTGTCAGATGTACAGTACATAGATATCATCCTGATGAGGATCCTGAGCCAGCAGACTGCTGTAAACTCTACTAACCGACTTCAGCAGAGACACATGAACCTACCCCACCACTGGGACATCACGCATGTCATCATAAATCCCCCCCATGGGAACATCTCAGCGGTCCGTCATCCCATGATGCAGCCGCTAACTTCTACTAAACCAAGACATGACCACAGGCCATATTCCCTCTGAGTTAACCCTCTGAGAGCCACAATGGAGCTGTTCTAGTTCTAGTTCTTCTTTAGGGGGTCCAGGGAGTCTTTAGGGGGTCCAGGGAGTCTTTAGGGGGTCCAGAGGGTATTTAGGGACAGACCGCAGGTCAACAGTAGATGTCTCATATTAGTGGTGAACATCATCTGAAAGCTGGAAACCTGGAGATTAATCTGAGAAGCAGCTCAGCTCTGAGGTCAAGTTGTTCTAGTTATTGATCAGAAATAAACATGAATTGATTAATGATTTGACATAAATAGCAATAGTGTATAAATATTTGTAACATTATGATAGAAGTATCTGATGTCCATCCTGATGCTCTATTATATCTAATCAGTTGTTGCAGTAATTTTTAGGTTGATACCATTTGTTCCACCGATTTGTTGCTAAATTGAACCATTTTACCACTAGAGAATTTATAAAAATGATCAATAATCCTCCAGAATACCACATTAAGACACCAAGACCTTGAGGAACACCAGAGAAAAAGACATGCTGGGATTTTGGGATCAAAAACTTTTCACATTTGGAGATTTCTGCATTTTTCATTGATTGGATGTTGATCACTAGTGTTGTGTAAAGGTCTCAGAAACCCCCTGATAGTCAGAGTAGCTAGGAAAGACCTCATCCTCTGTAGTAGTAGTAGTAGTAGTAGTAGTAGTAGTAGTAGTAGTAGAGGGTATTATCCTAGAGGTCACCACAGGTCATTTTATACAGTGATCAATGAAATGGCTCCTATGGGGACTAACATCATTACACATGAATCCAGTTGGACTCATTGGATCCACCAGAGTCTCAGCTTTACACTGAGACCCAGTTTATGGGGTTCAGGACTGTTCAGGGACCCAGTATGCAGAAATACTCAGATACACCATTTAGACTAGGAGACAATAACACAGTTATACTGACTGGGACCATCATAAAGGGGAGACTGGTGGGACCCAGAGAACCCATTTACATTCACACATCTGGAGGTCAGAGGTCAACGGACCCCTTTCAACATGACAGTTTTTCATCAGTAACATTAAGCCCAACTTGTTGGAGCCTCTTTTCCAACCAGCTGGTCTGACCTGGTTGGTACTGTTGGATTCATCAGGTTTTCTAGTTTCAAATGAGACCAGTATGTAGTGGTAGTAGTTGTAGTAGTAGTAGTCTGACCAGGTTTTCTAGTTTCATATATCTGTAGCTCTGAGAGCCTGTGACAGACAGTGAAGTGAGTCGGGGGTCTCGGGGTTAACAGAGGGAGGATGAAGCAGCAGAGTGATGATCAGTGGGTGGAGTCAGCAGTCAGAGGGCGGAGATCTCAGAGCTCACGACTTTTCCCAGACAGCCTCTCATAGACACCTGTCGGCTTCAGACGCTCCGGAAACACTCTCTGTATACCGAGGGTCTGTCTGCAGCACACCACCACCATCACCAACTACAGCCCTCAAGGACATCCATGCGAAGCTCTAAAATAGAGTCAAATTACAGTTCATCATGGCCTCCTCTACTTCCCAAATGCTGCATCCTCCTCTCCCGGTGTGATACGCCCCGCCGGCTCAGTGCTGTTAACCGGCGTCCATCCGCCAGGCTGCTGTCACATTACACACAACAGGACCACAGTGGCCACTCACCTTTTTGAGCTGGTCATCCTTCAACTCAGTGAAGTAGTAGGCCAGAAGCTGGGCCGCTATCATCCTGCCTGTTCGTCCGCGACGTCAGCGACTCCGAGGTGGTTCAGAGAGTTAAAGAAGGAGGGGAAGGAAGGCTGTTCTCTCTCTGCTGTTCCCCCCACGCTGATCCCTCTTTATCCTGAAGTGGAGGAAGAAGCAGGCCTGAGCTGAGCACCGTGACAAGGTTAAAAGGGGGAGAAAAGTGTTGAAACCAGAGAACCAGAGTGCAGCAGCAGCGGCCGAGCCTGCTAGTCTACGACAGCCACGCTCAGCAGCCTCACACACACTTAAACACACACTAACACACACAGAGGCTGGTTTGACCGTGTCTCCTCCCTCTGAGCTGCTAGCTCCCTGTTAGCTCTGGGGAGATGCAGCAGCTCTGCACTGGAATGGTGGTTCTGCTAGGCCCTGCCCCCACCCAGAGGCCTGATTGGCTGTGAAGGAGAGGAAGAAGGGGAGGGAGGGTGAGAATGGAGGAGGGGGGCTTCTCCTACAGCAGCAGGGGGACGAGGACGAGGAGGAGGAGGAGGAGGAGGAGGAAGGGAGGGGGATTGTGAGCCGAATCAGGAAGCTGCATCTGCATGATAAACCTGCAGCTCTCCTCCCAGAGACTTCCCCCGGCCGGCACGTCTCCCACGTTGCCACGGCACCCAGAGGTGTACGTGCAGAGGGGCAAGGCAGCCACACGGTGACGTCATCGTCCCTCTTCCTGCTGCATCACATGCAGCATCAGCTTACTGGCTGAAGGGCATCAGATACGAGCTGCAGCATCCAACCGTCTCTTTAACAGCTCCACAGATGGAGAGAGACGGCTGACCACGTCTTATCTGCTGCAACGCTCTGCCATCCGGCTGCAGCTACTGCCACGTCCTTCAACACGACACCCACAGACACGCTGGACAACTTGTACGCTGGCACGTTTTGCTTGATAAACACGCAATCCTTTTACCGTAGATCATCAAACTCAAGGCCCGCGGGCCAAATTAGGCACCTCATTTTATGTGGCCCACAAGGGCATGCAAAGAATATATTATGGTTACCATACAGTTCAGTGTTGCTTTACAGCAGTATGGTGTCCTGAAACTACTTGTCCCACAGTGCATCTTGATTTTGTTACATGAGCACTGAAGCGTCTCAGTATCAGCGGTTTCCACCCTATCGCTCCACCCGAGTGATGGCGTCGTAAAAAAATATGAAAAGAACCAAAATGTTGAAGAAAAGAAATGTTGGTTCAGAGGGAAGGACAGAAAGAGGATCCATGTTAGTGGTTGATGGAGACCAGCCGGTGTGTCGTCTTTACTACGAGGCAGTAAAACACTGTCACACCACTGTCATCTACCACATGATCTCAGCTGATCAGCTGCTGATCAATAACAGTTTATACGCCACAGACTGAACGTTAGATCAGAGCTCATTGATCTGTTGGACTAGAGTTCTGCCCCTCTCAACTCCCACCACAAAGTTTATATATAACAGTTTATACGCCACAGACTGAACGTTAGATCAGAGCTCATTGATCTGTTGGACTAGAGTTCTGCCCCTCTCAACTCCCACCACGAAGTTTATATATAACAGTTTATACGCCACAGACTGAACGTTAGATCAGAGCTCATTGATCTGTTGGACTAGAGTTCTGCCCCTCTCAACTCCCACCACAAAGTTAAACTAAGCTAATGAAATTAAATGATTTTGATCTTTGATGGATGAGTAATGATGAGGGTTTCTGAATCTCATAAATTCATGGATTTATGTTATAATAACACATAGAAATGTGAGTGTGTGCAGGGGAATCAAACTGAGTTTGACATCCGAGCTGTAGATGACTGAGCATTCATTCATTCATTCTTGACTTTGGGAGGATTTGAAATGCAAAGTTATTATTTGCTTATTCTGGTAGATTTCAGTAATATGTTCGTATGTTTTTATCAGTTGACCAGTCTGGCGTTTAGACTAAATAATGAAAGAGGAATAACTGAGATAATAAAAAGAGGAGTTCAAACCACACGAGCCCTAAACTGTTCTATCCAAACTTGCCCACTGCCATCAGACTTTACAACAACAGCATGGACAACCACAGACGGCTCAGGCTGGAGTCATTCATTATATTATACTATACTATAACTGCTATATTATATTGATAGAACTGCTATATTATACTATAGCATACCATATAATCTCATCATACATTACATCTTATATTATATTATATTATATTACACTATTATACCACATCACACTGTTACACGCACTGCGCATTATTTGCACTGCACTTTATTTACATATGCACCATAACATAGCTGTCACTTTGACTTGTATTATATCTGTATATACCTTGTATTTACTTAATTCTTGTTTTATTTTATTTTACTTTTTACCTATTCTTACTTTTTACACTGTAATACTTGTTATTTTATATCACTACTGCTGTAACACCCGAATTTCCCTGCTGGGGATCAATAAAGTGCTATCTTATCTGATCTGATCTGATCTGATCTGATCTTATGTGATGTGATGTGATCAGATCTGATCTGATCTGATCTGATCTGATATTCTCTGATCTGATATTATCTGATCTGATATTATCTGATCTGATCTGATCTGATATTATCTGATCTGATATTATCTGATCTGATCTGAACTGATCTGATCTGATATTATCTGATCTGATCTGATCTGATCTGATCTGATATTATCTGATCTGATATTATCTGATCTGATCTGATCTGATATTATCTGATCTGATATTATCTGATCTGATCTGATCTGAACTGATCTGATCTGATATTATCTGATCTGATCTGATCTGATCTGATCTGATATTATCTGATCTGATATTATCTGATCTGATCTGATCTGATATTATCTGATCTGATATTATCTGATATTATCTGATCTGATATTATCTGATCTGATATTATCTGATCTGATCTGATCTGATCTGAACTGATCTGATCTGATCTGATCTGATCTGATATTATCTGATCTGATATTATCTGATCTGATCTGAACTGATCTGATCTGATCTGATCTGATATTATCTGATATTATCTGATCTGATATTATCTGATATTATCTGATCTGATATTATCTGATCTGATCTGATCTGATCTGATATTATCTGATCTGATCTGATCTGATCTTAGACAGAGCCTTGGATGACCAGTGAGGTTTGGGTTATAACTCAACATAGCAGAGAGCGAAGCTAAAATAAACCAAAAACCACGAGAAAGTGATCCTCCCTTATTTCCTGTGTCTGACTGCATACTTGACACTAACTATAACCATCTTTGAATACTATGTTCACAATCAAAAAACATAAAAAAAATCACTTCAGTTTTCCATCAAGCCCATGCAATTTGCTTCCTTTTGTGCTCTATTTTTTTCTTAATTTATTTTTAGTTATATAGATATAGAGATAGTTCATATTTGTCTGTTGTTCTTCTTGTTATTTTTTACTTAACTTACTTTGCTTAATGGCACCAACGAACCAAAGCAGATTCCTGGTGTCGACCTGATACACCTGGAAATGAACAACGATTCAGATTCAGATTTTAGAGTCAAGTCAGTTTATTTTTGGACATTGAACAAACAGGAGTTGACCTGAAGTGCTATGTAGATCAGTGTCTCTCAAAGCTCAACACAACGTCCTCAAATGTCTCGTTTTGTCCACAACTCAAAGATATTCAGTTTACTGTCACAGAGGAGGAAAGAAACCAGGAAATATTTACGAAGCTGCAATCAGACAGATTAGACCTCTTTTCTTTAAAAAATTACTCAAATCGGTTAATCATTTATCAAAATGGTTGGTTGTTATTTTGCTTATACGTAATTGATTAATTGTTGCATATTTTAGCTCAGCTTTAATCAAACTGAGGGATTATAAGGAGGTTTTTGCCTTCTGTACAATAACAGAATAAGAGCTGTGAATTATGAAACATGTCCTGTTTTCTAACCTGTGACACACTTTTTAAAAAGTCCCTGTTTGGTTAGTATGTGGTTCAAATCCCGTCTTTTTATTGCTGATTCGATCTGATGCAACAGACCCCCCCCCCCCCCCCGCCCAGTTACGTCATCACGCTCAAACGACCCGTCTGCTGACTCAATGGCGTGCAATGACTCTGACGACCGGCTGTTTGTTCGCCCTGTGATTTAGGACTTCCCTTCTTCTTCTCCCCTCTTCTTGATTCGGCTCTATACGGGCCCACCGTCCTCCTCCTCCTCCTCCTCCTCCTCCTCCTCCTCCTCTGTCCCATCTCCTGCCGGCTGCAACCTCGAGTCAGTGAGTGCATGAATGACCCCCCCTTCAGACAAAGAGGAGGGAGGGCTCTGCATTCATTCACTCCCCTCTGAGGCAGATTGTCCTGCTGGTGTCATGGCTGCTTCAGGGTGACCTTCTCCAGCGACGCTCATATCTGTAGTTGATTCAGTGTCTCTGCTGACACACAAACACAATAAACCCTCTCTTTATTAGCAATATGGTTATACAACCAATTCACTGATGCTCGGTCAAAGAAAAGCGCACATATGAGGATGATTCAAAGTCAAACTCAGGAGTTGTCACCGGTAAAATGTACCTGATGAACGATTTAGCTCCTCTAAAGTGAGGATTTGCTGCGTCTCTCTGTTTTCTTTGAGCGTTAGGAGGAGTATTCCAACAGTGATGACAAGAAGTGTTAGCTGCACATACACAACTGAAAACTAGAGCTGTCAGTCGACTGAAATATTCGAGATTCGTAGGTTCGAATCCAGTTGGACTCTAAATATCCTGTAGGTGTGAATGTGAGCGTGAATGGTTGTCTGCCTGATGGACTGGAGACCTGTCCAGGGTGAACTTCGCCATCACCAAATGTCAGCTGGGATCGGCTCCACCCCTCCGCGACCCCTGATGGGATCAGTTAAAGATGGATGGATAGTTACTTGATTTTATCTGTTGAAAATGTCCACCGATCAGCCATAACATTAGGTCACCCTGACTGGTCTGCAGCTACACAGCCCATAAACAAAAAACTGTGATCCAGTGTCTTCAGACACCCCTATTTAAACTTTTTTTTGTAATATTTCAGTATTTTCTTTAATTTACAGTATCCACTCTGATATTTTATGTCCATCCATTTTGAACTTATCCTGTTAGTGGTCGCGGGGGGCTGGAGCTGATCTCAGCTGGCTTTGGGCGAAGGCGGGTTCACCTGGACAGGTCTCCAGTCCATCACAGGACACATAGAGACAGACAACATTCACACTCACATTCACACCTATGAGACATTTAGAGTGATCTGTTGACCTGCATGTCTTTGGACTGTGGGAGGAAACCGGAGAACCTGGAGAAAACCCATGTTAACATGGGGAGAACATGCAAACTGCACACAAACTGCGACCCTGTTGCTGTGAGGCGACGGTGCTAACCACTGCACCACCGAGTGTGTCAAAAAATACGAAGGTCAAGGGGTCACGCAAGTTATTTGTAGTCATCCTGTGTGGAGCAGCGTGAACATCCAGAGCAGGTGTGAATCAGGCCTGTAGATGTGAACAATGACGTCCAGCCATGAGCTTTATCATTATCAAACAGCTGTATGCTGGAATCTGTCCTCACAGCTTGAGTCGCTAACACAGAAGTGGCCGTGCATGTTTGAGATGGTACTCAGACTGTAAAAGTCCAGAATGTGGCTCTGCAGCGAGGAGGCCCCTCTAACTGGTCAACTTCCTGCTCATCATATTATCATGCTCCAATAATCTCTTTTATTCCCACTCCAAACATGCTGGGTGCTGGGGCCCGACAGAGGAAGGAGGCAGGAATCCAGCAGATCTAAAACACAACCGGCATAAATGCAGAGGAGCATGAATTAAGTGGAGTAACTGAGTCTGCAGCAGCACAGCAGAGGAGCAGCAGTGTGTTTAGAGATCAGGGTTTAATGAAGCCATGATGGTGAACAGATATCCCGCAGTATTCCTGTCACTGGGCCTCAGCTACGGAGCAACATTCGCTTACGTTTTTAGGATATTATTTCTTAATTTTCTGTTAAGAGAAAAAATAATCCATTTTTTAAATTTAAAAATAATGTTTCAACAAAATAATAAAAAAATAAAAATAAAAAAGAGAGTGATCATTCAAACAAGTGGACAGACAAAACAGAAAAAGATATTCACAGACAATGAAAAGCATAAATCAAAACTGTCAAACGTGTCTTGGTTTACATTTTAGATATGGAGCAAGAAGTACAAACTTATTGAAATAAACATATGCTCTAATTAATTTTCCTACGTGAACTAAATATTATAATTATTACCTTTTATCTTTCAAACAAAATAGAAATTAATTGCTGAAATAATTATCCTTATCAAAATATGAATTCATTATCTTAAATTCCATTATAATTTCATTACTTAAAAAATAAAACATTTAAATATATATATATATATATATATATATATATATATATATATATATATATATATATATATATATATATATATATATATATATATATATATATATATATATATATATATATATATTTATCTTAATCATATTGACTAGTTATTATCTTATATGAGTATATTATTTATAATTCACACACACACACATATTTATATATACAGTGGATAGAAAAATGCAACCAAGTTTTTATTTTTCATTTTTTTCATCAAACTGTGGTTATCAGTCACATTCAAGCTGAAAAAAAGTCCTGAAATGATTTACATTTATTTATCATGGTTTTACATGGTTTTTATGTAGATATAAATATATACATTTATTTATTCGTTCGTTTATATTAAAGAAAGGATTTAAAAATATGAAAGGATTTATCATCCCAGGCGACTTGAAATAAACAGACAGCAGGTGGCAGCATTGAACAGAGAATAAGACCAAACTGAACTGGAGTTAAAGGGGCATTCCGCTGATTTCACACATGAAGCCCAGTGTGCTGTGTAACGTCTTCGGTGGCTCTGAAGGGAAAGTTGTTTCACCTGAGGCTTGGAGACAGCACTGGACTATAATTAGTGATGCATTAATATATAAGCATCATCAATTTAGCAGCTGGTAACTACTATATATACTGCCGGGTAGCTCAGTCCGTGTTAATACCTAATCATTTATTAATTGAGTCATGTTTTGTATTGATAATCTGAATCTGCAAAGTAACTAGGAACTAATGTTATGTCAGATAAAGATAGTGGAGTAAAAGTATAGAGCAGTAAAAAGTGGAAATACTCAAGTAAAGTACAAGTACCTCTAAATTGTGTTTAAGTACAGTTGAGTAAAGGTACTTAATTACTTTCCACCATTAAAAGTCAGGACTGAAAGTCAGCGTAGTGGTTGAAGTGATCTTAGATCCTTAGATTAAGTTTCACAGCGAGCTACTAGCATTGGCATTTTTTCACATTTTTTTTTCTGACATTTTTTACACATTTTTCTGACTTATCTCTGATATATTTCACACTTTTTTTCTCTCACATTTTTCAGACTTTTTTGTTGACTTTTCTACCATTTTATGGACATTTTTCACAATTTTTGGAACATTTTTGGGACATTCTTTTCAATTTTGTCAGACATACCTGTATTTTAAAATATTTTGGAAATAATCAGATATTTTTTGGACTATTTTTTCAGATGTTTTTCAGACTTTTTCAGATGTCAAGGGACCCCTATGAAAATGGCCATGACAGTGTTTCTCATCAAAATGTAGCGTAAGCTTGGAGCGTTATCTAACTTCCTCCACTACCAGCTGGTTGGTACCGCTGGATTCATCAGGTTTAGTCTAGTTTCCTATGATATCTGTAGCTTCTCAGCTTTAAAACTGAACCTACTAAAGCCTCTGAAAGACAGTCATGTCAGTCGGGTTTCATGAGTTCATGTTTTATTAATGAATATACTGTACATGCAAAGCTTCAGGCCAGTGTCCTCTAAACAGAGCAGAGGAGGTTGTGACCTTTCTAGTGAAGCCACATGGTGACAGCAGCAGGTCATTATGGGTAATCAGCTCAAGGCCTGCTTCCTCTGAGTTCACTGTAATGATTTCAGCCTCATAAGTTCTGTCCTCTGTGTCTTCAGTCGTTTTATTTTTAAATGTGTGAATGAAAATAGCAGCGAGGGCTGTTGTACAGTAAGAATTGGGGGTATGACTGTAACGAGGAGGACTGGCTGTTAAAAATAGCCTGACTGCCTCCCACAAGTGTTGAGCCAAGGAGGACAGGCTGTCTCGAGAAACCTAAAAAGGTCTCGTAAGGCTGTCAGTGTTGAGATTTGCCAGCAAGTACTGTTAAAATGTCTTTCTGGCTCTCTGCTGAATGAACATTAGTGAACCGTAAAGGTGAGCTGAAGGTGAGGCGTCTCGCATTTATCCTGTTAAAACAAAAATCTGTCCTCCTGTCGTTAATATGAAGACTGGCAGTGTGCCGTTTTATCACTGATTTAAAGACACATTATTGTGTGAAGACGGTATTTCATTTTAGAAATCCAGCCTCCAGAAGCATTTTACACACATTTGAAAAAAATCTACTTAAACTAAAAGGGAATCCTTAAATTTAATAAATGCAGCAGATGAAACATACCTCTAAATAATTCAATAAAACTGCATGTATGGATGCACACGCTTCATCTCCAAAGTGCAGAATGAGAAGAAAATTTGGGGGTAAAAGCTATATATAGTCTTCAGTGCGTCCATACATGGGGTGGTAGGGGAACAGCATTCCTCCAGTGAGAGGGTAATATTTTTGTTGCCATCAGCAAGTGCTTCCCAAGCGGCATCAGGCTGGTCTTCCACCGCTTTGCGCTGTTTTATTCTCTCGGGGTAAGTCTCTTTTCTTAATATTTGCTCACTAGTTGGCTCATTTTAGTGAAGGAAATAACTTTTTGAAGTTGAGAGCAGGAGGAGGAGTTATGAAGATAAGTGAAATGTGTAGGTAATGAGTGTCTATAGATAATCTGTCTCAGCAGTCCCAGAGCAGTACTTCCTTACATACCAGGGCATTAAGAGGTTGCTGACCCTCTTTTCTCAATTTGTATCAGCCCAGGTGAAAATGTTCTTGTGTTGAAATGATTATTAAACAGACAGGAGACATAATTAGTTTGGATTTGACGGCTGCTTTGGAGGAGTCTTGTTTAATTTACCGGAGTCTGTACAGGCTGATCATCTCCTGCGTGGTGGTTTTAATGAAACAGAGGTCTGGTTAGGACTCTGTTTCCTTCATTTCTCCAATCATGGGACAGGCAGACTGCTGCAAGCTATTCCTAGCTGAGCTGAGGTTGTAAGGTGAAACAGTTGAAGTGCTAAGCTCTGGCGTACGTTGGGCTGTGACATGTCTTCCTCTGACATTTCTTATGTAATCTTTAAATATCAGTGCTTATACATTATGTCTGACTGGTGGAAATGCGGCGCTGTGTGCAGTAGTAGTCATGTTAGGGTTGTTTGCTGTCATGGCTAACACATGTTTGGTCTCCTCCCCACCTCCTCCACCTCCTCCACCCTGGTCCTCGTGGCCAGGTCTCCTTGAAGCGTCCCAGCAGTCATGGCTTCCAAAGTCACACCGTGGTATAAGAAGAAGCGCCTGAGCCAAGTCAAAACTGATTATGCTTATCACCACACTAAACGTGTGCAGGCCAAGCAGCAGACAGCAGTGAGGTATGACGGGGGAGCTCACCTGCTACAGCTCGCAGCTGCTTTGGTAGCGCTAGAGTGACAGATATACGCATCGAGCTGCTGCTGCTGACAGCTGGTCCTTGTATTCCTGCTCCATACGCTTCCTGCAGCAGCTGTGCAGGGCCACATGTTAATAACCAAATCTGCAGTTATTTAAACTCAGTACTGTCTCCTGGCCAGCAGTCGGAGTGCTGTCCGTCCACCAAACAGTTGGACTCATCGACGTCTCACCTTCATCCCTTTACTTCAGTTGGCTTTACGTCATTACAGATAAGATCGCGTCTCAGTTCGCGATTATTGTAAGAAGCGCTATAAAGCCAATGTGAGCTACGAACATGCACAAAATGTAATGATGTGATTTTGGCTCGTGCACTCTGGCACCACGGTCACTATGACGAGCAAAAACCTGCAGGAAACCATGAAAATCCTTGGTACAGATTAAAAGCATTCACATTCATAATTACTTAATATTCAGCTACGCCAAAGGGTTACATTTCATACACAACATATAAAGTTTGTATATATTAGGGATGTCATAATTGGAATACGTATACTGTATATTCCAATACTAAAAAGAAAATATTCGACTGTGATATAAAAAGCAGCACTACCATGGTTGTCTGCCTCATGCTCACTGAATGCACCGCGTGACGTGAGTCACAAAATGTCACTTTCATTAACTGATAATGAAATGTTGAGGTTAGCAGTTAGAGGTCACACTAACGCTGAAGCCGAGCGCACAATAATTCAACAATCACTGTAATAACGGCAGAGACGCTGAGTCAGCAAACGTTACGTTAACGTTGTGCAAACTAACCACATACCTCTAGATCAGACTGGGCGTATTAATACTGATATAAATATACAAAAAAGTCAACCTATGTGGTTTTTAGAACAAATATTCAAATGCCAGTTTAGTCAGTTTTACAGCCCTAATATATAAACAGTATATGAAGTTATATAGTTACTGTAATTTCTCTGCATCAGTAATTAGCTTATGTGGGTAATATTGGTGGATTTGCATGCTTTGTTCACTTTGGGATTCATATCAGTGATCATAGGAGACGTGTTTCTGCTCTGTGGCAGCTTCATGTATTTAGTTATATTAAAGATAGTTTGTTATTAGACGACGGGGTTATGACACACAGCAGAGGCTCCTGGCTTGAGTCGAACCGGCAGAGTTGCAGTTATGTGACATCCACTTATTTGGCTACCGAGGTGGCAGCTGTAATTGATTATAAATCTCAGATATAGTAAATGCAGACTCAGTGGTTTATGTATTAGGGCTGTGTACTGACAATACGTATCATGACACAGGGTTTATAGTTCAACACATGTTACGATACTGTAAACAATTGTATCTGACATGGTTGAAAGCCTGTTTATTGATCTTCACAATGACGTCCATCTTGTGAGGATCATGTATTAGTGGGAACAGCAGCACAGCTGATTATGTGGGTAGCACCCACAGTGAAATTAGCCAAAATCTGCTGCCAGTGCTGAACAGTGTATTCTCCTGTTGGTGTTGAGTTTAGTGGTCTTCCTGGGACGCCCACTTCACAGTCTGTGTTTGACGTCACCGGTTTCCCTTAACTTGGCCTCCAGTCTGGAGACGGTACCAGGGCCGGACGTGATGCTGCAGCCTGGTTTGGGTTTGGTAGGCCCCATGAACACAGACCCCGAGTCAGGACCAACCAGGACCAAGGAGAATACTCTGTTTAGCACTGGCAGAGAGATTTTGGCTAATTTCACTGTGGGCGCTACCCACACAATCAGCTGTGCTGCTCCTCCCACTAATACATGATGATATATGACTCATGACACAAATGTTAACCCTTTCTAGAGAGGTGAGACCGCATAGCGTCTGATGTTAACAAGCTCAGAGAGCTCACTGGTTGCTTTTTGGGAAAACAGATCCAGTTTTGAGGCTGTGACTTGGACCTAATGTTGGTTCATTAGTGGTATTCAGTGGGAGTACATGTTCCTGTTCATGCTGCTGGTTTCTTTCTGAATGCTGAGTTACTGAGATGAAAACTGAAGCTCTCAGGAAGGTACCTGAACGCTCCTCATCCAACGACGACGCATAGCTTGGACCAAACTAGGGCTGCACGTTATGGCCAAAATGATAATCACGATTATTTGGATCAATATTGAAACTGAGATTATTCATTAATTTTAGTGACAACATATTTTTTCTTTCACATTAAAATAAACAGAGCGCTGTTTCCATGCTGTGCTACATTCCTGTTAAATGTTGGAAAATAATTATTTAAGTAATTATATAGAATAATTATATATTCTCTTTATTATATAATTATCTATATAATTAAGAATTAAAATTATAATCATAAAATAATTCAGCTGTTAGTTTGATTTTGATCTGCAGCAGAGATTCCTGTGAGCAGAACACACATTTTAAACGTCAGTATCTCAGGTGATCATGTTCAGTTGTGAATTGAGGGAAGCCAGAATCGTAATCACGATTAATATTTGATTAACTGTGCAGCTCTCGAGCAAACACGCTGCAGCATTCAGCGGCGTGTGCTGTGTTGGAGCCTGTTTGAAGTGGTCACTGTGGCGTCATCATGCTCTGCAGCTTCTGGCTGTTTTATGACTCAGTTCATCAGAGACGTGTGTGTTTACTAGACCGCTGAAGAAGGCGTTTTAATAGCACTGCACTCTACCTGGCTCTTAGTCCAGCTCTGCTCTACAGCATACAGTAGTTACAGGCTGCGCTAGCCCCTGACCTGAGGCCAGCAGTCAGAGCTGTACATACTGAGATCAGTGCTGACCCAGTTCCTCATGAATTTCTCCAGAAAAATTCAGAAGAGTGTTTCTGTTCCTGATGCTTATTGGTCAGATCCTCTTCCTGTGCATCAGACGCTAAAACACTATCAACCGATTGGCTGTGGTCCAGTAACAGTGCCCCGTGAACGAGGAGGTGGCAGCAAGTCTGTATATCAGCTGTCAGAGGATATCTGAGGATGCTATTCTGAGCCAAAGCTGAGTATTTGTTCAAGAGGCCTCGAAGTATTTTATCTCTATAAAGCAAATATGTTGATATAATAAGGATGGATTTCTCTTTACTTAAGGTCATATAAATGGTTCTTCAGCGTGATGTCATTGAAGAACCATTTCTGGTTCTAAAAAGAAAGTTTCAGACAAAGGTTCTTTAAAGAATCGATTTCTCAAATGGTTCTTTAAAGAACCTAGAAAGGTGCCTCAAAGAACCATCAATAAAAGGTTCTCTCCTGTACTCCAGTACAACAGCAGGATTTGGTGTCACGCTCCCATTGTACTTCTGACTTCATAGGCCCTTTCTGGGATTTGTAGTATTAGCGGTTCTTGGACTATATACCGGCGGGCCAGCTCTAAAAGACATTTGATTTCATCTCGCGGGTTTGACACCAGTGATCTAGAGGTTCATTTGCATCCGACAGCTCAAACAAGAATCAAGAACCCTTTAATATCCCAAAAAAAAACAAAACAAATGTCAAACATGTAGAACCATCCATACATAAAAACGGTTCTTTAGTAGGTGATGGTTGTGATGGTAGGTGATGGAAACCATTATTTTTTCTGTATGTAAAGAAGGAGGAACCACAAATATCGTTTAATACAGATTGGCACCACATTCTGTGCATCCATATTAAAGACAATTAAAACACGATATTAGACAACGAGTCCGTCATCTTCAAACTTCAGAGACATTCCCGCTCAGCGACCTGCTTCTGCGGCACTAAAACCTGAAAGTCTGTTATGGTGGCGTTTCCTTTAAATGTCTGTTTTGTAACGATGTCTCCCCCCGACAGGAAATCAAGCTCTACATCGGTGAGCCAGGTGCAGGCCCAGGCCACGGAGGCTATGGCGGAACCAGCCTATACCGTACCGGTGTTCCGGCAGAGGTGAGTCCTGGACTACAGTCTGGCTGAGCCCAGTTCAGACGGCACAGTTCTTCAGTGTTACTAGTTGTTAGTACTTCAGTGATTATTGTTTTGGATTGGCAGGTGTTGATTGAAGTATTAATCTCAAAGATTTTCATTTAAATTAACGTCGTAAAGTCGCTCTCTGCCGTGGAATGAGGTAACATGGTGGTGACTGAGCCCACTGATGAACACCCTTGCATTTACAGTATTGTAAACTGGGTGTCTGGGGCAACATTACTGGTCCACATTCATGTCCGCAGGGGCGTTTTTTAGCACAGCGTTTAGCATTGGACACTGGATGGGCTGCCACTAGACACAAGGCTCCTGATTGGATGAACGGGGGCTCTGGGACATCAGATCCAAAAACAAACCTGCAATCACTACTTGTAGACTGTAGACTGTCATGTAGATTAGTTTAAAAAGCTCAAAATGAATTATTTTAGTGTTCATAAAATGCAAAATACATGTAAAAGTTTGCGAAAAATGTTTCAAAGTGTATTCAGTGTGAAGATAAACTAAAAGTGTAACAGGTAGTTGACAGTTAGTGACTCTGAAATGGTTAAACATAGTGTGTGGTTGGTAGATTGGGTCAATGTAAGTTGTGTGTTGGTAGGACTGATGATGAGGGGACTGAGGAGTACCAGCGAGTGAGCAAGAAAGTTGGGAAAGGACTGACTGTTATCCAGGAGGAGCTCCACAGGATGAGGATGGCCACCAAGGCCCAGGTGGATAGTCTTGCTCTCCAGAGAGAGGTAAGCAGCCAGGTGGTATCTAATGATCTTATAATAGTGTTTTATTATTTATACCATATATGGAACCAAATCATAAAGTTTAGTATTATTACCTGCAAACCACCCAATAGCTTTCATGAGCTTTGATAGTGTTTTAGCAGTGAAATAACACAGATCAAATCATTTCGCCATTATTTATCAAACATTTTACATTACACATATGCAGATGACACTCAGCTGTATGTTTACCTGTTTCGAACCACCTGATCTTGTTGATACATTGCAACACACTTATTCAAAGGGGTCCCTCGATCTCTGAGCTCCAGATGTGTGGATGTAAATGGGTTCTCTGGGTCCCCACCAGTCTCCCCTTTACAGACATGCCCACTTTATGATAGTCCCAGTCAGTATAAATGTGTCATTGTCTCCTAGTCTAAATGGTGTATCTGAATATTTCTACATACTGGGTCCCTGAACAGTGTTGAATCCAGCTGGGTCTCAGTGTGAAGCCGAGACTCTGGTGGATCAATGAGTCCAACTGGATTCATGTGTGATGATGTTAGTCCCCATAGGAGCCATTTCATTGATCACTGTATAAAATGACCTGTGGTGACCTCTAGGATAATCACAGCCTCATGCGACTTTACAGTCACAAACTAGAGACCTACTACTACTACTACTACTACTACTACCACTACCACTACTACTACTACTACTACTACTACTACTACTACAGAGGATGGGGTCTTTTCTAGCTACTCTGACTATCAGGGGGTTTCTGAGACCTTTACGCAACACTAGTGATCAACATCCAATCAATGAAAAATACAGAAATCTCCAAACATCAAAAGTTTTTGATCCCAAATCCCAGCATGTCTTATTCCATGGTGTTCCTCAAGGTCTCGATGTCTTAATGTGGTATTTTGGAGGATTGTTGATCATTTTTATCAATTCTCCAGTCGTAAAAAAAATGGTTCAATTTAGCACCAAATCTGTGGAACAAATGGTATTAACCCCAAATTACTATAATATCATGGGAATTACCCTCATATACTTCTATCATAATGTTCTAAACTCTATACACTTTCACAGTTATTTTTAGATAATTCATTCATTGATATTTATTTCAGATTTATGACTAGAACAACTTGATCTCAGAGCTGAGCAGCATCTCAGATTAATCTCCAGTTCCAGCTTTCAGATGATGTTCACCACTAATATCAGACATCTACTGTTGACCTGCTGTCTCCCCCTAAAGACCTCCTGGACCCCCTAAAGAAGACTAAAACAGGTCTATTGTGGGTCTCAGAGGGTTAATAATGGTTATTGTAAAGTGTTCATGTTAAAAGATGTCGGCTGCAGAGCTGACGTCGCCTCTTTAAGCCCTCTGCTTCAGGGCAGATTTCAGATCAGTTGATGTCAGCTGGGAAATGCTGATGATGACAACATGTTGGCATAGACGGGTTTTATAATGACGTCTTAATTTCACTGTGCTATATGCATTCACTCGATGCAGTCTGCTCTCTCCAGGTGAAGAGCATGATGTACAAGAGGGTGGATTTGTTGGAGGAAATCCCCAAGATGCCGGACTTCGTGGTCGCCCTGCGGCCCCACACCGTGTGGGAGAAGACGCCCGTCAAGCTGTTCTGCACTGTGGAGGGAAACCCGAGGCCCGTTGTCAAATGGTCAGAATATTCACATCTCACAGGAGAGGGTCAGAGATAGATTTGACCTCAGTTTAATGGCAGCTGCAGTTTGCCAGTTAGCTGTAGTTAGCTAGTCAGGTGTAGTTTGATAGTTTGGTGTAGTTAGCTAGTTAGCTGCAGTTGATAGCCCAACTTTTCACGGATAATTTTTTAACTTTAATTATACCCTCCCAGTGTAGCCGTCATCTGTAAATATACAGTTCAAGGTTCAAGGTGAGCGCTGACTGCTGGCTGTTTGCAGGTATAAAGGAGGAGTACCAGTCGACCCGCTGAGCGCTCCAGGAAAGTACAAGATTGAAAACAAGTATGGAGTCCACGGTTTGATCATTAGCAGGTACCACACCAACACTCTGCAGACAGCACACCGAACTTCCTTTAAAACACACCGATCTTCATTTAAACACACTGAACTTCATTTAAACACACTGAACTTCATTTAAAACACACTGAACTTCCTTTAAAACACACCAAACTTCGTTTAAACACACTGAACTTCATTTAAACACACTGAACTTCATTTAAACACACTGAACTTCATTTAAACACACTGATCTTCATTTAAACACACTGAACTTCATTTAAAACACACTGAACTTCCTTTAAACACACTGAACTTCATTTAAACACACTGAACTTCATTTAAACACACTGAACTTCATTTAAAACACACTGAACTTCCTTTAAACACACTGAACTTCATTTAAAACACACTGAACTTCCTTTAAACACACTGAACTTCATTTAAACACACTGATCTTCATTTAAACACACTGAACTTCCTTTAAACACACTGAACTTCATTTAAAACACACTGAACTTCCTTTAAACACACTGAACTTCATTTAAACACACTGAACTTCATTTAAAACACACTGAACTTCATTTAAACACACTGAACTTCATTTAAAACACACTGAACTTCATTTAAACACACTGAACTTCATTTAAACACACTGATCTTCATTTAAACACACTGAACTTCATTTAAAACACACTGAACTTCCTTTAAACACACTGAACTTCATTTAAAACACACTGAACTTCCTTTAAACACACTGAACTTCCTTTAAAACACACCAAACTTCGTTTAAACACACTGAACTTCATTTAAACACACTGAACTTCATTTAAACACACTGAACTTCATTTAAAACACACTGAACTTCCTTTAAACACACTGAACTTCATTTAAAACACACTGAACTTCATTTAAAACACACTGAACTTCATTTAAACACACTGAACTTCATTTAAAACACACTGAACTTCATTTAAACACACTGAACTTCATTTAAACACACTGAACTTCATTTAAAACACACTGAACTTCATTTAAACACACTGAACTTCATTTAAAACACACTGAACTTCCTTTAAACACACTGAACTTCATTTAAAACACACTGAACTTCCTTTAAACACACTGAACTTCCTTTAAAACACACCAAACTTCGTTTAAACACACTGAACTTCATTTAAACACACTGAACTTCATTTAAAACACACTGAACTTCCTTTAAACACACTGAACTTCATTTAAACACACTGAACTTCCTTTAAACACACTGAACTTCATTTAAAACACACTGAACTTCATTTAAAACACACTGAACTTCATTTAAACACACTGAACTTCATTTAAAACACACTGAACTTCATTTAAACACACTGAACTTCATTTAAACACACTGAACTTCATTTAAAACACACTGAACTTCCTTTAAACACACTGAACTTCATTTAAACACACTGAACTTCATTTAAACACACTGAACTTCATTTAAACACACTGAACTTCATTTAAACACACTGAACTTCATTTAAACACACTGAACTTCATTTAAACACACTGAACTTCATTTAAACACACTGAACTTCATTTAAAACACACTGAACTTCCTTTAAACACACTGAACTTCATTTAAAACACACTGAACTTCGTTTAAAACACACTGAACTTCATTTAAAACACACTGAACTTCATTTAAACACACTGAACTTCATTTAAACACACTGAACTTCATTTAAAACACACTGAACTTCCTTTAAACACACTGAACTTCATTTAAAACACACTGAACTTCGTTTAAACACACTGATAAAACAGAAGACTCAAAGAATAATCTCTGTGACTTTACCTTTATTGTTTGATATCTTAGCGCTCTACCTTTACTTTACCTTTATTGTTTGATATCTTAGCGCTCTACCTTTACTTTACCTTTATTGTTTGATATCTTAGCGCTCTACCTTTACTTTACCTTTATTGTTTGATATCTTAGCGCTCTACCTTTACTTTACCTTTATTGTTTGATATCTTAGCGCTCTACCTTTACTTTACCTTTATTGTTTGATATCTTAGCGCTCTACCTCTACTTTCCTTTTTGTTTGTTCTTGCGCTCTCTTTCTTTTTTTTGTTTGATTCTTGCGCTCTCCTTTCTTTCCTTTATTGTTTGTATCTTAGGTCTCCTTTCTTTATTTTTGTTTGATATCTTAGCGCTCTACCTTCACTTTACCTTTATTGTTTGATATCTTAGCGCTCTACCTTTCTTTACCTTTTTGTTTGATATCTTAGCGCTCTCCTTTACTTTACCTTTATTGTTTGATATCTTAGCGCTCTACCTTTCTTTACCTTTATTGTTTGATATCTTAGCGCTCTGCCTTCACTTTACCTTTATTGTTTGATATCTTAGCACTCTACCTTTACTTTACCTTTATTGTTTGATATCTTAGCGCTCTACCTCTACTTTACCTTTATTGTTTGATATCTTAGCGCTCTACCTTTACTTTACCTTTATTGTTTGATATCTTAGCGCTCTACCTTTACTTTACCTTTATTGTTTAATATCTTAGCGCTCTACCTTTACTTTACCTTTATTGTTTGATATCTTAGCGCTCTACCTCTACTTTACCTTTATTGTTTGATATCTTAGCGCTCTACCTTTACTTTACCTTTATTGTTTGATATCTTAGCGCTCTACCTTTACTTTACCTTTATTGTTTGATATCTTAGCGCTCTGCCTTCACTTTGGGTGTCTAAAGCTAAAGACGGTGGGCGTCTAGAGAGAGGGGACGAGGGAGGACTGATGGACGGAGGGGAAAGGCCCGGCTGTTTGTCATCTTCAAGACTCCTCAGCTGTTCATGTCAAAGTGCTGACATTAACGTCATTCGAGCTATGAATTCCTCCCTCTCTCTCTCTCTCTCTCTCTCTCTCTCTCTCTCTCTCTCTCTCTCTCTCTCTTTTACTGTGAGGCATTGAATGTCTCTGGTCCTCCCTCATTGCATTACAGGGTCAGCGAGGAGACTTTATGTCCCTGACTTTGTAAAAACGAAGTATTTTCTCGTTCAGAGTCTCAGTGAAAAGCTCTGTTAGAGCACAGACTCGGTTTACGTCGTCCACAGCTGAGGACATGGGTCGTCTTTTAAAATAGTCCGGTCCAGGGTGAAGGTCACATTTCTTCCTTCTATTCTCACCCGTCCACCGGACTCCTGCTTCTTCTTTTCACTGCTCTCCCCACATGTGAGCTCAGCTTTCTAAAGAGGCAGCGCATGATGTCTTCTGCTGTAATCAGAGGTTGACGTGAGGAGTTTACAGTTGACCTTGAAGAGCCACAGTGGAGCCACAGCCGGTCGTGTAGCCGGTCGTTCGGCCGGTCGCTCAGCCGGTCGCTCAGCCGGTCTTCCGGTTTGTCTCCGGCCTCCGGTTCGTGGGCGTTCCGCCCCCTCGTTCGGCCGGTCGTTCGGCTGGTCGCTCAGCCGGTCGTTCGGCCGGTTGTTCGGCTGGTCACTCAGCCAGTCGTTTAGCCGGTCGTTCGGCCGGTCGTTTAGCCTGTTGTTCGGCTGGATGTTCGGCTGGATGTTCATTGGTCATTCGGCCGATGGGCTGGAAAAAAATCACTTCATCTACGTTTTGATTGACAGGATGTGTAATTATAATAAATCATAATAGACTGATAAAAGGCACTACAATGGAACATCAGTCAGACACGAGGCAGTAAATAAGAGTATCTGTGACATTTAACAAATGAAATATTAACATCATGTTGATAATACACATGATTATAGAGTGTAAATAATCCAGTGCCTCTTAAATCACGCTTTTGTATGTATACTCGTATTTTGAGTGTAATTCATTTGCCAAAAAAGAGACAAAATGCGCAGAAAACAAGATGAATTTAACTTAGCATTTTTTTTTTACATTTTCTACAGATACCAAGATGTTTTGGCCAAAATAATTTTGTAATCAATATCTGATATTGTGACAGCCCTAATCACATGAAAATGCAAATTAGATGAACCACAGCAGTCAGTTTAATTAGTATACATATAGTTTCTGAATACAAAATAAAAAATGAAGTGCTGAGCATATTAATACTGAATATTCACTGAACATGGAAAGCTGTCGGTTATATTTCTGTAACTGTTTAAATGACATGCTGCCATGCTGCCTGGTCCTGTAGGTGTGCTGTGAGTGATACTGCTGAGTACAGCGCTGTGGCCACCAACCCACATGGTACGGCCACCAGCAAGGCTACCGTTATTGTGAAGAGTAAGTCCTTCTCTCGTTTTGCCTCAGTCATCTACACTGAACAGAAATATACACGCAACACTTGTTTTTCTCCCATTTTTATGTGCTGCAGTCAAAGATCTCAGACTTTTTCTATGTCCACTAAAGGCCTATTTCTCTTAAATGTTGTTCAAAGATTTGTCTAAATCTGTGTTAGTGAGCACTTCTCCTTTGCTGAAATAATCTCAGGTGGCAGATCAATTGGACTGCTGATTAGACAGCAGGATTATTGCACAGGTGTGCCTTAGACTGTCACAATAAAAGTCCACCCTAAAATGTTCAGTTTTATCAAACAGCACGATGCCACAGAATGTCCCTCAGAGCTATTATTATTATTATTATTATTGTTATTATTATTATTATTATTATATAGTACCATTCTTCACCTGTCACGTTTCTCTCTATAACCATCATACTCTTTCCTTCACAGGACCAGCAGGAGCCGGGGAGTACAGCCATCTTGGTTTAGGTGAGGGGGGGGCAGTGGTTTTGGTTATCAGGCTCAAACTCAACCAGGTCACCCACGTGGGACCAGCTGGATACTAATAGCAGAGCATGTGAGCGGCCTGATTAGCTGTGGAAACTACTGCGAGACGCCGTTTTCCTCGTCCAGACGCAGACACTCTCACTTCATGTGTTTGTGGTTAGTAATGCAACAGGTGTTTCAGTGGATGGGTCCAGTTAGGGATTTAAAAACTGCTGAAACACATTCAATAGATTCATTATGAGTCCAGACACTGGATGAGTGCTATTATGGTGCCGGTCTTCAGCCAGTCAGCGAAACAAAAGGATGTTTGTCACCTTGTTTTAAGAAAAACATCTTTTCAAGGTGAAGGTCAAGCAGAACCACGCAGACAGCAAACAAAAACAGTAAGTATCTTATTCAAGGCAATAAATACAAAAAGGCTTCCAACATTACATTACAGTGCACTGTAATGGCATCCATATAGGCAATGTCATGGAAAAGTACAACATTACCCAAACCGCTGGCCTCTTACTGGAGCTCGCTGTTAGCGTGGAAATGCTTCCCACCCCTGGTGCTGACCCGGTGAAGGTACACGCTCGTACATGCTGGCGTCTGCTCCTGATTTCAAAGGAACCAACATGGCAACTCGTTTGGACACTTCCTGTTACGTCACAGATGCAGTTCACTGAAATATGTTTCTGAAAACATCTGAGATGAGGAATAAACCATAAAGTTGCTCAATCTGTCTTCATTTTAAATCGACAACGATTAGTTTAAATGTTTTTCAGGAGTTTCCAGAGCAGCGAGTCGCCTTTTGTAATGGTTCATGGGATGAGTAGTTCCCTCAGTTTTAAAATAATTATGCACATGTTGTTGTTTTTTTTTGCTCCAAATCAAATGTTTTATAGTCACAATGCATCTCGTAGCTGGTTGAGAAGGAAATGCTTCTATCAAGAGTTCGAAGCAGGAACCGAGCCGACCAGCTACGAGATGCATCACGACTATGAAATGTACTGTAGCAGCAGTAGAGTAAATTAAATCGACAGCAGTTCCTAAACAGAGGTCTGGTAATTTAACCACATCTGTACTTGACTTAACTATCATTTTGAATCCTGCACATTTTACATAATGTCCACCTTTAAAATACGCCACCAGTAAGTGTGTTATGAGATGTTAATGATTATTAATGTCTTGCTCAGTGCCCCATCTGACTGAGATCCACGCCAGTAAGCTGGAGATCAGCCTCCTCGATCGCTTCCCAGTGGCCTTTGGTGTGGAGGGCGCCTCCATCAGTCTGGTGTGTACCATGGTGGTCGTCCCCGACCTCCCCAACCTACCCCCCTCGCCCAGTGGTACAGAGACGGTAAGACATTCATTCATTCATTTGTTCAGTCAACGTTCTGCTCAAAGGCACATCAGCATTGTTCCTTTTCATTATTTTGATTTAATTCAACTGTCTCTGTAGCTTCCTCAGTGTCAGATGGCTGTGTGTTAATTCACTACCTTGTTTGCTGACAGATAAACTACTGAAACCGAGTACGCTGGTGGAGATGTCGGTGGGTGGAGGAGCGGCTCGTTTGACGCTGCCTCACCTGGCCAAGGACGACGAGGGTCTCTACACCCTCCGCATCTTCACAAAGGACGGCACCGCCGAGCACAGCGCCTACCTCTTCGTTTCAGGTAGGACATACAGTGTATGTATACGTACGTGTATATATATTATATATATTTAACACCTAGAGGCCATCACCATGTTGGGCCACTTCTTGGAAATCTATTGGATAAGATAAGATAAGATGAACCTTTATTAAGCCCCGGAGGGAAATTCGGGTGTCTTAACAATTCGGGTGTGTTAGCAAAAGGCCAAAACACAACAACCACAGAACAAACAGAGGGAAAATGTAAACTGAGCAGTGATGGTCGCTCCTGACTCAGCAAACAGTGGAAACCACCCAAAGAAATTCAAACATCATCTCATGCACGAGTCTGTGCAGCAAGATGGTCCCAGGTTTGAATCCAGCTTGGGCCTTTTCTATGTGGAGTCTGCATGTTCTCCCGTGTTAACGTGGGTTTTCTCCGGGTGCTCCGGTTTCCTCCCACAGTCCAAAGACATGCAGGTTTGTGCACCGTTTAACTAGTAAAAGTGGACACACCATAAATTCACTTTAGACCCTGAGCTATAGATGGTTAAAACAGGGCCATACAAAGTGTGTTTGATGCCTCTGATTTCCTGTTTTTTTTAGTTTTGTTCTCATCTCTCCATCCATCTATCTATCTGCAACTCTTCCTGTCCTCCACTATCCCTCCTTCTTCCCTCCGTACCTTATGTCCTTATTCCCTCGCTCCCTAGATGCCCCCCCCTCTGTGGCCGGGGCCCCTGGTGCACCAATGAGTGTAAAGGCATACGACATCAACTCGGACTACGTTCTGGTTGCCTGGAAACCCCCCAACACCGTCAACGAGGCGCCAATCACCGGATACTTTGTGGATCGGTCAGTCTGCACCCTCTGATCTGTCAGGCCGTCTTTTTATAACTCTGCACACTAATACAGTCAAATTACACCACACTGTATGATGTGATGTCATAGTTTTTACTCAAAGCTGCACACATCAATATTTGAACGGATATTAATTTTAGATCCAGTGACTCCAGTGTAATGTTAGCTGATGGTTTTGCTCTGTATGGGTCAGTGTCACCTTGTTGTGGCTCAAACTGCTGAAAAAGTTAATGGTGGTTCTGATAGAAAGGAGTCAGAGCACACAGATATTGGATCAGTTTGGTGTGTACGAGGCTGTGTGGCGGTCAGGGTGACCACGCTGAGGTTGACATTTTCTTCTCGCTGTAGGTGTGAAGCCGGCAGCGACACCTGGGTCCAGTGCAACGACGCCCCCGTGAAGGTTTGTAAATACCCAGCGCATGGCCTGAAAGTGGGCCACTCCTACCACTTCCGGGTCAGAGCCGTGAACAGCGCCGGCATCAGCAGGCCGTCCCGCAAGTCGGACAAAGTGACCGCCCTCGACCCCGCCGAGAGCGAGAGGCTGCAAGGTACCGACGAAGGTAAATACTGAACACAAACCGGCAGCTTACGGCTGCTTCCTAACGACTCTGTGGTTGTTGTCGTTTCCTGCAACAGTGATTAAAATCGAAGGGAAATACGACATAGTGATCAAGGACGATGACCTGGAAGGTACTGTAGTCCACAAAGACTGACCTGGGTTCAGAGATTTAATCTTTTTAAACCACCAAATACTAACATGTGACCCTCCTCCCAAACCTCATCAGAATAACACATCCAACGCTTAACTCTGTTTAACGCTGTTTAACGTTGTTTAACGTTGTTTAACATTTCTAATATGATGGTGAAAATTTGACAGAACCACATAAATAAAAATGGAGTTATGAAGATTAATCTCACAAACCTGGAAAAAGACATCAGTATCTGGAGAGAAAAGTCAAAGTTTGGTAAAAAGTCCAGATTATTTTCTGAAATCAGAGTTTTCTCTTAAATCTCAGAAATTCTGACTTTTTATTTGTCACCATGTCAGAAATGTAATGACACCTTTAATTTTCAGCCACGAACCAAATCAGAACTCAGCAGTGGTGGAAAGTAACTAAGTACAGTACTCGAGTACTCCACCTATGTACATGTTTGAGGTACTTGAGTTTTATGTCACTTTATATTTCTACTCCACCTACCATTCAATAATCTGTACTAATAATACAAATAGATTAATAATCAACAACTAAATGATGATGTATTATTACAGATTAAGATAAAACTTTATTGATCGTGGTAATTAATTATTTTAAAGTAATTCAGAGTAGCTCCACCTTTACCAGCAGCAACTTTAAAGGGATATACACATTAATACATGCATTAGTCTTTCTATTGTACTTACTCTTGTAACAGAGTATTTTTACACTGTAGTATTAATATTTTACATAAGTAAGAGATTTGAGTACTACTCTGACTACCACAGGAATTCTGAGATTGATATAAAGTCATGATATTGAATATACAGTCCTGTATTTTTCGCACTATAAGCGCACTTAAAATCCTTTAATTTTCTTAAAAACTGACAGTGTGTCTTATAGTGTGAAAATACTTGTGTGTGTGTGTGTGTGTGTGTGTGTGTGTGTGTGTGTGTGTGTGTACTGTATATATAATATAATATAACGGGTTTTTTTATTCTTTGATTTGTTTTACTTGTGAGTTTTCGTCACAGTTCAGATTAATCTCTGAACATAAACATTAGTTTTTACATCACATACAGGTCTTTATTGACACCAGACAAACTTCTCTCAAATGTTAAAATTAAAACATTTACAAAACAAAATGACCCATAAACACATCACACAGTCATACCAAACCTAATCTAACACTTACTGCCAAATTACCTCAATATTTACCTCCAAATGTATCAAATATTATTTTATTATAGACATGATTTGATGATTATATGCTAAAATATCTAAAGGTAATGGTTATATCTAAAGGTTCAAATAGAGGCTGAGGATGAGGAGCAGCTGCTCTTCATCAAACTACTAGAAGACTCTTGTGATCAGGAACAAACCTCCCCACTGTGACTGACTGTCTCCACTAATGTAGCCTGGTGGCTGATGTCAGGATTCAGGGAGGTTTATAACACATTTGTTATTATCGATTTATCAGCAGACATGGAAATAAAGCAGATCAATTAAGTATTCAATAAATTACCAGCTATTTATTACTGCTTATTGGGAAATAGTGGAATGTAATTATTAAATCTATTTTTTGATAAATGCCGAGGTAAATATTGGGGTAATTTGGCAGTAGCTGACTACCTTGAACTCTGGAGTGTTCCTGTAATCCGTCCTCTGCTCTACCTGGTTCATTATAACGTGACCCAGAACAAACCATCTCCCATCCTCCTCCCCTCCTAACCGCCGTGGTGCCGTCTTTGATTTAACTCTTCCATTCACACTTTAATCCACTGAAGTGTTTTTGATTAAACCACTTCAAGTGTGTCGAGTATCTCCTCCCCTACTTTATAGCAAACTTTTAACACAAAAACTAAAAACTGTGTTGGTGTCATTTTTCACATGAGGCTTTTGCAGAAGTCCCACATTTTACTGTATTGAACTCCATCATTTCCAAACTTATGTTTCTTTGGCGTTTTAAAGGGCTAAATGTTAAATAACTTCAGTATCTATACCTGTTAGATTTCATTGCTTTCTCTAATTCCTCACCTTTCCTTAAAGCTGAAACATGGTGTTATCTGTCCATACTCTGAGCTAAAGGAGGTGACATCTGTACACAGATAAAGGTTGATAGGTTTGGTAGCATGCAGCAGCTCTCCTGTGGCTATGGATATGTTGTTGTTGGTAAATGCTAATAAAATAAGAACCAACATTAGGTCAGAATAATGACCAAAATATTCACTGTTAAGCTTTTTAGAAAAAAACTCTGTGTAAGAAAAGACATTATCTTAAAAGAGCTTAAAAGGAGACAGGACTTACTGTAAAGGGATAGTTCAGGTGTTTTAAAGTGGGGTTGTATGAGGTACTCATTCATAGTCAGTGTATTACCTGCAGTAGACAAACAGACAGGAGTACCAGCACAAGAGCAAAGTAACGTACTGCTGTGGACCTACAAATAATCTATAATAATCTATATTTAGAATAATTTCACAGCTTCACCTCGCCGTCACACAGGAGGATCTGAAGCCGTTTTCTATACTCTTTTTAAAGCCACCAGACTCCTTTTACACAAACAGTAATTTTACCTCTCAGACCACTGGTGGCCTACTGATGCCTCGATGGGTTAATCTGCGTTATCATGTGAGCCTCTGGACCACCAAAGTCATGCAATAATACAAACAAGCTCGCAGACTGATGCAGCTTCCATGTTTTATGAGGTAAAATTGCTGTTTTTTTCAATGGAGTCTGGTGGCTTTGACGAGAGCATACAGGCTTCATTTCCCAGTCAGAAAGGGCTGTCGGACGGCAAGTTAAAGAGATATTCTAAATTTAATGTACAGTGATATAGATTTGTTAAGGTTGGCCTTTCTTTAGGTAAAAATACAGTTTTTATCAAAGGAGTGTTGTGGCTTTGAGGAGCCATTTTGTAGGTGTCTAAAACACGTTTACCTGCTGCTTCTGTCCACAGCAGTGCTTTGGTTTGCTTCCATGCTTATACTTCATCTACTGTAGTAATACTGACGATAGAGAAGAACCTCCAGGGTTCCCGCGAGGTCTCAAAGAAGTAAAAAAATACAAAGTAAAAGGAAAACATTTAGAGTTTTTGACAGTTGTAATTTAGTACAACACTGAAGTGAAAACAATGCTCTGTTTATTTAAATATCAATTTGTAATAAAAAAATATTTTGTCCCCAAAATGTAGGAATTTTTGTGAAAATAATTGTGATCTCAATGTTGATCAAAATAGTTGTGATTAGTATTTTGGCCATAATGGCGCAGCCCTAATGCACGTATGGCTGGAGAACAGTGAAGTTAGTGCGTGGTTGAAGTCGGTGTCTGGAAACGTATTTGAAGCCTCTGCAAGAAAACTCTGAAACTTGGATCATTGGGCATCATGTCTTTGGAGTCGCATGACAGAAAACATAAAGCTGGTTGTAAAAACCAGCATCAAACGGCTGCAATCAGCCAGTCCTGATCCCCGTCTGGATCCAGAGCATCAGCTCCGGTCGACCTCCGGACAGCGTTTGGAGCTCCACCTCCACTAGAAGCTGAGCTGGTCTGGACTAAACACTCAGGAACGAAGCATCAGTCACACAGCAGCAACGACCAGACTGAGGATCCAGTTTTCTGTCATATCTTTAGCACCTTCTCACCAGTATGGACATGAAATAGGTCTTAAGTTGCATTCATAGTGGTCTAAAGAAGTTTTAAATTTGACTTGTTGAAACCTGCTGTACCTCAAACAATCCTACTTCACATCTCTTTAAGCTCATTATGTGAATTAGAAGCTGCAGCTGTCAGACAACCAGGGATGTAAACTCTATTTATTAATATAACATTATGAAATACAGTCTTAAAAACCCCTCAGCCCAATAAATACATAATGTGGGACTTCTGCATCAGGTGCTGCTGTATGTACTGTAGGCCTCAACACCGTTCACTCCCAATCTAGGCTACGTAACGATACCGGGGGAGCCCACCGATGTGCACGCATCCGAGGTTTTCAAATCGTATGTGGTGCTGAGCTGGACTCCTCCCAGCCCTCGCGGACGAGCGCCGCTGTGGTACGTCGTCGAGAAGGTGTGTGTCACTTCACCGCTGGCCATCCATTTCCATCAATGTAGCCCACTGTGAACAATAACTACACTGTGGTGGAGACATAAAGAAGACAGTGACCTCTTAAACTTAGTTTTGTCTTTTTCCCTAACATACACGACAGCATCACTTGCTTGTCCCAACACCTCAGTGAAGCTGTACGATGCTAACGTAGAGGGAAACTTTCATATATATGTATATTGTTTTTTGGCTGCACCATTATATCAAATGGTGATGCATCAGCTGACACACACATTTCCCCCAGAATTCATCGTAATACATTCAGCTGCTTGAGATCATTAAGGTTAAGATCATAAAGGTTCATCTCTTATCTTATCATTAGAAAGGATTCAGTAGGTGTGAACAGTAGTTTTCTGCTTCATATGTACATAAAGATGATTTACTGCTGAGTCCATCACAGTTTAAGAGGTTACATGTGTTTTTTATTTCCAGACCTATAAACATGAAAGCACTATAAACTCGCCATTATCACCTGTGTGGTTGGGGCTCCAAAAATACAAATTTGAATTTCACAAACCTCACAATGAATCCATGTGGTAGAAATGCAGATAATAAGGTAGAACAACATCTATGAAGGTTCTCAGTCATCCAGGTCATAGTGTCCCAGTAAGGGTTAAATCAGCAGACTTGGTTTCACTGCTCATCCACGAAGCTTCTTCTTATCGGACTACCTGGCAGGAACTTAACGTCTGCGGGGTCGTTAGCAGGATCACAGAAACCACTAACCTCAGGACACTCTTTGAGGAGTGCATATCTTGGACAGGGAGGACAGGTTTGAAAGAGGAGTGAAAGAAGACATCCATCTGCAGCCAGGTCGATCCCAGCTGGCATTGGAAGAAGGTGGGGTACATCCTGGACAGGTTGCCCGTGCATCACATTTAGAGTCATCAGTTAACCAGAAAGCTGGAGAAAACCCTTATGGACATGCAAAGTCCACACAGAGGGGCCGGATCCGAACCCGCAGCCCTCAGTGCTCACCGCTGTGAAAGAAGCCATCTGTGTTGAAGTAGAGCAGTCATCACTCAGCAGAGGAGGAGACCACCTGTCCACCCACAGCGCTGTCCTGCGGTCCCCTCCCCAGAGATTTAACCACCGTTCACACCTGGTATCAGCTGACTCTAACGACCCATAACTACAGTCATCACATGAGCACCAGTGACTGAGTGGTTCTATCATCCTGCTGACGACCCCACAGAGCTTAAATTCCTGCCACTGAGTCCAGCTGCTGCTGATTTAACCCTCACTAGGAAGGTAAAACAGCTGATATACTGGCAGGATCAATATTACCAGTCAATACTGGTACAGATATATAGACATTTGTATGTCGTAATCAGGGCTGTCAGATACTTAATATAGGTATTCACAACTAATCGCAAAATAATGTTTTTTATCTGTTCAAAATGAGCCTTAAAGGAGATTCATCTGGTATTTATTACTCTTACTCACCATTCAAAGCCAGATATTGTCCAGAAACCCTCCTAGGTTCTGACTTTAGCATCAACAATCTGCTCCAATCAGAACATGACAAACTGCAGCCCAACAGGCAACAACAGCTGTCAGTGTGTCAGAGTGCTGACTGGACTAGGACTTGATCCAGATTGACTGGGACTATCAGAAAGTGGTCATGTCTGTAAAGGGGAGACTGGTGGGGACCCAGAGAACCCATTTACATCCACACATCTGGAGGTCAGAGGTCAACGGTCCCCTTTAGAGATGGTTATGGCAGTTTTTCTTTGCCAAAACGTTGTGTAAGTTTGGAGCAACAAGCTCCGATGGATTCATGAGGTTCTCTAGTTTCAGATGAGATCAATATCTTCACTCAGACTTTAAAACTGAGCTGCTACTAATATTTGGCAGATTATTATTATCAGATTAGAGACTTCTGCCTAAAAATAGATAAATAATATATAATATAATAATATAAAATAAGAACTGAGTTGAGCCCCAACACCTAACGAAGCTCCTCTTTGTGTTTGTGCTACATTGATGAGGTTTTTTCAGATGGCTGTATACCTTCTCATGCCCCCCCCCCCCCCCCCCCCCCAATTCTCCCACAGTGCTTAGCGGGCACTGGAGCATGGCAGCGGATCAACACGGCAGTCAAACTGCACTCCCCTCGTTACCCCATTTTTGATTTGCAAGACGGGCAAAAGTACCAGTTCAGAGTGTATTCGGTCAACTTGTACGGTTCCAGCGAGGCCTCGACGCCCTCTGAGCCCATCCAGAAGGTGGATGAGGACGGTAAGGGCTGTCAGTGACCTTCAGACTCATATCACATACAGTTTACTGCAATACACCCTGATAGACATACAGTCTACTGCAATACACCCAGATAGACATACAGCATGCTGCAATACACCCAGGTAGACATACAGTCTACTGCAATACACCCAGAAAGACATACAGCATGCTGCAATACACCCAGATAGACATACAGTCTACTGCAATACACCCAGATAGACATACAGCATACTGCAATACACCCAGATAGACATACAGCATACTGCAATACACCCTGATAGACATACAGTCTACTGCAATACACCCAGATAGACATACAGCATGCTGCAATACACCCAGGTAGACATACAGCATACTGCAATACACCCAGATAAACTTACAGTCTACTGCAATACACCCATATAAATATACAGTCTACTGCAATGCACCCAGATAGACATACAGCATATTGCAATACACCCAGATAAACTTACAGTCTACTGCAATACACCCAGATAAATATACAGTCTACTGCAATACACCCAGATAGACATACAGCATCTGCAATACACCCAGATAGACATACATAAAAACATTTAATTATGGTTTGAGAGCAACAAGATGATTTATTAAGAGATGAGCTTTATTTTGCTTTATTTTTTCAGGACATCAATATGTCACATTTTATTGAAATATTCAAATTTCTTTAATGATACACTTCCTGTTTTTTTTTTGTTTTGTTTTTTACAGCGTCCCAAATTATTCTTGATGTCACTGTTGAACTGTGATGATGGATAAAAAGGTGTATGTATGGTCTTCCCCCTGAGTGTCAGTATTTAGTTTAATATGCATGGAGAAAAAATAAGTGGTGAAATCAAATTTTGGACAAAAGGACGACAGTGTATTATGGTCATTGAGCTGGGGGGGGGATAATATTAATATTAACATTAATATTAACGTAATTCAGTGAAAACAGATTAAAGGGACACTATGTACGACACAGCGACACCTGTGGCCGTTAAATGCATGAAATCGTCAAACTGAGCTGCTGTTGAAAGTGAGTCACTTTGTGTTTCAGGTACTGAGCTGCCGGTTGGTACGTACAGTTTAATGGAAACACCTTTTTAAGAGCACTGTTTCACTGCTGTAACTCTCCACGGTGTGTGGTGTAACCAGAGCACACAGGACAAGAACACTTCTATCCACTTCTTTGTGTTGTGGCATATTTAAAGTTACTGTGAGGAACCTTTAACTGGTTCTGAAACAGTCTCAGTTTAGTCCTGATGTCTCTTTGTGACCTACATCAGTAAACCAGACCCTCGGAGAGAAGACTGGCCTTTTCTACATAGTTATTCTTAATGCTGCTCATCGGTACCACCGGGTCGGAGTCCACGCACAACCAGTTGAAATCCTGCAGGTTCACCAGGAAGTCCTCCAGCTCAGAGTCCAGCAGGGCAGACCGTGGGCAAACCCAGATCCAGCTTCGCTGGCACAGACGCCTGGCTGCTGGAGGACCAGGCTGTATTACTTGGCCCGCTGGAGGGAAGGGAGGCACTGGAGAACCAGAACCAGGACTGCATGGCGCAGACTGACAGACCCTGCTGCAGTAAAATGAGAGGTTTTCTAAGGGAATCTGGTGCCCTGAAACAGTACCGCTGTAGTCCACAGGGACCACCAAAACCAGCACAGTTAAAGTTCCTCCGAGTAACTTTAAACTGCAGCACAAGTTTTATACATAGTTTCTCCATTAAACCCATCTGGTGATCCTGTCGTTCAGGTCTGATGTTGGCAGCTTGTATTCCTGCATGAATTTTGCATTTATTATATGCCAAATGTGAAAATTGCATATTTTACATCAAACTTCTATCTAAGCATCAGAACTTGTCACCGATCTTCTTACACTCAGGTTTACAGTCTGCCTGAACTCTATGGAGAGGCCGAACTAAACCTAGACCTGTGATGGCTTCACTTTTCTTTAAAACCAACCTCACGTGTTGTTTGACCCAAACTCACAGCTCACGTTACTGTGAAAACACCACCCGGACCTTTGCATGTTTTACAGGCAGCAGCTGTAGGTGGAGGACACACAATGTGCAGGTCGGACCAGACAGCTACAGATAATTATTAGCGTTTCTGTTCTGTGTAGATCAAATAGATGTGAATCAGTGCCTTGCCTCAGAAAGTTTAGATGGTCGCAGGTTTGAAACTGTGATGACAGCTGATCTGAATCATCCTGATGTGATAAATCGTTCATTACTTCAGATGTTGAATGTTGAAATGTTTTTCCTTCCACATACAATTTCTTAAATGATCCATTTCTAAACACAGAAACTGAATCTAAATGAAACCAGCATTATATTAATAATTATTAATAATTATAATAATAACCTCTCTCCCCCTGAACAGGAGTCCCCTCTGTTCCCGGTCAGGTCGTCGCCACCAGAAACACCAAGTCCTCGGTGTTTGTGCAGTGGGAGGCGCCCAAACATCCGAAGAACCTCATGGGGTACTACATCGACGGGCGCATCGTCGGGTCCAAGGAGTGGTTCCCGTGTAACCACAAGCCCTTCAGACATACCAGGTCAGGGTTCAGGACTGACAGAGTCCTGCTGGGTCACATGTCAGGGAGACGTCCAAACGTTTATCCAGACACCAACTCATCAGTGTTATTTAGCCACTTATTTCTATCACAAACACGTTCTGCACAGCTCACGTTTTTACTCCTATTACTGTAACTCTGAAGTGTTTTGTGCTCTCAGGTTATACTTCAGTGATTTATTATGAACTATGTCCAGGCTGACAAAACTTTTACATTCTTTGCAACACAGCAGGTTGAACAAAAATCACAGTGTTTGATCAGATAACGGAGAGCCTCCTGAGGACTTTTTCTTTTTTTGAAAAGGGCCCATTATTGAGGGACAAAGGTGCAAATGACAGCTGCAAAATGGGCTGTAATGTTCTCGATATTAATGATAAATGAAAGAATGGCCACTGAAAGTCTTTGTTTTTACTACTGACAGGCTCGATTGAGTGTCTGACAACATTATAGAAAAAACCCCTTCAGAGAAATTAAACCTTTTTTGTTTCACTTTCTGTTTGGTATTGAGTCATGTGACCTGTACGGCGTGTAGTGTTGGTGTTGTTTATAGATTTACTAGATATTTATGTTATACTAGATATTTACTAGATTTAAATGGTCAGAGTTGGTTGTGTTGGAGCCCAGAAAGTGTATCTTTGTGTTATCTAAAAGATTTTCAATGTCATGGCTGAATATTTAGATTATTCACAAGCACTTTTAGTGGAGGCACATTGATGGAGAGGGGTTGGCACCGTCTGCACCACTGGACCAATGTCAAAACTCCAAACTGATGCAGGATGAACAAGCGCTCCACCTGTCTAAGTCTTAGCTAAGGTGTCGGAAACATAAACGATTCCAAAAGATAATAGAGAAGATTTCTGACTTCACACTTAGATCCAGGCATTATTTCACCAGGGTCTTTAATACTAAGCTTTCTGTCTCTGATGAAGGTCTGACCGGCCGAAAGCTGAGTGTTAAAGAATCTGGTGTAACACTGCAGAGGTCTAAGTGTACGGAAATCTGAAAAAAGCACATTTCTCTTTAATACCCCCTTTATCTATCTAATAATAATAATAATAATAAAGTTTATTTGTATAGCACCTTTCATACAGGAGTTGCAGCCCAAAGTGCTTCACAGCAGTAAAAACAGGTATAAGATGAGCATAAAATAATAAAGTAGTATAAGAAGAAGACACACTTTATTGGTCCCCTGAGGGGAAATTCAGGTTTTTCACTCTGTTGATTTTTTTTACACAGTACACACAGAAATTCATACATGCACAAACATTCACAGTATATACTGTACATGCATTAGAAGAGATGTCAGAGTGAGCGGTTGGGGGGTTTGTGTCTTGTTCAAGGGTACCTCATGCTCAGTACTTGGTCCTGTGGGGACTTGAACCTGTGACCTGGAACCTGCTTCCCAAGACAAGTCCCTACAGACTGAGCTGCCCCCCCCCAACAGATAAAACAGTAATGACAATAGCTTTCCTTTAACATGCAATCACAGTGAGCGTAAAAGTACATATCATAATTCACAATAATCACATTGTGAGTGTAAAGTGAGCAGAATGCATAAACAGGCGAAGACATGCGCTTTTCTGTACATTCACATTCTTTTCTGTACATTCACTTTTTCAACTCTGCATCCATGAATGTTAAAGAGCTTTTATATCCTCAGATCTGTTCTCAGCACTAATAGACTGATGTCGTATCTGTATGTACCGTACGTCCTAATGAAAATGAAACTGTGTGTTTCAGGTTTGTGGTTCACGGTCTGATCCCAGGGGAGAGCTACACCTTCCGAGTCCAAGCCGCCAACGTCTACGGCCTCAGTGAGGAGTCTCAGGAATCCTCTCCCATCGCCGTGGAGCCGGCGCTCGGTAACACCGACTGCCCCCTATAACACGCTCTGGTTCATACCGTAGACCTGCAGCTGAAGGCATCCTTCACTAAAACACTGATAAAGCCGGCAGGCTGCATAGAAAATATTAGATGTAAATCAAAAGCTTCAAAGGAACAGATGAGATTATTAGTGAATCTGCAGCTGAAAACACAAAGTTGATGTACATTTCATTATTCTATCCAGGTAAGGGGGTGGACTATGGTACGTATGAAATAGTTGGTTTTCTCCCACCTGACTTACTCACTTTGTGCACTTTCACTTTGCATTAAGTGCTTTAATCACAAGACTGTACTGTATATTTCTAGTGTCACCATTCACAATAGTAACAAAATGCTGCTGCACAAAAAAACACATAAAACTACTGTAGTTATTCAGCATAAGTACTAAAAGCTCTCTGCTAAATGTGTTTTTCTGATGCCCATGTGTGTAATGCATTATATGTTATTATGTATAATGCTTATAGTACTGTGTTATTATAGTTAGAAGCACTCATAGATATGCATAATGCTTTATAATCATAACACACTGTAAAGCATTTTATAATGAAGTATCATAGTAACATAACAATAACATGACTGGATTGCTAGCTAGTCTTGTTAAATCAATGTACTATAAAATACTTCAATAATTATAGATAAATGATAAAATGAATATTTTTTTAGTATTATATTTCTGGCTCGTCGTAGCTAAGGTTCGTCCTATGTACTGGAGCAGTGAACGTTTTCATTACATAATTGAACCTTATTGGACAGTACTGATTGTTCCAGGTGTTATTAAACGCTCAGGTGTTACCAGGGAAATCAGTGACTTATGGCTTGTGAAAAGCTTAAAATTTTGCTTGCAAAATGCTTCTATACTTCTACTACTGTACTTCTACTAATATATAAATTAGTGGTCCTCATTTTGTTTTTTCTTTGGCCAGTGGGCGAGGTATAAGTGGGATAATGTCCATTATCAGGAAGTAATGGACCTCGCAGAGACAGCCGTCTGACGTGGCCTCCATATCGTGCATTAAGTAAGAGATAGTGTCCAGCGAGCCGGTCGTTGTTGTGAAATAAACCCTGACAGGGCGATGCAGCATCCCGATGCGAAGCATCAATCATCCTGAAGGGGTTTATTTCATGACAACGACCCGCGAGCTGTACGTTATATTGACTATTACACGGCTACTTACTAAAGGAATCAATATGACGCCAAAACGGTCCTCCAGAGTCCGAGAACTGTACCCATGACAACGGTGTGCTATAAAGAAATAACAGAACTCTGTGACTGACCAATCAGAATCGAGTATTCAGGCATTATCTCTTACATACGTAACTGCTGGAGTTTTTTTATTTTTTTAAATCAAAGTGTATTATAATTCCCATAGTTGTAATAGTTAATAGTTAAAATCTTTTTATAACACAGTCTAAGCACTGTGCATTATAATAATAATAAGTGGTCACTGTTTGGTTTAAATTAAATGTTGTGTTTAAATTAATTCAATGTTTTTATTGTTGTTGTATAGATTTTTTTTCTCTACTTAAAGCAAACAATGACCTCTTTATTCTTTAACACATATACATTATAACAGTGATTATAATGCACTATAAAAAGATGTATTAGAACTTTGGGACACTATGATACTTTGTAAAACAAATGTAAAAATTCTGAAGTATTATGATACTTGACCTTATGTCGTTATAAAACTGTGAGACTAATAAAGGAATATCTTAAAAGTGTCATGATCAGTGTTATAAAGCATTATGAATATTTATGAGTGCTTCTAACTAAACTTATACGGTGCTATAAACAGACATTATGACAGGTTGTAAGTATGTTTTTGATGCAGACATGGGCGTGATAAAGAGGGTTACTGTCGTGTTAAACTGAAATAATGAAACACAGATGTATGAAATACATTGAACAGCTCTGTATGAAGGTGGCAGTTATAGTAAAGGAGACTATCTGATGTGATTCAGCGACTCCCAGCGCTCCCTACGGCATCACCATGCTGAGCTGCGACGGCTCCTCCATTACTTTGGCCTGGAAGAGCCCCAAACACTGCGGCGGCTCCAAGGTCAACGCTTACTATATCGACAAGCGAGACGCCGACACGCTGGAGTGGAAGGAGGTCAACCTGGCGGGCGTCACGGAGCGAGTCTGCACTGTGAGTGACGTTAGTCAGACACTAGCAGTGGTATCTAATGGATTCACGTTTGTTGGGGAAACTTTTCCGTCAGATGAAGACGCGTCCGTCACGTATGACCAGATTCTCTCTGTGTATCTGCAGGTTGACGGTCTGACGGAGGGAGTCTTCTACGAGTTCAAGATCCAGGCCGCGAACATGGCCGGCGTCGGCGTGCCCTCTGTTCCCAGCGCCCCGATGAAATGTGAAGCTTGGACCATGGAAGAGCCAGGTGGGAGATCCATCGCTGCTCCTAAATCAATATAATACTGACAGCTCTCCGTCCTCCCGTAGCCTACTGATGAATGATGAGCTACTGGTGCCAGATGGGATGAATTTTACTTTGACAAAAAGAGAAACACATCAGAGTGCTTCTTTTCTCCAGCAAATATGACATCAGGTGCTTTTTCAAGTCAGTCCAGTGCTCCAGAAACACATTAACCCTGACAGACCTGTGGGCCTCTGGTAACCCGACATTACTGTCTGTAACCTCCTGAGACCCGCGGGATCATGGGAGGTCCCAGCTGACTTTACTGTGTTTCAGAGGCTGAAGCAGGGTCAGGATTTAGAGCTAGAGGGAAGCTACAGATATATGAAACCAGTACATCTAAAGAATCCATCAGCACCAACCAGGTCATACTGAAATAACAGTCATACTGACTGGGACTATCATAAAGTGGGCATGTCTGTAAAGGGGAGACTGGTGGGGACCCAGAGAACCCATTTACATCCACACATCTGGAGGTCAGAGGTCAACGGACCCCTTTGAACATGGACATGACAGTATTTCTTTACTTTTACTTTACCTCGTACCTGACATGACGTGACCTGGTTGGTCCTGATTGATTCATCAGGTTTTCTAGTTTCATATGATTCCTCTGTCTCCTGGCCGTAGAACTGAACCTTCTAGAGCCTCTGAAAGACAGTAAGGTCAGTCAGGACTGTCTCAGGGGTTTAAACCGGGTCAGTGTTTAACCTGCATCACCTCCATATGCAGCCAAACTGCAGACAGAAATCAAAGTAGACATCTTTTCCCTTTGGTCCCGCTCATGTTGTCTTTTATCCCCAGGCCCAGCATACGACCTGAGCTTCAGTGAGGTCCGAGGTCAGTCCTTGGTCCTCTTGTGGAAGGCTCCGGTCTACATCGGAGCCGGTGCAGTCACTGGATACTTGGTGGACATGGCCAAGAAGGGCTCATCAGAGTTTGTTAGTCTTACTCAGGAAGCTGTGAGCCACCGTTACCTGCAGGTAGGACGCCGACGGGCCAAACAGGAGCTTCAGCTGTTTACTGAAAGTTTGAATTATAAACCTGAGTTTAAGTCTCCATCTATGATCGTCACCCTGACTCGATGTAAAGGTGTTTCCATGGTTACCTGCAGGTGACAGGTCTGGAGGAAGGTGAAACCTACGTGTTCAGAGTTCATTCTGTCAATGCAAAAGGTGTCGGGAAACCCTCCGAGCTGTCTGAGCCGGTCTGTGCCAGAGCTCCTCCAGGTACCGCCAGGGCCTTTTACCACATATGACTGTAGCTGCCACTGTGTAATGATGACATAACAATGATGTACTCGAGGTAGTTTAGCACACTGCAGCCCTTCATTTATTACACAGAAAGTACCACACGAGTTTCCAGGTAACATGAATTAAATAGAGACACAGGCTACATAGTCACTCATTTTAAAATGCTTTATGTATTTTTTACTTTGGTTTAAACTGGATTCTCTGATCTTCAATCACCAATCCAGCCGAGGAAAAATCTATTTCACCAACTGTTCACGCAATCAGTGCCAGGCTTTCACAATAAAAGAAATCCTGGCAGCTGATTAGGCTTGATTAGCTGATTATTAGAGTATTAAAAATTCAGCACAATCATTTTTTATTTGTGATTTCTCCAGAAAAAAACAAACATACTTTTGTTCTCACATGCTGCCAGCCAGCATTTAGTTAACAGTAATCTTTACCCATGAATTTATATGAGTATTTTTAAGCCTTACATAACTGTTTTGCATGCAGGACTCTGTCACAGCTTCATATATATTTCTAAGTGAATAATATGCATAATATGTACCTTGGCAGAGCTAACTGAGGTGCAAGGAAATGAACTTTTTCTGCATAATGTCTCAGACAATGTTGTTGGTGTTGACAGGCACTAAGGAGATCGTGGCTGGCGTGGACGAGGAGACCGGAGACGTCTTCCTGTCTCTGGAGGCCTGTGAGATCTGTGAGACGTCCAAGTTTGTCTGGTCCAAGAACTACAAAGCCATCGGCGACTGCCCCCGGGTCGCCGTCACAGCAAAGGGCAGGACGTAAGCTCGCCATCGTCTGTATTTCACAGCGTTCGACAGTAAAGACTAAAATAATTTAGTGCACAGTGGAGCTCCTAGATGCAGCAGAACGAACAGCTCGGTGCTTCGTCTGTCAGCATCGTCACAGATCTCACCACAATAACGAGCCACCGAACAGGATCACGCTTCCTGTTTTCATGTTCACAATATGAAGAAGTGAAACACAGGAGGCACAATGAGAGGCGATGTTACGATATTATGAAAATATCATTAGAATTTAGAAAAGCTACGGTAATTCAACAAAGGCATCAAGCTTTTTAATACACCAGAGCAATTAACAAAAAAGGGTATTTTTAGTTATTTTACAGGTTTTAATGAGTTCTTCATAATTCCTGAAAAGTTTGAATACAGCTTAATATTTTTCTGAAGTGTTTCCTTAAATAACTTCTTGGAAGCCTGTTTATTGTTATATCATCAGAAACTTTATATTCAGTATACAGTACGTTGAATTGTATGTCTGCTCCGATGGAAAATACATTTACTCAGATTAATACTACTACTACTACTACTTCTACTTCAGCACAGTTTCTAGTGTACGTCTACTTCCTGTCATCTCAGAGGGAAATGTTGTACAATTTATTACATTTTACATTTATTTGACAATTTTAGTCACTTTGCAGATTGAGTATTGTTGGCTGAGCATTTAATAGGAATAAAGTGTAAAAACTGAACACTGTCTCTATTTTACACATAATCAGTGTTAAATTTCATAGTTATTTTCAAACATCTTGGGAAACAATCAGCAAATAGAGCAAAATGACAGATCCATCAAATAAAACTCCAAAATAAAAGCATTTAGTAGATGCTTCACACTTCAAAAAAACTTTGTGTTGAAATTGTGATTCCTGGAGGATGAAGTTAATCACAAAATGCAGTGAAATGAGCAGCAGCTTCAGTTGTATTCCTGCAGAGCTGACGGCCATCAATGTGCTGCTGTTTGTGTCTCAGCTCCAGACTGACCTTCACCAACCCCGATAAAGATGATCTGGGCAGATACTCGGTGGTCGTCACCGACACGGACGGAGTCTCCGCCAGCCACACTCTGACCGAGGACGGTGGGTGTTTTTAGTCTTCTCCTGAGGTTTCATTGGTTTGTTGGTTGCTCATGTTCGCTGTCTTCGATCCGTCCTGCAGCCCTGAACACCATGCTGGAGCTCAGCTACGCCATCAGACATCCCAGTGAGTACTGTGCTTCAGCAGCCGACCGTCACGTACATGTTTCCTGAGGCTCTGATCACGTTGTCTTTTATTAATTGTGCAGTTGTTCCTCTGAAACACGGTCTGAACTATGAGATCCTGGAGAAGGGTCACGTTCGCTTCTGGCTGCAGGCCGTCAAACTGTCTCCGTCGGTGTCCTACCGGTTCATCGTTAACGACAAGGAGGTCAAAACTGGAGAGGTAACGCTTCTTCAACAGTCATATCAACTAACCTTGTAATGTATATAAAATGAAGGCATTTTAAAATTGTTTATTACTGTTTACTGTTTATTAGGTATACATGTTCAATCTGATGCAGTCCAGCGCTGACTGGGTCTTTAGACAGAAACCATGAATATCAGATGTGAACATGATAAATCTTTTCCTGGTTTTCCTCTCAGGGCATCAAGATCAGCCACGACGTGGCGACGGGAATCATCCAGATGACGGTGGATCATTTCACCAGAGCCAACGAGGGCACTTACACCGTCCAGATCCACGACGGCAAGGCCAAGACCCAGAGCTCCCTGGTGCTGGTGGGAGACGGTGAGGCTGTCTTCACCCCACAGATCTCACTTAAGAACTCACTTATTTCTGGCACAGCACTCAACTGCTTGTGGATAATGAAATGAATGACCATAACTAAGCAGACGACACACAGATGTACATACCCCCATCACCAGGAGACTATAGTCCAGTACAAACACTGACCAAGCCAGGAACCGGGTGTTCAGACTGTTCCTCAGCTGAACAAAGACTAAACTGAGCTCGTAGTTTTTGGAGCCAGAGAGGAAATATTAAAGGTCAGTAATAACCTTCAGTCTGTGATGTTAAAAAACAGAGACTGAGACAGAAATCTGGGTGTAGTCGTGGACTCTGACCTGAGTTTTAACAGCCACATTAAGACAAAGACAGCTGACTAGAAAAACTAGTCCACGCATTGACCTTCAGCCAACTTCACTACTGTAACGGTGTCCTTACTGAACTGATTCAGAACGCTGCTGCTAGAGTCCTCACTAAGACTAGGGAAGTGGATCACATCAGTCCAGGTCTGAGGTCTCTACACTGGCTCCCTGTCTCTCAAAGAACTGATCTCAGAATCCTCCTAAAAGTTTAGGGCTGAAATATGTTTCTGATCTTCTGCTATGTTAAGAAACATCATGCTACGTGAGGAAGAAATTAATGTTTGATTTATATGGACCTATTCATTTATTTTAGGAAGTTTGTATTTTTGTGTCCAGCTTCATTTTAATGTTAATATATGAATGAATTGTCTTATAGAAGTATCTTCATGGCATTTAAAGAAATGAAGTCCCCAAGTTAACAGCTTAATTTTATCTTAATCTATAAGCAGCTGTAGTAGAGGAGGCATCGTCAACAGAATAAAATAAACCATTATTCAGCATGTCACTAAACGCTGAACATCATCTATAATGATCGGTTGTGTTTTCCTGTTTCAGTGTTCAAAGTCGCTCTGAGGGAAGCCGAGTTTCAGAGGAAAGAGCACATCAGGAAGCAAGGTCGGTACATAACGATCTGGAAACATGACACAGCAAACATCACCCACACGAACTAAAGCTGTTAGTTAAATAACACAGGACTAGTCTCAGCGCCTCGCTTACAAATCACTGCATCTGCAGCACATCTGCACAGGATGAGCGACGTCTGCATTTTACTCAGATTTACTGATATCATCCCCCAGATATGATGCCAAGGCTGCTAGAAAATACTCCTTTAAAATATGTTTATATTAAACTAATAAAGACCTCTTGCTCCGGTGCAAATGGGTCTCCATGGTCAAAACTTTCATTTATAATTCCCTACACAGACTACGTAATCCTCCATCAGGAAAGAGACAGAACCCAATCCAGATTTCTTCATAAATATAATCAAATTATAGCAAAAAATCATAAAAAAAAACACAAAAAACATGTTTAAAGTAAAATATGAGAAATAAAAGAGATGCAGAATTTAGAGACAGATTGTGGCAGGTGATGCAGAACAGCTCTGGATGATCACAAAATAACGATGAGCCAGCAGTGATTGAGATCTGGGCAGCTAATCGATAGATTCTCATTAACATTCATTCATTAGCCTGGATTGGGACCAACACCGTCCGTCTCACCCTCTTAGTTATTTATTACTTGTTTTGCGAATTTTGGCAACAAATAGAATAAAACTCATCAGACTCAGTGTGCAAGTATAAATCCAGACTTGGTGTGTAAAGACCTTGGTACTGGTCCCGTGTTAACAGGACTTTAGAGGGTCACTTCCTCCACAGACATCACAGTATGTTTCAGTTTCATTTGTTTGTTTGTTAGCCGGATAGTTCAAGAACTGTAAACAAATGTCCTCTCACTCACCGTTAATTTCATATCCGTGTCGGGTCGCCGAGGCAACAGCTCCAGCAGGGGACCCCAGACTTCCCTCCTTTCCCGGGCCACATTAACCAGCTCTGACTGGGGGTCCCGAGGCGTTCCCAGGCCAGTGTGGAGATATAGTCTTGTACCTGCGATCTAGTTAAGATAAGATAAGATAGTTTTTTTGAGTGGGGAAATTTAACGTTCAGCAGAATAAAATAAAAATAAATTGTTAATAATAGAAAATAGAAAAAAGTAAAGGAAAAATGTGTCATATATAATGTATAATTGTATAGTCTTTTGAGTTGTCGGTGAGTTTGTTGTGAATGTGAATGTGTTGTGGTTTCTGGGAGAGTGCTGGTTGTGGAGTTAAGCTGAGGAGGAAGGACTTCTGTCGCTCCTCGTCACTTAGGGTGTAGCAGCCTGTCTGAAGGAGCTCTCCAGAGCTCTGATGGTGTTCTATGGGGTGGGAGTCCTTCTCATATGGATGACAGCTTAGCCTCGTCCTCCTCTCTCCCACCACCTGCACTGAGTCCAGAGAGCTCCCAGGACAGAGCTGGCCCTTTTATATTTTCCAGCCTCTTCTGTTGCAGCTGTGATGCTGCTGCCCCAGCAAACCACTATAAAATATGGCTGATGCCACAACAGTGTATAAAATGTTTTCAGGAGTGTCCCCTGCCTCCAAAGACCTCAGTCTCCTGAGCAGATAAGTCTGCTCTGGCCTTTTTGGAGTGAGAGGAGTTTGTTGTCAGTCCAGTTTATTGTTAGGTGAACACCCAGGTTTTATAAGATGTCACCACTAATGTCTGTCCCTGGATGTTCACCGGTGTTGAGGGGATGAGTTTGCTGCGGAACCACCACCAGCTCTTTGTTTTCCGCGTTGTCTGGAGGTGGTTCGAGGACAGTCACGAGTTGGGAAAGGGCGGCCAAGTGATGAGGCGACGATAGAGAGTATAGAGCTTGAGGTGACAGGTTGGTGAGTTGTAGTGAAGTCTGAGTGTAGAGCGTGAAGAGGAACGGAGCAGACCGTCCTGCGGGGCCCCCACACTGCAGACCACGTGTTGAAATGAAGTTGTGTCCTAAACTGTGGGCGGTTTGTGAGGTAGTCAGTTCAGGATGTAGATGTTGATCTACCTGAGTTCCAGTTTGTCCAGAAGTGTGGTGGATGGTGTTGAAAGACTGGAGAAATAAAGAACATGCTCAGTGCTCCCAGGCTTTAGGTGAGACAGAGCTCGGTCACAAGGAAGATGCGGTCCACCCAATGAGGTTGATAGGACTGTGTGGGTCATGGATGGACTCACAAGGGGGAGATGTTGGAGGACAGGCGTAGGGCCTTATAGGTGGGATGTTAATGCCACCGGCCTGAAGCTGCTGGGGTCCTTGGGGTGTGGGGTCTTGGGCACAGGTCCACGCAGGATGTCTCAGTTGTGGTCTTAGTTAGGCTAGGTTGAATAGACGCAAGCCAGTGTTGCGAGGCTTAGGAGCTGGAGCTGATGCATCTGGACCGTGCTCTCACGTTCATTTATGACTGGTTTTCGAAGTGTGGAAGGAAAACTGGAGAGGGGGGTGTGTGTAGAGGAGAGGAGGGGGTGGGGGAGTAGAGTTGTGTGTGGAGAGAGGGGGTTGTTGTGTGACGGGTGTGGAGCATAGGTAGAGTGTAGGTGGATGTAGTGGGGGGGCATGTTGTGTTGAAGGTGGTGAAGGAGGAGGAGGAGGGGGGACTGTTGAAGAGGGAGATGGAGGGGTGAGAGGGTGGACTGGGCGGGGGAGGGGAGGTGTAGGTGACTATTGAACCTGTTAAAGTAGTGGTTAAATCATTCACCCCTTTAGGTCTCCCACAGCCTTGGAGTCTGGTTTCTGTGGCTGAGATGGTTTTTGGCTCCAGCTCCCTGATGTTGTTCTGCTGCACTGTTCCTCCTCTTCCTCCTGTGCTGTTCTTCCCCTCCCTGTTTTCCTCCTTGTCCCTCTGAACAGCCTCAGCTCCTCTTTTCTGTTAAGGCCTTTTTAAGGGGGTAGGATTAATCAGGGTTTGTTGTTGGAAAACACCTTCCGCCTGGTTGGTCGGTGTTTTCCCGAAGTTTTGTGTCGTGATGCAGCCCGCAGTCCGCTTGTCCTCCCCATGAGAGTCCAGAGTCCTCCCCACTGTTGTGCTGAAACAGTCCTGCAGGCTCCTCAGCTTCTGGCAGTCCTCTGTGCGGGAGAGGTGGTACTGTGTCAGGGGTGTAAGGCTGGAGATGAAAGATTGTGGCTGATTTCCAGGGGGAGGGGGATGATGTGTATGCCCCTGAGTGGCATACAATAAGTCCGGGTCCTGACCCAATAAGTCCGGGTCCTGACCCAGTCTTCATGACCATAGGTGAGAGTAGGAATGAAGACCGACCGGTAGCGTTCCCGTCCTGCTCAGCTCTCTCGCCGTCGTACCGGAGAGTACGTTCCATCGTCCCCTCACTCGCCAACAAGACCCCGAGGTACCAACGAGACCCCGAGGTACCAACGAGACCCCGAGGTAGGTACCAACGAGACCCCGAGGTAGGTACCAACGAGACCCCGAGGTAGGTACCAACGAGACCCCGAGGTACCAACGAGACCCCGAGGTACCAACGAGACCCCGAGGTAGGTACCAACGAGACCCCGAGGTACCAACGAGACCCCGAGGTACCAACGAGACCCCGAGGTACCAACGAAATCCCGATGTACTAACGAGACCCGAGGTACCAACGAGACCCCGAGGTACCAACGAGACCCCGAGGTACCAACGAAATCCCGAGGTACTAACGAGACCCCGAGGTACCAACGAAACCCCGAGGTACCAACGAGACCCCGAGGTACCAACGAAACCCCGAGATACTAACGAGACCCCGAGGTACCAACGAAACCCCGAGGTACTAACGAGACCCCGAGGTACCAACGAGACCCCGAGGTACCAACGAGACCCCGAGGTACCAACGAAATCCCGAGGTACTAACGAGACCCCGAGGTACCAACGAAACCCTGAGGTACCAACGAGACCCCAAGGTACCAACGAAACCCCGAGATACTAACGAGACCCCGAGGTACCAACGAAACCCCGAGGTACCAACGAGACCCCGAGGTACCAACGAAACCCCGAGGTACTAACGAGACCCCGAGGTACCAACGAAACCCTGAGGTACCAACGAGACCCCGAGGTACCTGAACTCCTTCACTTGGGGTCCGAACAGTCTCTGTTTTCTAATTTACCTCATTACCTAAAGTATTTTCACAATAAATTTCTTATTCTTACCTTTTCCTCCTCTACGTTGTTGTGAGATGGATTTTGAAAAGTGTTAAGCTTATTTTTTAAATTTATATTTAAAAGGAGTAAATATATCTGTGATCTAACAGAGCACATTTCGGAGGATTGTCCAGCGTTTGCAGTGTTTTCGTCGGACCGATAACGTCCTTCTTCATTTCAGGTCCTCATTTCTCTGA